>CAJQZJ010032473.1:3569641-3599891 GCA_907164525.1 Lophiomys imhausi
AGGTTTTTGAAGATGCCCTATCTATCTCTTATATTTAGATAAGCAAACATTGCTTGTCTCTTAGCAACTTGATTTCTGAGTAGCTTAGTAAATAACTGTGATAGACTGTCATAGTAACTAACAAAATGACACGTTTTCATGACTATTAGTTTCCGTTTCTTAATTATCCTAAACAGTTTATGTCGGTTGGTAGCGAGAGGTCAAAATTTGACATTTCATTTTTAAGTATTACTACAAACAATACCTTTAAGAAGCGTTACCCTTAATTTTGTATCAATATACAAAGATCAATACCAATGTGGCCAAATATAATCTTAATTTTGTATCAATATACAAAGATCAGTATCAATGTAGCCCAATACAATCTTAATTTTACATTAATATACTAGGGTCAATACCATTGTGGCCAAATATAATCTTAATTTTGTATCAATATACAAAGATCAATACCGATGTAGCCCTATACAATCTTAAATTTGCATTAATATACAATGATCAATACCAATTTAGCCAAATATAATATAAATTTTGTATCAGTATACAAAGGTATAAAGCTATATTCAATAATCTGTCCTTTTTCTTGTTCTTTCCTATACTATGTCTATGTCCCATTTTTCTCAAGTCTGTTCACTCCTATATAGGAGAGAAAGGAGGATACAGAAAAGCAAAAGAGAGAAGTCCCTGGGTCTAACCTCCAAAACCCATTTAACAAGACCATTTAACAGCTTGTAGTCTTTTCCCCTAAATAACAAAATTTTCTATTATCTATCAAATAACCAAAGGGGAAGAACACCCTCCCCACCTTCTGGGGATGGGACGTTGTTCTCTTAAAATGACTTCCTGCTGATTTGGGACGTAGTAAACTTGTTTGGGGCCCAAATAAGAATGGAAAAATGGTTAAAAATGTTATTAGAATCATTTGATGTTCAGTCCCTTTGTGCTCAGCTATTTAGATGTCCTACGAAGTTCATAGACAGAAGCTGATCTTCAGAACTTTACTGAAGATCTGGCTGGAGTAGTCTGTGGAGCTGAACGATCTTAGCGATTTTGAGTTGTTGTGTTGGACAATCTAACAATGTGATTTAAGATAGAGCTGTTGGAACAAGCCAACACACTGTGCCAGTTTTCCACTCCCAGTGAATCTTCCATGTAGGGATGACCAATCTACAATCTGCAGCTTGTATGTGGCCAAGAATAGCTATGAATGCAGCCTAACAGAAAGTCATTGACTTACTAAAAACATTGAGGAAGATGTTTTTGGTTTGTTTCTGTTCTGGGTTTTAATGTGTGCATGTACATGTACGTGTGTGTGTGTGTGTGTGTGTGTGTGTGTGTGTGTATGTTTAAACCAAGTTTCTGTTGCCTCAGCTATGATGGCAGATGGCAGATGGCAGCACTGTTTTCTATTGTCAAAAGTCTAGACACCCCCAGGAAGGCTGATATTTGTGAGCAATTTGAATAGTCCCATTTGGGGCACTAGTGAAAATCAACACCTGTTCAGACTGACTTGTAACCTAAAGTTCTCTTCTGAGATGCTTTTTATATTGGTCAAATACACATTCCTTCTATAGAATTTTTTTTTTGAGGTGACTAAAAGTCAGCCATGTGCTCAGTGTGAGATCAACCTCAAGAAAAAGGTTTGGACTTCAAGGATTTATGTCAACTCTTTTGATTGGCAATATTAGTGCTGTCACTCAAAATACTGTATCCCAGAGAAGGTGACACTATCAAGCTGACACAAAGATGACCTAAAAATGCCATCTTTGGAATTTCCACATCTATTCTGTGCATCTCTCCTTAGCTAGGTCTAATTTGTATCCTTTCATTATATTAAAACTCTAACAGCAAGCCCAGCACATCATATGCTCCATGAGTGGCTCTAGGGAATTATCAAACTTGAGGTTAGGCATAAGGACTCCAAAATGGATAGAAAGTTGACCTGAAGTGAGGGTGATTCTGGAGTTCCTCAAACTTGTGAATATTATCTAAAAATTAATATTTGTCAAATATTAGGAGAAGGGAGTATTTCAATAACACTTCTTGCAAGAAATACTGATTTGAAGTCATATTTTTTCTTCACGGTAATTTATTTTTACTATTGAGACAATTAGAATATGACAATATATTAGGATGAATAAAATTAAAAAATAAATCACCAGATTTGTAAGCAATTTAAATGATTTGACCTTGGGACACTAGTTAGACTGTCTGTAACTTAGAGTCCTGAGATTCTTTTTAGCTTGATTGTAATAGAATACTCATTTTTAAAACAGGGTCTGAATTTTTAAAACAGGGTCTGAAGAAAGACCAATTAAGCCACAAAATTTGGCAATTTAGAAGAGAGTCTTTTATATGGAGATAAATTGATTCTGCACATGAAGCTTTTCTAGGTTTGTGTTCAAAGATCAGTAGACATTAAAAACTCATAAAGAGTTCAAAGTCCACAGAGATTTCTCATACATGCCCCTGGGTTTAGTATGGGGGAATAGTTACTATGAGAACAAATGGCAGTCTCTCAGAATGCCTTGCTTAATAATTTGAGAGAGATTTTAAAAGCATTGTAAGGAAATTTCAAAGATGCTAAATGAAGGTCTTTCAAACACCACAAAACTGGCCAAATTTTGAAATGGGGAATTAGGAACACAAAGTGTAATTATTTCTAAGGTTTCAAGAGGTAACATTTGGAGAAAGGTACTGTCAACCATGAGGACAGTTTTGGGCCTTTTACAGCCATACTTATCTGAGCTTGACTTGCTAACCATCTGCAGCTTCTACAGACTTTGTTTATATTCTGAAAGTTCAACAGTTGGCAGCAATTCATCCACCACTCCACTTGGAGATCTACTATCACGGACAATAATTCATCTATATTTAATTTTTTAAATTTTATTTATTTATTACTTCAGGTTACATCTCTATCATAATGTCCTCTTTCCACCCCTCCCAGTCCCGCCCTCCCACCCTCTACCCTTTAATTTTTAAAGGACGTTACAATTTGGATTTTGAATAAAACGTCATTAGGGAAGTTAATTATCCAACTAAAATCATCTAATTCTGCTATTAACTTTATTTGTTGATTGTTTTTATAATACTAACCATGAATGTCTTGATACATAATTTTCATAGGATCAGTATCTTTTCTTACAGTTAACAGAAATTCTAAATATTATAACTCTTCTTACTACCTTTCTGATTCTACAACCTTTAAATCCTTTAAGGCTTACCATCATTTTCCAAGAAGCGTGTTGAGAGTAATTCAAAGTCATTTAGTAAATTATGGCTTTTAAGCTTTCTGTTCAGTGGCTGAAGTGGGAGAGTAGTTGAAAGAGTTAATGCAGGTCGATCAGTATCTATTTACAGCCCCAGAGTGGCAAGTGCAGGGGAATATGGCTGAGTGCATGTTTGTGGAGTCAGCTAGTAGCAGTGGGATTTCAGAAAATGACTTAAAGCTTTGGTCGTGTGCTTCGATTCCAGGGCTCGGGGTTATTAGAGTGAAGACAATATTCACAGCATCTTATACCTTCTGAGTGTTCGACATAATGTTATCCTTCCAACTGTGAAATGAATTTTGGGTTGTCCTCAAATCCCAGTAAGTAGCTAAAACTGCTCTAATGTAAAGTAGGAAGCAGAGCGGTAATTTCTGTACACACTTAAAAACGTACTGAGCTCATTTACTCGGTGTTTTAAAAGTGATACATAGGGCGACTAACTTAAATAATTCAACTCCTGGCTGCTGCTGCAGGATAGCACTGTCAAGACTGTGCTTCCTGCCCTACCTTATCTCAGGCCACATTTCACGATAGCTTGAAGACTGGGATGGTGGCTATGCCTCTCAAATTTCATCTTTGAACAGAGGTTGGAGGGCTTTTTGGTCAGAATTCGAACCTGAGCACTTGGAATAATACCGTGGTTGTCGCTATGCTAGATCACAAGATGATGGCTGAGAAGTAACCATGACTCCTTAGTCTATGTCTTCCCTTGAAGGAGGTTGAGCTGTTATCTACAAATCATGGATGCCCAAGAAATAGTGACTATGATTTGCAACCTGACATGGACTAAGAATTAAAGATAGGTCTAAATATTTCAGGTGTGTGAATACATTAAGGGATCATAACTCAGATATTCAAGTAGTTCTGCTTTTTCTACTTTACAAAGGAGGGATATGAGGCAGAGTAATAAGTTAGCTGAAGTTATGTACCAGTAACACCAGGATTCAGCATCATACAGTTAAATCACAATTTCCTGATGATTTAGGAATTCTGACATATTTGGCCCCTATTACTTTAATATATTTATATGATTTTCCCTAGGTATATTTAGGAAGTTTCCAGACTTTGTTTTGACAAACACACTGAACTCAGAAAAAACATTTGGGGCTGACATTTCAACCAAATGACACCTGGTGTGACTTCATAATGCCTCAGAAATGCCAACAGGTTCAAAACATGTTTGATCAGATCATAGCTGTTGGAGGTGAGGTTTCTTGCCTTCATCCTGTGTGTGGTCCTCATTCTCAGAAGCATGGGTTTAAGAATGTTAATGAAATTCCTAAAATAATATGCATTGTAGGTAAATTGTTCCTGTCTTCTGATTCCTAAAAAAACACTATCAATCACAAACATAGCCTCCAACCATGTTTGGCTAATGCTTCTTCTTCTTCTCCAAAGTCCCACAGCTATCTCCTTAAACACGTCCATTTTCACCTTTATCCTTCATATCCAGCTTCTACTCCCAAGCTCATCACCGTATGAGACAAGGCTCCTCTTTGCCCAGCCACAATTGCTAATGGTAACAGCAAGTTCATTCATCTCTGTGATGAACTTACCGTTTTCCTAGGCTTCAAAAGGGCCCACATTTGAGCCACAAGCTGGTTTTAAAGGACTCTGTTCTTGGCACATCCCTTTCTGAAGCCATTCATTTCACTCTGCCAGGCTTGCTTGGTGCATGATAGCTGTGCTGCCCTGTCTCCTGAATCCTGAAGCTCACAAAGTGCCACCTCCAGGTCAGAGATACTATATAGCAGCACATGAGTCTGACTTTCAATCTACAGCAATTTACTCTTTCTCCCACTTATACTACCTTAGGGGAATGTTCTCCTCTTCCCTTTCAAGACAGAAGCAAATCCAAAAGTGTACAGAGCAGAGAAAACCCAGAGGAGAGAAAGCATCATCTCCTAGTCTCCTAGATTCTTACTTAACATTCCAATGAATTTGCTCATTATGTCCCTGAATCATCCATTTATTCTTTCTTTCTTTGTTTCATTCATTGTCCTGGCATCACACCAGGTGCTGACGACACAGCAGTAAATTAGGCAGACACACTTTCTGGCTCATGCATCCTTATTTCAGAACCACCTCACTTAGTGTCTTGGAACCAGTCTTAATTTGAGTTTTTAACGAATAAATTATCTGCTCTGAAGCCAAATAGCTTTAGTTCTACTCTTTGAGGCACTGTTTATATCTTTGTCCACAACTTACTGAGTAACTTCCAGAGAATTCCTCAATATCTTGGCCTCCTTTTAATCCACAAGCATGTCAAAAGGAGACCATAGTAATACTGTGATCTTAATGACCAGACACTATCCTGAAAACATACAGTGCTGGGAGTTACAGGGAGTAGGGGCCATTTGAAATCTCATTTCTGTCTGGCTGCCTGTGTAAACGTTTAACTCAAATTCTGTCCTCTTATATAATTTCCTTTGTGGTCGCAGGCACCCCTGATGTCATTATCTTCTGTTTGACTTGAAAATTGAACCTGTCTCTTTGAAATATGTTACACGGTTTCAAAAGTGTAAGCAAACTTGGACATTAAAATCAGCTTAAGTAGAGATAAACAAATGAATATAGATGGGCTGCTGTGCCACGGCTAGCTGCGCCCCTCCCCCGGCAGCCCTTTGGCACCCATGTGCGGCACTGACAGAGCCATAATTCAGGGCATGTTCAAAGGCTACAGATACAGCAGCAAGCACTTAAATGGTACTGTAAGTGATATCTTAACAACCTCTGTAGGCTTAAAAATGAATCCTTGTAGGGACTAATACATTGAACAGTTTTTTAAAAAGATGAATGGAGAAAATAGGCTGGCTTTAATAGAGTACTTTAGCCATAATAGCTAGAATTTGTGACACACCAGCAGACCCACTTAATGGTCTCTGTAGTGGTGGTACTGCAGTTTAAGGAACAGTCTGATCTCTAGGCTTCATTAATTAGACTTTATGTTTAATCAACATGAAAATAATAGAATTCTGGTAAGAAAAATTATTTCTTTAGCATTTCTTGCTAAGATACAGCTCTGAACATCACCAGTATGCTGAATATGGCTGTGGCTACTGACTGCTAAAGACAGGCTGTGGGCTGAGCGCTTCTTATAGTTGGCAAAGGAGTACAGGGTAAGGTACCCCCAATAGATAGCTGACTAGGAACCTACCTAATGCTGTGACTTTAATTGCTTTGGAGGAAGCTTGAGACAAGGCCATGAAGAATGCACAAGAGCTTTGCAGTGTACCGCCTGTATAAAGAGGACATTTTTCTTTGAAATCAACTTTGGTTAGGTATGTGTATATAGAAGATGATAAATCAAGAAAGGAAAAACAAGAACCTTATGTGTGCCCTCATCTTCATTTAGCTCTTTAAGTTGTCTCCAAGAGAAACTGAGGCAGCCCTGTATTCTGAAACAACCTTATTGCTCTGTTACATCCTTGAGGTTCTAAGCGGGATGACGAAACTCTGTTCAAAGTCTGTGAGACCTGCTTGTTTGGATAAAGGAGTAAATGAGTTTTTTTGGCTTCTATGCATTCTGAAGTATGGCAAGCAGAGCAGTGGGCAGAGTCAATGAGAGGTAACTAGTCCTCCCCTGATTGAACATAGATACCAAGTAAATGAGGCAGGACATGGATGGGTAAGTAGATGAAGCTGGGGTCTTCTGAACTCTCAAATGATGGAAGCTAAAGATGACACCAACACCAGAGGATACATGGGACAGATCTTTAAAATACTGAGTAACCAACTGACTTCTGTATACCGTTTAATTCAATAACTTCAGACTGGTGTCCTGCCAACTAGTTACTAATTGTAATAAGCTCAGAGCTCAGAACTGCACAAGAGAAAAGTATATTTTGCCTTTGATCGTTAGTCTCCCTGTTGCACTCACAAGAAACAACCTTTTATTCAACTAAGAAAGCAAAAGTATGTAGTATTCACTGCACACAGAACAGAACAGCTTCTCACTACACTTTGTCTGCAAAAACCGAGTGTTTCTAATGTTTCTTTCTAAGAAGAGACACAAGTTCAACTTTGGTAGCATCCGGGACCTCATTAGGAAGCAGCGTCGCTGATTCTGTGTTTAAGCTCTGAGGTTCCCTGGGTTGTGTCAGCTTCTTTACATTTTTCAGTTACTTGGATTTATTTTCTTGGAGCTAACTGATATATTACATCTGACTGAAGCAGTCTCAATTTATCATTGGTGTCCTCTCTCCAACAAAGCCTCAAGCTCTGTAGGGGTTTTCTTTAATATGGATACCCTCCAACAAATTCAGATCATGCTTATTATCACATACTGGAATTCAGAGCAAAATTGTTTCTGCACGAGGCACATTATTCTCAGGAAGTACATATTGTTGTTGTTTTAAAATGCTTTAGTGGATCAATGTAAATTTTCCCTTTCCTGTTCTCATCCCTCTACCTTCTAACTCTGCCCTTGCCTCTTTGCTTCCTACTTAATCTTGTGCTGTAGATTAGAACATAACACATCCTCTCTGGGGAGAAGAGGCTTATCCCTTTGATGGGTATCTAGCATCAGCAGGAGAGTGGAGAAGAGCATTCACAACAGAATGATAATGAATAGCTTTCAAGCATAACTAGAGAAAAAGGGCCTGAACCATGCAGTTTATGTGAGTCATCTACAACTGTGGCTTTTTGATGTTCAAAAGTCACAGTTGACATGCCTTTAATCTTTATACATGTAGGTTTATCTGCAGTTCTTAGTAGAGCAGGAGTTCAAAGGGAGAAATGTAACAACAACAGCAACAAAATCTAATAGAGGGGTGGAAGGTCTTCAGAGGGCAGGAGTGTTAAACAGATTTTTTTCCTAATTAAAAAAAAATCGTATTTATGAGTCCCATATTAACTTCAGTTCTTCCCTCCCTCTCATCCTTCCCCTGCCCCCCTACACCCTTCTAATGCATGCCTTCCTTTGCCTTTAATTATTATTGTCATCCCTCTACACACACACACACATATAATTCAATAAATATATAAATACAATCTGCTGAATACATTATATATATGACTGACCACTTGTTATTTGATAACCAATTAGGGGAGAATTACCCTTGTGAAAATTGATTCTCTCTTCCTCAGCAGTCATTAATTACCAGTAAGCTCTTCATCTAAGGGTGGGGCTTTGTGAGATCTCTCCTCATCCACACTGAGATGCCAACTCATACTGTTGTTATTCAGGTCTTTTTAGGTAACCATACTGTTGAGATTTCACGTTTGTGCCTTCCATGTCACAGATAGATAACACAATCTTGGACCAGATGCTCTGGTCATCTGGCTCTTTTAATTTTTCCACCTCTACTCCCATGATGTTCCCCTAGCCCTAGATGAAGAAGTTGTGCTGTGCATATATTGGTTGGGGCTGAGTGCTCCATGGATTTTTCACAAACAGTTAAGAAACAGGAGTACCCTAAATGTCCTTCAAGTAGTGAATGGATAATAGAAAATATGATACATTTACACAATGGAATATCATTCAGATGTAAAGAAAAACAAAATGCTGGCTTTGTACTACACATTTATGATTTGAAATATTTTAAAAAAATGAAACATAGAAGTCATTTTTTGGGCAGTTAACATGGCAATGTTTGATGCAAGCAGAACAGATCCCACGGGGGCACCTCAGGTCTCAGCAGCTCTGAACTCCACAGATATACACAATGTTCTGGAGGCCCTGGGTTTACTCACACTCACGTAAGATACTTTGCTATGTTTTGTTTGTCTGTCTGTCTTTTATCTACACTACCAGGGATATTGAAATTGAGCTTAGTCTTCACCTGAATGTCACCAACAGGCTCAGCTTTTGTCTGTGACTCCTTCAAGGTTGATAAACCAGCAAGTTAGAAGAATTGGTTAAGTGCAGCAGCTGTTGCATTAATGGCTTTGGGGTTAATTTGTTCAGAAACAATGTATGGAGGGTTGAGTTATTGCTTCCATAATAAAATTTCAAATATTCAAATGACATTGTCAAAACAGCAGCACTAGCTATTCTTCAAAAATTAAAACATAATTTGTCCTCAAGTACCTTGTTCTAGAACGTTTTCTCTCTAAATTACTTTGGGTGGTAAAGCAACTCAGTGGAATATTCCTTTGGGGAATAGTTTTTTTTTTCCCATAGTGTGGGTTCAACTAAATAAAAATACCCACAATTAGGTCAATATTTTGTGTAGATTTAGAGTTTATTTGTTTTTAAGCAAATTGAGGCTGGGTTTATTGTTTTTAATCTATTACTAAATTACTACCGTATAAGAAAAGTAGTTATATGTGATTACTGACCTGACCCCAGCCATAGTTAGGTTTTGGCAGGCACAACCTTTGTGCCTGAAGATATCTCTCTTCTTTGTAGACTTCTAAACCCATGAATCAAATAAATGAGTGATTTTAATTGTAAAACTATTGTTACTAGAGAGTTGGGACTGTAGAAAATTCTGCCCAGATCAACAAATGAAAGATAACAGTTGGCAGGGAAAGGGCAAACACTTCTCCCACCCTGGCTTGGTACAAGAAACTGGATGTACTCAGCCTGTGGGCAGGAAAAGACCAGAAGTCTTCAGACAGAGAGCTGAAGACCTGGTTTCAGATAGAGAGCAGAGCATAGACCCCCACTCCCCTTCGACTTGGTCCTGTGATGATGGGCTTGTCCTTGGGCTCACTAGCTCCTATTCTTTGGAGGCCTTTCTTAATAGACTTTCTGTATTTTTATTTCTAATCATGGGTCCTTGGTGTGACCTTTGATCTGGAAATGCAGAGAAAAAGGGAACCCTGGATTCTCTGATAACACAGCCTTTATGTGATTTAGCAATTGATTACTTTCCTTCTCTTAATGTATCTAGGTTTTCAGCTTAAATCAGATTTATTTGTATGACTATTTTTAGCATTTTTTATAGGTATAATATGCCAAGAAAACTATCAGTAATGAGAGCGAAGCCCAGACTTTGTATCAGAGTACTGCACTGGTGACCAGGCTTGGTAAGTCATTCCATGTCTCTAAGCCTTACTCTCCACATAGACCAAAGGAAACCAGGAGCTTCTCTCCTTCAGTATTGTTGTGAAATGTAATTTAAAAGCACAAGCTAAATGAAAAACATTTTGGTTGTATCCGGGGTAATTTGCTAGCTAACATTATCTAAAATAAAAGTTACTCTGGTTATAAAAATGTTTTATACTGATTGATTACTTCCCACCTAAAAATTTAATCCACAGGACATAGATATCAAATTAGGGAATTAAACACATGTTACGACTAAATGAACGTAAGAGAAAGGGGCACAGTAAGAGAATTTAAATGATACACATTTCTTTTTTCTGTTTTTAAAATTTTTTTCTTTATTTTTTATTTCTTCAAGTTACATCTCAATCGCAGTCCCCTCCCTATTCCCCCTCCAGTCCCACCCTCCCACCCTCAACCCCCCAACCTCTTCCCTTTTTTTTTAAGTTTAAGGTATATCTTATTTCCCCCTACAGTTTCCCTTTCAGTCCAACAAATGGCTCTTTCTCTTATGATAATAAATACAATACAGTACAACAGAGGTAATTAGGCCACATTTATGAGGGTTAAATGGCTTAACGTACATTCCCAATGTCCAGTCCATATGTATTTGGTACCTGACTTTAACATTCTACTATCTAACCATCTCCATGAGTTTAAAGTTCTATATCTAACTCAACATTCATATTAACTTGCAACACAATTTTAAAAGTATCTTCTTAGATGTATAACACTCTCTTGACTCCTAAACAACTCAAAATTTAATTATGAGACTCTAGCTGTCTATTCTTCAACCACCTCAGAGACCTGAGAGGGATAAATATATCTGATTTTATAGGAAGTACAGGGCCTGCAGCTTCCAAAACTAAGAAATGACATACCAGTGGCTGCCTGGACAGTTCCCATTTTCTCTCCATACATTACAGCATCGATCTTCAGTTGTTTGGATCCGTTTCCCTGACAGACATTGATTGTAGAGCAGGGGTTATGAAGGACTTGCCTACCATGTCTGGGAAGAGCTAGGCTGTCGACTTATCTGCTTCCAGGTTTTGTCCTTTTTGGACAGCATTCTGTCTACAGTTGGAGCAAGGGCTTTTCCTACCAAGAGATAGGCTTCTGACTAATTCAATCATCTCCCATTGGAGATTCTTCGATGCTCATCTTCTACTTGGAGTAGAATAGGGGGTGCTGTCAGCAGTTGATATGTCTCAATATAAAAAAATCTAAAGTTAAGAAAACATCTTTGAATGCCATATTCTGCGGATCTCTTGAGGTTTTTGAAGAGGCCCTATCTATCTCTTATATTAGGATAAGCAGATGTTGCTTGTCTCTTAGCAGCATTATCTCTGATTAGCTTAGAAAATAACTATAATAGGCTGTCATAGTACCTAACAAAATGACCGGCTTGCATAACTATTAGTTTGCATTTCTTAATTATCCTAAACAGTTTATGACAATTAGTAGTAAAAGGCCGAAACATCACAGTTCATTTTTTTTCTTTACCTCCTAACACTTCCATCCCATTTCTCTGGGTTGCGGTGTCCTTATATAATAGTCCCTCATCTCAGTTGAGAGGTCATATGAGGGCCAAGAGCCTCCTCATTCATTGGGGGTCTACGAGGCAGTACCACCAGTGAAAAGTGTCTCATTGCCCGGGAGAGAGAACTAAAAAACAAATAAAAAAATAAGCAGACAAACAGATAAAAAAGAATAAAAAATAGAAAAATAAATAAATAAATAAATAAATAAATAAATAAAAAATAAAAAATCTATGTCCAAGTTCTCTTTGGTGTGCTAGTTGTAGTATCGATATCCTCTACTGTATAGCTAAAATCCTACTATAAGTGAATAGATGCCATATGCATCCTTCTGAGTCTGGGTTAGCTCACTCAGGATAAGCTTTTCTAGTTCCATCCATTTGGCTGCATATTGCATAATTTCATTTTTCCTGATAGCTGAATAATATTCCATTGTGTAGATGTACCAAGTTTTTTTAACCTATTCTTTGGGTGAGGGACATTGGGGTTGTTTCCAGTTTCTAGCTATTACAAATAAGGCTGCTATGAACATAGATGAGGAAACTTCCTTATGATTCCGTGAATAGGCATTTGGTTGTCTAACCAGAAGTGGTACGGCTGGGTCCTGAGGCAAAGCTATTCCAAGTTTTCTAAGATATTGCCAGACTGACTTCCATAGTGGTTGCACAAGCCTGCACTCCCACCAGCAATGGAGTAGGGTTCCCCTTTCTCCATACCCTCGCCAGCATGTGCTGTCATTTGAGCTTTTGATCTTAGCCATTCTGACAGGTGTGAGATGGAATCTCAGAGTCGTCTTGAGTTGCATTTCTCTGATGATTAAGGATGTTGAGCATTTCTTCAAGTGTCTCTCGGCCATTAGGGATTCCTCCTTTGTGAATTCTCTATTTAGCTCTGTCCCCATTTTTTTATTGGATTATTTGGTTTCTTGGCATTTAATTTCTTGAGTTCTTTGTAGATTTTGGATATTAGCCCTCTGTCAGATGTGGGGTTGGTGAAAATTTTTTTCCCAGTCTGCAGGCTGCCATTTTGTTCGAATGACGGTGTCTTTTGCCCTACAGAAGCTTTTCAGTTTCATGAGGTCCCATTTATTGATTGTTGGTCTCAGGTCCTGAGCTATTTATTGGTGTTCTGTTCAGGAAGTTGTCACCTGTGCCAATGAGTTCGAGGGTTTTTCCCACTTTTTCTTCTAGTAGATTTAGTGTGACCGGCCTTATGTTCAGGTCTTTGATCCACTTGGACTTAAGTTTTGTACAAGGTGATAAGTATGGGTCTAATTTCATTCTTTTACAAGTGGACATCCAGTTGGACCAGCACCATTTGTTGAAGATGCTGTCCTTCTTCCATTGTGCCATTTTGGCTTCTTTGTCAAAAATTAGGTGGCCATAAGTGTGTGGGTCTATTTCTGGATCTTCAATTTGATTCCATTGATCCACTGGTCTGTTTCTATACCAATACCATGCTGTTTTTACAACTATTGCTCTGTAGTACAGCTTGAAATCTGGGATCATGATACCTCCAGATGGTTTTTTTATTGACAGGAATGATTTAGCTATTCTGGGCTTTTTGTTTTTCCGTATGAAATCAAGAATAGCTCTTTCCAAGTCTATAAAAAATTGTGTTGGTATTTTGATAGGAATTGCATTGAATCTATATATTGCTTTTGGTAGGATGGCCATTTTTATTATGTTGATCCTACCTATCCATGAGCATGGGAGATCTTTCCATCTTCTAAAGGCCTCTTCCATTTCTTTCTTCAAGGGCTTGAAGTTCTTGTTGTACAGGTCCTTTACTTGCTTGGTTAGAGTTACCCCCAAGTATTTTATGTTGTTTGTGGCTATTGTGAAGGGGGTTGTTTCCCTCATTTCTTTCTCAGCCCATTTTTTTGTTGCATAAAGAAGGGCTTCTGATTTTTTTGAATTAATTTTGTATCCAGCCACTTTGCTGAAGGTGTTTATTAGCTGTAAGAGTTCTCTGGTGGAATTTTTGGGGTCGCTTATGTATACTATCATATCATCTGCAAATAGGGATAATTTGACTTCTTTGTTTCCCATATTTATCCCCTTGATCTCCTTTAGTTGTATTATTGCTCTACCAAGAACTTCAAGTACTATATTGAAGAGATATGGTGAAAGTGGACATCCTTGTCTTGTCCCTGAGTTTAGAGGAAATGCTTCAAGTTTCTCTCCATTTAATTTGATGTTGGCCACTGGCCTGCTGTATATTGCCTTTGTTATTTCTAGGTACGGTCCTTGTATGCCCGTTCTCTCCAGAACTTTTAGCATGAAGGGGTGTTGGATTTTGTCAAATGCTTTTTCTGCATCTAGCGAGATTATCATGTGGTTTTTTTCTTTCATCTTGTTTATATGGTGAATGACGCTGATAGACTTTTGTATGTTGAACCATCCATGCATTCCGGGGATGAAGCCTACTTGATCATGGTGTATGATACTTTTGATGTGTTCTCGAATTCGGTTTGCTAGTATTTTATTAAGTATTTTTGCATCTTTGTTCATGAGGGAGATTGGTCTGAAGTTCTCTTTCTTTTTTGGGTCTTTGTGTGGTTTAGGAATCAGGGTAACTGTGGCCTCATAGAATGAGTTTGGTAATGTTCTTTCTGATTCTATTTTGTGAAAGAGTTTGAAAAGTATTGGTGTTAGCTCCTCTTGGAAGGTCCGGTAGAAATCCGTGTGAAAGCCATCTGGCCCTGGGCTTTTTTTGGTTGGGAGATTTTTAATGACTGTTTCTATTTCTTTAGGGGTTATAGGGCTGTTTAATGTATTTATCTGATCTTGATTTAGCTTCAGAAGGTGGAATCTATCAAGAAAATTGTCCATTTCACTTAAGTTTTCAAATTTAGTGGATTATAGATTTTTAAAGTAGGATCCAATATTCTCTGGATTTCCTCAATGTCTGTGGTTATTTCTCCCTTTTCTTTTCTGATTTTGATGATTTGGGTTTTCTCCCTCTGTTTTAGTTAATTTAGCTATGGGTCTGTCTATTTTGTTTATTTTCTCGAAGAACCAACTCTTGGTTACATTGATTCTTTGTATAGTTCTTTTTGTTTCCAAGTTGTTGATTTCAGCCCTAAGTTTGGTGATTTCCTGCCTTCTGCTCCTCTTGGGAGTGTTTGCTTCTTTTTTTTTTTTTCCATTTCACCCAGTTTAGCTGTTAATTCGCTCATATGAGCTGTCACAATTTTCTTTTTGAAGGCACTTAGTGCTATGAACTTTCCTCGTAGCACAGCTTTCATTGTGTTCCATAGCTTTGGGTATATTGTGTCTTCCTTTCACGTTGGATTTTAAGAAGTCTTTGATTTCCTTCTTTATTTCTTCCCTGACCCAGTGGTCCTCTAGTAAAGAGTTGTTCAATTTCCATGTGAGTATTGACTTTCTGTTGATTCTTTTGCTATTGAAGTCTAGCTTTATTCCATAGTGGTCTGATAAGGTACAAGGGGTAATTTCAATTTTCTTGTATCTGTTGAGGCTATCTTTGTGTCCAACTATATGTTCGATTTTGGAGAAGGTTCCATGAGGTGCTGAGAAGAAGGTATATTCTTTTGTGTTTGGGTGAAACGTTCTGTAGATATCTGTTAGGTCTATTTGTTTCATGATATCTGTTAGACTCATTATTTCTCTGTTTGGCTTCTGTCTTGATGATCTGTCCATCGTTGTAGGTGGGGTGTTGAAGTCTCCCACTATGAAAGTGTTTGGATCGATGTGCGATTTAAGTTTTAGAAGTGTTTCTTTTATAAATGTAGGTGCCTTTGTACTTGGGGCATAGATGTTCAATATTGAGATGTCCTCTTGGTGGATATTTCCTTTAATGAGTATGTAATGCCCTTCTCTGTCTTTTTTTATTACCTTCAATTGGAAGTCTATTTTGTTTGATATTAGGGTGGCTACACGAGCTTGTTTCTTGAGTCCATTTGCTTGGAAAACCTTTTCCCAGCACTTTGCTCTGAGATAGATTCTATCTTCAATAGTGAGATGTGTTTCTTGTATGCAGCAAAAAGATGGGTCTTGTTTACGGATCCAGTCTGTAAGTCTGTGTCTTTTTATTGGTGAATTGAGTCCATTGATGTTGATGGATATTAGTGACCAGGGGTTGTTATTTCCCATTATTTTGGTGTAGCTGGCCGTCTTGTGTTTAGTTGCTGTGGAGGTTTCTATTTCCTCTGTTTTCTTGGGTGTAGTTATCTTCTCTGGGTTGGAATTTTACTTCTGGGATCTTCTGTGGGGCTGGGTTTGTGGGGAGACATTGTTTGAATTTGATTTTGTCATGGAATATCTTGTTTTCTCCATCTATGTTGATAGAGAGTTTTGCTGGGTATAGTAGTCTGGCTGGGCACCTATGTTCTCTCAGGGCTTGTAGGACATCTGTCCAGGCCCTTCTAGCTTTTAAAGTTTCTGAGGAGAAGTCAGGTGTAATTGTGATGGGTCTGCCATTGTATGCAACTTGGCCTTTTTCTCTTACAGCTTTTAGTATTCTTTCTTTGTTCTCTACATTTGGAGTTTCTTTTCTGATCTAATCTGTTTGGTGTTCTGTAAGCCTCTTGGATTTTTACTGGCATCTCTTTCTTTAGGTTTGGGAAGCTTTCTTCTTTGATTTTGTTGAAGATATTTCCTAGACCATGGAGTTGGGAGTCTTCTCTTTCCTCTATGCCTATAATTCTTAGGTTCCATCTTTTCATTGAGCCCTTGATTTCTTGGATATTGTGGGTGAGAGATTTTTTAGCTTTCTCATTTTCTTTGGATGTTGTACTGATTTCTTCCATCGAATCTTCCATCCCTGTGATCCTGTCTTCCATCTCTTGAATTCTATTTTTGTTACTCAAATCCATAGTTCCTGTTCTCTTCCCTTTTTTCTCCTTTTCCATTTTTAACTCTGACTGTGTTTTCTTTATTGTTTCCATTTCCATTTTCATTTCTTGAGTGATGTTATTTGTTTTGTACATTTCCTGTTCCAGTTTGCTTGTCTTTGCCTAGAAGTCTTCTATTGCCCTCTCTTTTTCTTGTTCAAGTTGACTCACCTTGTTCTGAAGTTCTCTAATGGTGTTTTCCATCACTTTCATATGTGCAATATTGGCTTCTTTGAATTTCTTCATTGATTTAAGTTCTTCTTGAAGGGACTCTATCACTTTCCAAAATGTAGAATTCCCATCATTTTCATGTGTTTCAGCTGTGGTGAGGTGGTTCGGGCTGGATGAAATAGCATTGCTTTCTTTTGTTGGAGTCATCCCGTTCTGTTTTTTTTTTTTTTTGGGTCTGGGGCCTCTGGCCATGTGGAATATTTTAGCTGTCTTCTGGACTTGGGTCCAAAGGGGGTGCTTTTGTGTAGGAGTTGGGTTGCCTTACTCCACCCCATAAGGTGAGTCATTCAAACCCACCTCCTAAGTGGAGATCTAACTAATCTGGGGGTGGAGTTGTGTACAAGTAAGCTCTGGTTCCCCGCCCAAAGGGCCAGTACTAGTAAAAAAGTCTGATATACAACAGTTTCAAATACCTCACAGTTTGCCCGGGGTTGGCTTCTGTGGTGGGTAAATCTGCCTTCACCCCCAATAGCCTTGCTGCTCCCAAGGCCTGGAAACTGGCCAGTGATGTCACCTCAGTGGGTTGCAATCTGCAGCCTGAAGGCACTTTGCAGCCGAGCTGCACTCACTTCCAAGGGTCACAACCTTTTGCCAGATAGCTGGATCATCTGTGTGAGACCTGTGAGTGCCCAGCAGGGTGGAGATTATCTCTGCCTGGGGTCTGAATCTACCTGCTGGGTATTAGAATGGAACTTACCTGGCATGTCTCTCCTGGTGGAGGAGGAGGGATCCCGGTTCCCGGATTCAGCGGCTTCCTTGCGTGTCCGAGAATGGGAGGGAGCGTCCTGCCCAGGGACCCCCAGTGGTCCCTGTGTAGTTGGGTGAGATCCAGAGGGGTCGAGCCATTTGTACAGCATCCTGCAACACTTGCCACCCTGTGACTGTTAATCCCGAAATCAAAATATGTCCGCGCAGGCCGCTGCCATCTTGGATCCCCCCCCCATACAAATTTCTTAACTCATCAGTTTATTCATTGTCTTTACTGTGTTCCTACAGTGTATGGACAATACTTATAATATTGAGATGAATATGATAAAATTCTTACCTTTGTGTAAAGAACATGTCAAAGTGAAATAAATGCTGTAAAATAGGCTATAGCATGGTTTATGCAGAGTAGATTGTTCAAACAGAAGAATTATCAGTGTTTAGGCATGAGGGAAGGAACAGGAAAAAAAATGTGTGTTTATGGTCTCATGTTTCCTAGCACCCACATGAATAAGTGTGGACTTTGAAAGCACAGAAGAGTGAGTGGCTATCCAGAGAAGGTTGAAAGGCTTTGCTGGGGCCAAGAAATTACAGTGGAGGTCCCACTCTCTTTCTGGCTTGTGCTGAATAGCTTAGACATACCAGCTCATTCTATTGTCAGAGCTAGTGTCACTGTTAGCTCTGGGTTTATATTTTTGAAAATACTATAAACCTGTACTTTAATCTAGCTTTTCAAACTTTGATAGTTGTATTATATAAGACACTAACTAATCTCTAAGTCTTTATGTTTATATAGAAGGTATAAACATGCTACTTAGAGCAGTCGACATGGGATTTCTCAGAGCATGTCTAATGCAAACAACTGTGTCCAGGACATAGTGGGTCCAGCACATAGTGGGATACTCAGTATGCACTCTGGATGTCTTGCTAGTAGGTTGTGAGGCTGATGTTCATCAGTACCAAATGTGATAGAGTTCAGTAAGGAACCTTCTCAATACTAGTGGTGGAAGAACCAGGATTAGAATCCACTATAATACCCACACTCTTCTCAACACTAAAAGAAGTTATGATCAAGCTGATCCCTGAAGTGCTCAGGAATATGCCCAAACCAAGGACCATTTGAAATGATTTTGAAAGCCTGGGATAATATGTATCAACTCAAGAAAGAACATGTGTGTGTGTGTGTGTGTGTGTGTGTGTGTGTGTGCACGTTGTGTGTGAGTGAGTGAGTTAGTGAGTACTTGTGGAGTAGAGAGTTTCAGGACTCCTCCTTTCTCTATTTTCCCTGTTCTAGGATTACAGGCACAAATGTCATACCTGCCGTGCTTTTGTTTTTGTTTTTTTGTAACTATTCTTTTGATATCCCTAAACTATGTATGTATGTATGTATGTATGTATGTATGTATGTATTATTATTATTATTATTATTATTATTATTATTATTATTAATTTGTACTCTTGGTACTAACCTTTTATTATTTAGGGTTTTATTGCAGTGAAGAGACATCATGATCAAGGCAACTCTTATAAAGGAAAACATTTAATTGGAATTGAGGCTGGCTCACAGCTTCAGAGGTTTAGTCCATTATCATCTTGGTGTGAAGCATAGCAGCATGCAGCAGATATGGAGCTAGAGATAGAGCTGAGAATTCTATATCTTGATCCTTAGGCAGCAAAAGGAGACTGTGTGTCACACTGGGCATAGCGTGAGCATGTAAGACCTCAAAGCTCACCTTCAGAGTGATCATACTTCCTCCAACGAGGCCACACTTCCTAATAATGTTACCCCCTATGGCCAAGCATTCAAACACGTGAATCCATGGGGGCAATTCCTATTCAAACAACATTGTGTTATTGGAAATGGAACTCAGGGCTTGTGCATGCCAGTCAAATGCTCTACCGCTGAGTGAACCCTCAGCTCCTCCTCCACCATATAACTGATTTTTTTAAATGTGGGTAAAGGGATTGAACTCATACCTTCAGTTTTCACAGCAAGTGTATACCAACTGAAACCAGTAACAAGAATTCATTTTAAAGATACTTTTCCACATTACTGCAAAACACATCCAAGGTAGGAATTTGTAATTGATGGTGTGGTGGACGAACTTTAGCAACCTTTGTGCTAACTGAGCAAACTCTAGTTCTCTCTGTCCTTCTATTAATATTCCAGAACTAGTGTAAATCTGATGTCAGTCACTAGTCTGTGAATGTAGTGTGCATACCCCTCAATAGCTAGCTTTCTTCTGATGGCAGTATTTTGTAAGTCCCCAGTGTGTTTGTCCTACAATTAGGTTCCATCTTGTTTTTTTCTGATATCTCTCCGGCATGTTTGGAGTACATAGGTTGTTATTGATGGAGGTGTCATTCCTTACTCTGGGGATAATGAACTGTCAGCAACAATCCCCACTCCTGCAGGCTACAGGTTCCAATACTTGACAGCTCAGTTTTCTTGAGGAACCTTGTTTCTTAGTAATAGGAGTGGAGTGCTTACAGGATGAGCCTAGGCTTTGCACTTATAACCCTATGTTTAAATCTCCAACAAATAACTTCCTTTCATTTCCTCAACTATAAAGGGAGATATCTATATTATTGGGCATACATAATAACCAAGAGTAAGTAGTAGTTACTATAAATTGTAATATTCAAGAACATTTGCTTTCATACAAGGACAGAGACCTGAAAGGGTTTTCTCTTTGCTTGTTTGCAGAGATGGAGATCAAACTCTGGGCATTGCTCATGAAGCATGGGTGCTCTGTACTCAGTATGAAACAACCTGGAGTCTGGGATGAAAACTTACTACATTCGATGTGTCTTAAAAAATTCACTAGATTGTTCAACCCTTGATGTCTTAATCCCTTTCTAAAATGAACACAGCCTGTCAAATTTCCCTTCACCTGGATCTGTCAATATTCATAGAAGGTCTAGGTCTGTGACCCAAGGGACAGACAGACTGACCTGACCTCACTTAAGAGGATCTGGTAAAGCTTTCCAAGGACCATCTGCCTTCCACATCTCTCAGGTGGAGTGACACACAATTAAAGGCACCTCTCCTCTAGCCGTGGTCTCCAGGCCACACTTGGCTCTTGTTTTCTTCGCCTTGTCTCTGCCTCCAGGTGTTCATCCCGCAACCTCAGTTCGACTTTGTGTTGTGTTAGCCCTTGTTGCTGGGTTTCATCTGATTCACGTGCTTCCTTATACTACAGTTCCAACAGGCTGTTAGAATGGGATTTAACCCAACCTGACTAGAATTTTATAAGAGAGCATTTGGACACACAGGTCAGCACAGGAGAGGCCATGCAAGGACACAATAGGAATAAAGCCACCTGCAGGCCTGCCTGAATGCGCAGGAAGAACAGAACTCGATGGCAACTTGACTCTAGCTTCTCTGGACTGCGAAAAAATAAATTTCTGCTACTTAAGCCAGTCAGCTGGTGGCATTTTATGAAGACAGCTCAAGCAAACGAATGCAATAGAGCTTGTCGTTTTGGAACAAAGCAGTTTAGATAGACCTCAGGGCAGAAGTGCAAATTTCCACAATTTGTTCATCAGCAAACTACGAGGGAAGAAAGATTTAGGCTAAATTACTACCTGTGTAGAGCTAGATGACTCTAGCTCAGTCCATATACAAGAGGTGAAATCCAATGGAGATTGTGTCAACTGTGGTTCTTGTACTGGCAATTCTCCAAATCCATCTAAAACAAAGTGTGTGTGTGTGTTTGTGTGTGTGTGTGTGTGTGTGTGTGTAAAAGGCACTTTTTTATAATAACTGAATGACCCTGTATGACATGATTTTCTTACAAAAATTTTTCCCATTTCTAATTTTATTCTAGCTATCCACTTCTTTTTAAAGCAACCTGCAGAAACATACTCTGAAAGCTGACATATTCATGCAGGTCCAAGCACTGTGTAGGAGACTCAGGCAACCTTACCTGAGACTTTTCCTCTGCCTTTCCAAGAGCCAAGTTCTGATCACAGTGGGAGATTTGAACTCATTATGAAGTAGAATTCTGCCAGAACCTGGGTACCATATGTCTTCCTCAGTGATGAGGTTGACATTTGCTTCCATTGAAAATCTGAAAGTCAAACCATTGTTGTGCTAATACTCAAGGGAGGAACCTGCAGCTGGTACAGCATCAACCCAAACTCTGACAGACAGAGCCCTGGGATCCTGCACTTTCACATCAATGCATCTTGACTGGGAGGCCATAACGTGGGGGACTTTTGAAGCCAACAATAGACCTAGAGGTAAAAGAAAATGAGAATTTTTTTATGTTCTTTCCTCTTCTTTTTAATGTATCTTGCTCACTGAGGGACCACCTCTCTATTCAATTTCCATTTGTGTCTGTTTTACCAAATTTTTTAGAAAAAGATTTTTCTCTAGAATATCATAAAAATTCTACCTATATTCTATATGAATTGAAAAATGTGAACATTTTCTTATGTCAACACAGAGCTGAAGAAAATGCTGAAGTTTCTCATTGTTCATTATATTATACTGGTGATTGATTTTAGATTTTGTGGACAAATCATAACAAAATAAATAGAAGCAATAGTTTGTATCATTCACTATTTCAACTCTGATGAACTTTTTATGATTTAATAATATACTGATGACTACTAACTTACTATTAATTGATATCTTACATCTTCCATATATTCAATTCTTACTGAGTTTTGACTTTATCAAATCACCCTGCATTACCATGATGATTGTTTAATTGGTCTCTATCATTCTACAGTCAGTATAAATACTATTTTTAAGTGTTTGTAAATAATTATATGCATTGATTATTTGGACATATATGTTGATACTTAACATTTACTAAGGAGCAGAAAAAATACAATTTAATAAAACTTTAGCTCATTATCCTTAGGTCAGTTGGATGTTGGCATGCCTTATATTTTTAAGCACTGAGGTCATATGAGAAGGTTTAGAATTTATTAGATTCCCTTGTTATTTTTTCCCCCCAATGGGACCAAGTTAAAGGAAATAGTGCAGAAACATAAACTCTGTAGAGCCCTGGGAAAGCAATTGAGAAGTAGTCAAGTCATCATGTGAAGACATCCTGTTTCTGCCACTAATATTCTGTGCAAAATAAATCCATTTACCAGGCCTGTCTCATTTTGCCCCACTTAAAATAGTGGTAATTAGAGGCAACTGCCTCCAAGTGTTTTGTGTAATGCTTAACCTTGTCAACTTAATTAGACTGGAAATACCCACATTAGTAAAGGACAGGTCTGTGAAGAAGTCAAGAGACAATTAACTAAAGATGAAGATCCGCCCTGAATGTGGACAGTGCCATCTCATAAGTTGGGGGTAGGATGGAATAAGAGTGGAAGATGGAGAAAGACTGCCACCAAAATCTGCCTCCTGACCACTGTGCTTGAGGCTCATTGCTCCACTAAAGTTCTCTCCATCATGATAGAGTGATGTCTCTGAACCTATGATAATTGTTTTTGCTTGTATTTTAGATTTATTTTAGTCTTAATCATGTGTGTGGTATATGTCTGTGTGTGTCAGGGGTGTGTGGATGAGTGTGTGCTTGCATTCCTGATTGCAGAGGCCATAGTCATTGGATTGCTCACAGGTGGTTATGGGCTACCTGGCATGGGACTTAAACTTGGGTCCCCTAGGACAGTAATATGCACTCTTAACCACAGGACCATCTCTTTAGCACCACATATTTATATTATTAGTTGGAGGTTTCTCTATTAATCACCCTACAAGACTAGATGGTATAAGTGAGAAAAGATTCATGAGAAATGTTACTTTTTAGAACAGATATTGGATTTGCCTAATGAAATATAATTTATTTTAATAACATTCCTAAAGATTACAAATAGTTTCATATAGTCTCATGTAATATTGGATCAGGGTATAAGTTCTCAGCTACTGTTCCAGTGCCATGCCTGCCAACATGGTGCCACACTCCCCATCATGATAGGCGTGAATTCACCCTCTGGACCTGTAAACCTCAATAACATCTTTCTTCTATGAGTTGCCTTGTCATGGTGTCTTGTTTCAGCAATAAAAAGTATCTAGGACAGTAGATGATCAAATACAAAATGTATTAATGAATTACTCAAGTATGCAAATATGTCGAGGATATTGGATTCTCAAAAAAGAAAACGAGTCTATAAATTAGTTTAAAATTATTTTATTCTCGGGCTGGAGAGATGGCTCAGCCGTTAAAGGCTAGGCTCACAACCAAAAATATAAAATTATTTTATTCTATGTAAATTTAGAATTAATATTAAGTTTAAATTAAATTTAATTTAAAATTATATTTAATATTAAGTGGTTCCCAGTAATAATACATATTTAAATTTTTTTCTCCAAACCATGAGTTTTTCCTTATTTATTCAATTATTTATGAGTATAAACTCTTTACAGTTTATAAAATTATTTCCTTCTTGTTAAAATGCTCAGTAGTAGACAAGGATTGCCTGCTGTGTGAAACAGCCTGAGTGTAAGGTGATTAGTGACAGGCAAGTGCCATGGCTGGAGTCAGGAAAAGACACCAGGAGGGAGTACACAATACTACAAACGCCAACCTGGAACTGAATGTCTCTGTCCTGATCTGATGTCAGTTGTGAAAACAGAGCTGTCCTCAGTGTAATGGGAGATTAAGGGGAGGCTCTGTCCCCTGCTCTCCCTCCTCCCCTCCTGCCTTCTTTCCTTCCACACAATCCACATTCTCATCCCTTTAACTTCTTTTGTCCACCTGTTCAGTATGCTGATGATTTGGGTTAGTCTATTTTGTGCTCTTAAAAGAAAAGAGTTGAGCCGAAGGAGTTTATAAAAAAACAGTTATTCAGCTCACAGTTTTGAAGGCTGAAAGTCCAGGACTGGGTGGCTCCATCTCTGTGGCTTCTGGCCAGTAGGCACATGGAGGCAGGAATGGATAAAAGAAAGAAGTCACACGATGAAACCAAACCAGAGACCACACTCTTCCTTCTCTTTCTTGACAGGGTTTTGGCACACAGATCAAACGCACTTCAAACTCCTGAGTATACTGGACTGTAGTCACCATGTGATTTAAAAAATTACTTTTGAAATTATAATTTAATTAGAATGTTTCTCTCTTCTCTTCCCTCTCTCCAAACTCCCCCATATATACTCCTACAAGCCCTCCTTCAACTTTATGTTCTGTTTTGTTTTTATTAATTGTTATTATGTGTATGTGTATAGGCATATTTATTCCCAAATATTCCCTGTTGAGTCCCTGTAACTTTATATGTTAACTAAACATATATATATATACATACATACATGTATATGTGTGTGTGTGTGTGTGTGTGTGTGTGTGTGTGTTTTCAGGGCTACTCTTTGAGACTGTGCTCTCTCCAAGGTCCAAAGATCACCTAACAAAAACCATGTGCATTTTATCATGTCATGTTCTTACAGAAAACAGCTCACTCAGCAAGGCCAATAGTATTGTCTTCTAAAAAAGGATGCCATATGTCTAATTACTTTGTACAAGTCTCCACTTCCTGGGGTCTTACCATGTCAACACCATCAGCTGGAGGGCAAGTCTGGAGTATGTGATCATCCAAACCAAACAAGCCTTTTTATTCCCTATGGATGGTTTCAGAGGTTCTTGTTTTCTGATATTCAAAATGCTTTCCATCTTCCTTTAAAAGGAGCCAGTCCTCTATCCTAGGAGTGAAAGGCACAGGAGTCCTCTTGGAGGCCATTTCCGGAACATCTTGTCTTTGATAGTTCTAAAATTTATCAATGCTTCAAATGATATTGGTTTTAATTGGCCTTGGTTTTCTTTATACTTCTGTCCTTGATTAAGCATCAAACATCATCATCCTCTGATACAACTTGAGTCTAATTTACTGTTCCTGTAACAAAAATTGCTTATCTGCCCTTTTCTCATTGTCTTGGAAGGTTTAGTTATTTACCTGAAAGTAACTCCCTTCATGATAGAGACTTTTATTTAAAAACAAAACAAAACACAGAGATTTCAAAAATAAGGTACTAGAATAGCTGGAGAATATTACAGATGACACTGTAGCATTCTAATATTTTATGAGAAACATCAGCATCATATGCATCAGATTCTTTAACCCAAGTTTTTGGAGATTCAATTCTATTTTCAACATAAATACTGCATTCAGAATGTGTTTCTCAGTTTATCTCTGTAACATATTGCTCAGACAACTTGCATTTGCAATAGCAGCACCGTGATGGCACCTTCACAAAGAGTTTAAGTTGTGTGTCTTTACACGATGTCTTTAGAGATAACTCACAAAAACTGCACTTCAGTTAGGAGTTGCCCAAGATTAGCTTAATGAAGCTGAAAAAGAAATGTAATAAGATTTTATCCAAACCTGGCTTTTGATTATTTTATGCATATTAAATTTTATTATATCAATCACTCTTGTCTGGCCATTGTTCTGTGCCACATTTGCTTATCTGACCTTTTTCCTTCATCTCTCTCCACATATGCATTAACCACTTTCCTTGCTCATCAATGTACAGTAATCTTGATATAATGAAGGTTTTAATTAGCTTCTTATCTTTGAAATTATGCCTTTAAATGTCTTGCATTGCAGGATGATTTTTTCCACAAATACAGATATTTCTAGGATTTTCCTTTTGAACATGTCTAAATTTTAAACCTCTGACTAAAAGCCAATCCATTTTTAGCTTCTGTGGCATTTGTGCCATAACACACAATTTCAGAACACAGATTTCTCAAAGCATATGTGAACAACTCTTTTACTCAAGTATGTCAGTCTAAATACATTTTGCTGAAACTTCAGACCTCTAAAATTAAGATCCAGAAGACAGTTTGCAACTGCGTAGATAGTGAGGATTCCAGACTTCAGAGGTTGGTTTTTCAAGGTGGCTCATGACTGGGATAGTAGAGCTATGTCTAGGCCATAAGTGTAGAAACATTGCACAGGAAGCTCTGTTTTCATATCAAAGTTAGGAGTTAGGCCCTGGGCTACTCCCTCCAAGTAGGTATCTATGTTTTCTTACTGTGATACAGACCAAATACAAATAACCAGAAGTTTATATAAGTATATGAGTATAACTCAGAGCATTGGGAAAGCTAATGCTTTGAAGAATTGAGTTAAAATGTGAGTGCTGACACAGTACTTTTCAGCCATATTCTTTTGTGTGCAGTGTGGTGTATGTGTGTACAAGTTCTTGTATGTGTGCAGGTGAGTGAATGTGAGCACGTGGTGAGTGTAAATTTTTAAAAACATCGAGAATTAGACAAATGATTACTAATTCACATTGCCCCTCTTTGTGATATGGTGCAGAGTATTCAGATTCTGTGACTGTCCTTGGCTGTCTCCTGAAGTCTGGCTTTGCCTGCTATCAGCAATGAGTTCTTCTTTGTATTTTCAGAGATAACCTAGACTACATTTCCCTCCTTGAGTTTTGATTTAAGTTGCTTCCTCACAAAATTATAAATTTTCAGTGGTCATAAGCAGGCTTTCTTTGTCCTAAAAAGTCCCTCGTGGCATTTTATATTGAATGAGAGATTATTAAATCAGAAACCCTGAGGGGTTTTCACATTACTCTTCTCACAAAGCACAGAAACATGAGGCCTCTGGATCAGGATATGAAACTGTTGTTTTCAGAGCATTTTGCACTTCTTGCCATGTCACTGGTCTTAGTAAGTAATTCATCCGTTTGCTCCAGGAATTGTTCAACTTCAAATAGGAAATGCAAGATTTGTATAGGATAGTGGTATATGTAATGTCCTCTTCCAGGAAGAATAAAAGATAATTTCCAAATTATCTTTTGGGAGAGGAGGAAGTTCCCCCATTAAATTGTCCTGGGATGTAAGTGAACAGATGCCTGTGTCTGTCCAGAGTCTCTTTTGGGTTGATGATCACATGTTCACTGACCCACACTTTAGTGTTCTTCGCTCAGTAAACTGTGGCAAGCAAAGGCATGGAAATGTCCATAAATATTGTTTCCCAATGTGTGTAAGCAAGAAGAGATACAATTTATTGTCCAAAGTAGAAAGCTTAAGATCAAAAAGGGTACCATTAAATATTTGCCTATGTAATATCATAAAGGACAAAGGAAGGTTTGGAAAATACTTTCAATATAACAAAAAGTGAGAGAATTGTTGGTATTTGATTTAATTGTGTGGGATGGATTGGAAAATGAATCAGAAAAATAATCATTAAAACATCATAATAAAACATTCTCGTGAGACAGTTGAGAAAATTATTTATATGCATTACCTATAGTTAACATAAAATATAGTTGAATTAAATTTCTTAAATTTGATAATTTTACTGAATACATAGAAAATGTTTTGTGTGAGGGATATATATGTTAATGTTCAAAGTAAATTTTATGTAGTGTCTACATGTGTTGTCTGTAAATAACTAAAAAAATAGGCATTTTTTTGTGTCTATTCCTACATAGAGAAGGGAGGAAGGGAGGAAAGAGAGGGAAAATAGAATTGGTTAAGAGAGGGAAGGGTAAATAAGAAAGGGGAGGAGTAGAAAGAGGAGAGAAGAACTCAGTGGAATGCATATGGTGTTCAATCTGTCTGTTCAAGGAAGCCTCTCAAAGGTGTGAAATTTCACATTAAAAACGTAAGAAAATTTCAGACTGACATAACAACAGTAAGCTGGGAGTGTATTCAAGGAAGCCAGGGCAGACAATGGCAATGTTTATAAAGCACATGTAGATGCCAAATATTGTCCTAGGATCTAGAGTCACAGATTAAAGTATATTTCTTTCCTTTTAATGAGCTCATTATAAAGAGGAAAAACCAGCTTATTAAATGTCCAGTATACTGTATAGGAGATCCGTTTATGTTGCTGTGCATTTTGGGTCAGTCTAAATACATTTTGCTGAAACTTCAGACCTCTAAAATTAAGATCCAGAAGACAATTTGCAACTACATAGATAGTGAGGATTCCAGACTTCAGAGGTTTGCTTTTCAAGGTGGCTCATGAATGGGATCGTAGAGCTATGTCTAGGCCATAAGTGTAGAAACATTGCATAGAAAGCTCTGTTTTCATATCAAAGTTTAGAGTTAGGCCCTGGGCTACTCCCTCCAAGTAGATATCTATGTTTTCTTACTATGATACAGACTGAATACAAATAACCAGGAGAAGTTTATATAAACTTCTCACCTGTCTTGTATAGACTCTACACATTTAGGAGTTTAACCTGGCTCCCATCACATGATCTTAGGAAGAAGAACAGCACCTGCACACGCTGTAAGATCATAGACACGTGTCTCTGATTCAGATGAGATCTGAAATTCATGATGAAAATTATTAAAAATAGAAATGCCTTCAGTTAGAGGTTCTGTGTTCCCTAGATTGAGAGGAGGGGGGGTGGCTACTGTCCTTCAGTATTTGATCAGAATTCTCAAGAGTTACTAGCCCATAGCAGAGATAAGAAGCCTTTTTTACAAGTATTTTCAATAATGTGTGTTGGAATTGGAACACACAGAACATTGGATTTTTTAGAAGGCCAGTGTCTGATCTATTAGGTCATGGGGTAGAATATATTCCCTTGTTTAAAGTAGTAAAAATAATGACTATTCCCTTCTTACCTCATATTGAATGTTGGCTTATTCATTAGAAAAAGACAACACAATATAAATGTCGCTGATATCTTTAGAGGGCAGGGGTACAACAAAGTGGAATCCCAGATGCAGTGTGGGGCAGATCTCAGGTTAAATCTCTACCTTAGCAGCTTGAAGCTGTTAACCTAGTTTCAACTTATTAAAAGCTGGCAGCATATGAAGTGCTTCATTAGGAACAGCGTACAATCACTGACAATATAACTCAGTGGTGAACATGCTGGTTTAGTGTGGGCAAGACTTCACTCAGCACCCCCTGCACAAAAAAGAAAACAGAAAGAAAGAATTCATGCTAAATGAGTATTTGTCTTCCCTTCTTTTTAATTCTGCCCTTTGCCGCTTTTTAAAAAAACATCTCATTATGGGAAGAAAGGCAATTACAAGACATAATTTTTACTATTTACCCATCTCTGCAAATATTTAACTCTTGAAGTAGGGTTTCAGACACATCAATCCTATTTTGGAAACTGAGTGCACGTTGTAGACAAACACAGAGAGATTCTTTAGCAGGTGGGATCATGGTTTCAAGAGACCTAGAGAGACCACAGTGCTGGGAAGCATATAAACTTATCTTCACACTAAACTACAGCCATGCAAATTGGCTGCATTCTAAGTGGCTCTTAGGCCAAAACAAACTAACGGAAAAGCAAGTATCACTAACCATACTCACTTATCTTCCTTCAACTCCCTGTAGTGCCCCACACCATGTCCTTTTCCTCCAAACTTCCTTTTGTCTTTAAATTTTCTAAAAATAAATAACCCCTCAAACAAAAAAAATAATTATACACTCAAGGTGTGTGAACTCAGATTCCGGGCTCTGTACATTTCTGAGATTAAGACCCCCTGAATTAGATTACCTACATAGAGTCTGATGATTACACAGGCTGCTGTGTTTCTTGTTTCCTTGTTCATCATGTAAACTCAAGGGCAGAAAGAGGGCTGAGTGCACTCATAGAAGAACAGGAGGAAGGTCAAGGGGAAAAAGAGAGCTGAGTGTATTCATAGAAGAACAGGAGGGAGGTGAAGGGCAGAAAGAGAGCTGAGTGTACTCATAGAAGAACAGGAAGAAG
>CAJQZJ010032473.1:3599901-3653940 GCA_907164525.1 Lophiomys imhausi
GCCAAGGGCAGAAAGAGAGCTGAGTGTACTCATAGAAGAACAGGAGGAAGGCCAAGGGCAGATAGAGGACTGAGTGTACTCATAGAAGAACAGAAGGAAGGCCAGGGTGGTGGCACACACCCTCAGTTTAGACACATCTCTGAGTTTGAGGCCAGCATAGTCACATAGCAAGTCCCAAGGTGAGACACTGTTTTCCTATTTTTTATTTGCTTGTTTTTCTGTTGTTTTCCTTTTTTTTGTAACAGAAAGAAGAAAGTAAAATGCAAAGTGTTATAAATAACTTCTTCCGACAAAGCTCGATAGAATAAAAATATATACTATCTTAGGTAGAATTTTTATTGCTGTGATGAAACATCATGACTAAAACACAGGTTGGAGAGGAAAGGATTCATTCAGCTTACACTTCTGCATCATAGTCCATCATTGAAGGAAGTCAGGGATAGAACTCAAACAAGGCAGGAACCCGGAGGCAGGAGCTGATGCAGAGGCAGTGAAGGGGTGATGCTTACTGGTTTGCTCCCCATAGTTTTCTCACCCTGCTTTCTTATAGAACTCAGGACTACCATCCCAGGGATAGAACCACCCACAAGGGACTGGGCCGCCCAAGAAGGTCACTAATTAAGAAAATGCCATACAGCTGGATCTTATGGAGGCATTTTCTCAGTTAAGTTTCCCTCCCTTCAGGTAATTCTAGTTTGTGTGTCAAGTTGACATAAGCCTAGCCAGCACATATACTAATGCAAAACCAGATTTATTTTTCACAAGCATGGAGCATTGAGTGAGTTTGCTACACATTGTGTCTCTCTTTGGGATTATGGAAGATCCAAAATGTGGTTTGTATGCTTTTGCATGACAGTGATGGATGAAAGACTGCTTGGTCCACTCTCCAGAGCAGGTGAATTTCAGACTCCTTCAACATTTTGAGAAGTAGTTGGTTAGTTATTATCAACCCCAGTACTCCAATTCTACCATTTCTTTCTCCTTATTGTCTCTCCACCAGAGACCTTTTAATCACAACTTAATTAAATGTGAAGAGAAAGCCTGGAACCTTTGAATTAGTCTTCCCATCCACTCCAGATTTCTTTCTCTCTCACAGAGCCAAGAAATATATCTCTCCTTCTGTTCCATCACTAACAGTCTCAGGCTGGGAGAATTATCATGTTACATAAATCAGTTGATAGACAGGTCCATAAATATCAGTTCTGAGCTGGGATGGGAATATAATCCATTCAGTGGATGCCTTCCTTAAAGCATGTGTGCCCAAATATACTTTCTGGAGTTTGAAAGTTATCTTATTAGATAGTTAGTTTAAAAGATGTTATTGACTTATTTTTTTATTTCAGAATAATAGAAATGTTTGAATTTTTGTGATCAGTGTAAGCTCATCTTTTGGATATTTATTTGATCTTTCTGTTGGCATTCACTGTGTGGTTCGCATAGTCTCTGCCCTCAGGGAAAACACAGACCACTGAAAGACACACAGAAATCAACACCCACCAAGAGTAGGCCCGAGAACTCAATGCATGGACACACAGTTCTGACCTGGGGATCCAGAAAGGCTTTCCAAGCAGTGATGTTTAAGTAGTAATCTAAAAGGCAAGGTGGGTTAGTCCAGGGAGTAGGGTGAATGTTTTAAGTAAAGCATATGAGAGTTGGACAAGACAAAGGAAAAGGCAGAAAAGGGAGAATGGAAGTTCTGGACCAAGGAGGCTGTGACAGGCTGGGGTGAAAGGAATGTGACAGGGGTAGGTAGCCCTTGGCCAAGGACATTGGCCTGATTTCGTTTTGAAGTTTTCCCCACAGTATGAAGTGGACAAAGACACATTCACCGACTCTTCTAATACAAAACTAAACTTTGTGTAGCATTTCTGTCAAGCTGCATACACTATAGTATCCCATTAAGAATAGGTTTCTATCTTGTGTTTCTCTTTTTCTCCACAGTGATCATCTTAGTAAGATATTTCATATTTGTATTGGATTAAATAAAATAATTCAGTCAATAATTTCTTATTGTTAGGAGTCTTTCATCATTTGAATCTCAAATACATCACCTTTGCCATTATATAATTCAAAATTTAAAGAGTATTCTCATGAAAATTCATATAGCTGGGACCATGTCAGAAGATGCACAGGGCCCTTGTGATGATAAGGCTTCAGTATAATGTTTCTCTTTCTGGGGATAGCATTTTCCCTTTCCTAGAAAAATTAGCTTGATTATAAGCTGAAAACTAAAAGCTGATCCAGTTTTCTAAAAAATTAACAGATGCATGCCGACACAGCCACGGGCTGTAGATTGGATCAAACTTTAATGTGTTTTATGGAAGCAAGTTTTCAATGAGTGAGTTCTGCTCTTTGCATTTTGTTCAGAAATGCAAAATTTGCCTCTGTCAATGAAACATTTAGAGGCCCACACTGCTCCCTCTTTACCTAGTTAATATAAGCAAACAACTAGAAGGATTCGGATGTTAGACGAATAAAACAGCTAAAGGAATCTGCTGATAAGCAGCTCTGCCTTTTTTGGGTGTGTTTCAAAAGTGGCATTTGTCTAATGTGGCTTATGTCTGGTGGGTCCCCCAGTCTGAGCTGGTGACCTGCAGTGCTTAGGTATGCTGCCTTGCCCTTTTCCCTCCCACAGACCTGAGCCCTGACTGTTCAGTGGCATTCACATACTCTGGATTTAAAATGCAGACCTGGATTCTAAGTGTTCAGTGGCATTCACACATTCTGAATCCAAAACACCTCCTAAAGTGTCTTGTCATGTATTCTCTGGTTGTCCTAAACTCTGGGTGTTTCCCAACAAATTCTTGCTCCAATATTGATAAGACTGCTTAAAATAAAAAAAAATGAATTACCATGACATTCTGAATTCATATGTATGTTTAAGTAAGAACTCAACAGAAAATTATCAAAATATAAAATAACTAATTTCCAGAATATTTAAAGTGCCATTGAAATGGATTCAATATATTTTACATGAATGAAAATGGATCAATAAAATATTTCTTGTTGAAATGTTGAAAGACGTCAAAAGTTTTATTAAGATGGGAAGATAGCAGACAACACATGCACAGATTGGGGAATAAAACAAAGATAGTTGCTGTGTAGACATCGTATGAGGTGGGTTAGACGGGAAGGTGAGGGTTTACTAAATAAAGGAATCTTTAGAAAGCAAAACACAAGGAGAGAGAATTCAGTCATTTCAAGAGAGCTCAGCCTCAAGTGTGAGTGCCTCTGCACAGGGTGGGAATGATGGCTTAAGACTAAGGGAAGGCCATGGTGTGTATGCGTGTTAGCTACTCTCAGTGCTGGTACACTTAGTGGGAAGGAGGAGTCAGAGAGATTGAGATAGGAAGTGAAGAGTAGAGGAAGAGGGGATAAGACACACACATGTGCACACACACCATACACACACACACACACACACTCACACACACGCATACAACACACATGCACACATACACAGACATACACATGCACACACACACACAAACCATACTCAACTCACACACATAACCACACATAACGCATACACAGACACATGTACCACACAGACACACAAACACATACACATGCATGCGTGTGTGCTTGCAGAGAGAGAGAGAGAGAGACTGAATGATAGGCTAGAAAAGGGAAGAGCAGAGGCTAAATGGGAGCGACTAGAGCCTCTAAAACCCTCTTTTATGGGACAAACAATGCAGAGATCAACACAAGAAGTAAAATAGCACGGAGTCTACTCTCTTCAGAAGCCAGCAACCCAAATAGCCGTAGAAAGGGAAGCAAGAAGATATAAAGACAGACTTTGTACCCATGTGGGTGTTTGCTCAGACAGACTGCATCACTGTTTTTTTCATCCACTTTTACATTTCCTTATTTATTTATTTATTTATTTATTTATTTTATTCCATTATTTATTTAATGAATTTAATTAGTATGTAAGATGTGTGAATGGGGGTGTGGACACACCCATGCCATACAGCACAGGTATAGGGCTCAGAGAACAACTTCTGGGAGTCATTGTCTACTTCCACCTGAATTGAACACAGGTCTGCAGGTTTTCATGGCAAGTGCTTTTGCCCTCTGAGCCATTTTGCTGACCCCTATACTTGCCTTACTTAGTACCTAATTAAAATATTTCTTTTAATGTTGAGATTATAATATAATTAAATCATTTTCCCCTTCTCTCCTTCTCTCCCTCCAACTCTCCCATATATTTCAACTTAATCTCTTTCAAATCCATGGCCTCCCTTTTACATTAATTGTGATTACATAGGTGTGTGTGCGCATGAGAGTGTGTATGTGTGTGTGTGTGTCCCTGAACACATAAATACAACTTGCTCAGTCTGTGTCATGTTACTTGTATATATGTTTTAGGACTGACTGGTATCGGATGACAAGTTGGCGTGCTCTTCCCTAGGAAAGACTGTTTCTTCCCCTCTCAGCATTCCTTAGTTAATTGTAGTTCTTTGTGCAGGGTTGAGGACAGTGTTGTCTCTTTTCCCACCCTTCCGTTTCCTTGGAGTCAGGCCCTTCTTAGGGCACAGGTTGGCCTAGGCTGTTCATCCCTGATTCATCAATGTCTAGGTTCCAGTCCCTTCTGCAAGATGGTCTGTCAAATTGACAGAAATATGACAGAAAATTAAAATAATTTTCCTTGAGAGAAATTTTACTTTATAGCTATCACCAGATTTCAGTCTTTCCTTCTTTGATTAAAATTCCTGGGGAAATGCCAGTTTCTTTGGACCTTGAATAGTCTGATAGCCAAAGTGCGAGGGCATTGTCTTTACAACATCTTCCTTTTCACCAGGTAAGTTGTAGTACTGTTTTGTCATCATGGAAATCAACGTTTTATTTTTCTTAACATAAAATATAAACTAAAAGCATGTATTGCTATCTAATATAGATAAATGAAATATAAATAGTTATTACCATAAACAATGTTAAAAGTACACACTGATCTAATATTGTTTGGGACAACTTGTTGGTACTGAGCAAATTTTTAAAAAATGCTCATGATGTTTTGGTTGGAAATACTACTTTTAGAGTTTAATTTTAATATAAGTTTTCATAGTATAGTTTGTAACCAAAGAATAAAGAACAAAAACATTATAACCTATAGAACATCCATTTAGATGAGGAACAGGAAGCCTGTTTTAAGAAGTACCGGGAAGGAATCGTCTCTGGAACTGGGCTGCTCTCATTGGGAGCCATGCCCTCTGTATGATGTGTTCCACAGCTTGTTTTCTGTCCAAAAATTAGAAAAGATTCCCTAAGAGCAAAGCCGAAGTGCAAATGTTGGACACACTGCCAACTGAAGCACAGGCCACCTAAAATAAGTTACCATCTGTGTACTACTCACAAATTCTGTAACTTTCAGCCCAGAGCAATTACAGAAGAGAACAGCACACAGTATTTGGAGCAACATTGAGGTTCATATCTGCATATAAGTCTGAGAGGATTCCATATACAATATCAGTTTTAGCTGTTGACATGAAATGCTAAGATAATCCACTTCAGCTTGTAGGGAACGGTTCACCTTTTCCTGAAATCTAGCAATGGTGACATATCCTAACAGACTGGAATCATTGTTTAAAACTTGCCATTAAGATTACTGCTGAATATTCAGATACTGCATCCATGTCTAAATGATTGGTATATTAATAAGAGGTATTTTATCATGGACATATGTGTTAGCATTAGTCACTCAGTGAATGGTCAATGATACTGAAGATAAATGCTCAGAACTGAAGAGATCCAGAGACTATTTTGAGATATGCAGCATAGATGATTTCTATAAAGTAGATTGCTGAACGCACTGTGGTGGCTGGGTCTTTTACAGCTGTATGGTCGTCTACACCTTGGTTTCCATAAGTACAAAAGAAACTCCTTAAATCTACCAGGGAGACAAATAAAGAAATTGTATTTGTGACATGATTCCAGAGCACAGGACTAGAAAGCATGGGGCAGAGAAAAAAGAAGTGCTTACAGGGAGAGTTCAGAATGTGCCCTAACAGGGCCAGGCAGGAGCAGGGACATTCACATTCATGATTAGGTGACTGAGACTTGTCCCCAAAGTCATCGCCCCCCCAACACTCTCAGGCTGCCTTTGTACAGGACCCCATATGGATCTCAAAGCTGTGGGGGCAGAAAAGTGAAGCAGAGCACTGGAAATTGTCCACCAATGCTGCAACAGAAGTCAGACATAGGTCAATGGGAGCAGGAAGTCATTTAAAGTATTTAACACAATGAAGGCTCTTTGGTACTTCATCAGAAGTGAGTTTCAAAACAAAAACCCGAGCCAATCAGTCAACATCATAAACTACTCTGAAAATAAATAGCAAACCCAGCATGTTTTTTGTTCCAAAAACTGGCTGGTTGTGATTGCTTTCCAGCATCCTCCAGGTCGAGCCACAGGGTTCCCAGGGCCCTCTTATCTCTCCCCCATTCTAGGGCCAACCTGATTATCACTAACCAAGAGGTAATGAATGCCCTTCTTCCAACTCATTTCATAGGATGCTATTTTCATTCTATCTGAACCACATTTAAGAAGATAGCAGGAAATTACCTCTTGGTTTTCAAATAATTTATTTGTGTTTATTTGTGTCAATTCCCTGAAATACAATTTTAATGTGTGTGTGTGTGTGTGTGTGTGTGTGTATGTGTAAGGGGCTGAGGATGTATATATCCCACCAGGGAAAATAAGACCACTTCCACAATTTTTGAGCCAAATTTGAGGTAAGTTTTATTAAATACTGGGCGGAATCATACCTGGCATTCCCAGAGCATGGTACTGGACTACATTAGTCAGAATCTTATAAACCCACAGGGCTATGTACTTCCTACCTTTATCCAATCAAGGGCAAACATACATTATGATGCACTGCCTGACTACATATCTCCTGAATAAGTGTGATCTAGCATACATCCTGTACAGTTGGGCAACCAAAACTTGTTTACCAAAGTGAAAACACATGGCTTGTTATATTACACGAACAACTCCAACATTCCAGGAAGTTATTTGTCCTTGGGCAAGTGGGACTTACAGGTTAGTGGCATTTTTGTTTAATAGATCTCTTCAGTATAGTAACTAAAACTCAAAACATAACTTTAGCCACTACAAATGCAACTTAGTTGGAGAGTTCATGATCATCATGCAGCTTGCATGAGGCCTGGGTTTGATCTCCAGCATGAAATAAAGTGAACACAGGCTTGTGATTCCAATATTCCACCTAAAGATGGAGGCAGAAAGATCAGAAATTCAAAGTCACTATGAGCCACATATCAAGACTAGCCTGGCATACATGAAACCTTGAAAACGGAGAAAAACAGGGTAAGAGACAGGTAAATAGGACACAGATTCTCCTTTAGTTAAGTGTGGTCATGTGCCTATGTGCCAGCCTATGGACCTCAGCAAGAACAATGCTTACTGTTTCTATTCCTAGACAAGAAAAATTAGGATGGTTGGTTCTTACTTTATATTTATCAGTGATGCTATCCTCAAGGGAGACTCTGGATGCCACCTGCAAAAGCAGCCTATTCTACTGAATAACCCTGTAGAACAGCAGACTAACCCCCTTCCCCTCATAAAACAGAACTAAGCTGCATCTATTGTGTACATTCGAAGTAAATTCACATGTCTTTATCAGCAGAACTTTGTTGCTTTAGCAATTTGCTTGTTATAGAAATTATGTGACCTTAATTAGCATTACTTTATAAATAAAAACTCTTCACAAAGCACATTCAAGTGCTTGCTCTTCTACTATAGTGTACATGTTGTTTTTATGTCCATTCTCAAATGAAGGCACTGAACGAAGTGTTATCAAGGACTTTGGGTCAAGTTTAAGACAGATTACAGGACCTGAAAGATGAAACAAATAGCTGATATCCTGGCAGGCATCAGGCATAAGCCACAGGAGTCTACAACACATAAGAATCTTGTCAGTCAGTGGGCAGAAAATACAAGGCTGAGTACAACGGGACAAAGTATTTCCTTCTGTAGTGTCCTGCTGCTTGGCCAGCTACTCAGTTCTCAGCTGTCTTGCTGTTCTAGATATCTCTGAGGAAACTCAGGTAGGAAGAGTTCATTTTTTTTTTTTTTTGGTCAGTACTGGGTGTTGGATCCTTCTTTACGGCTTGGTTTCTCCTAGCTGAACTTGTTACCACAGGTCTTTAACTTGGTGCCAATCCCACAAAGCCTTCCTTAATAAAGCTTCCTTAATAAAGGTTCATCTATAATAAAATAAGGCAATCTTCTTTGTTCAACTTAGTCTAGGCTGGGATTCCATGATAGACAATGTTAGAGTAAGTTCGTAATAGACTAATAGACTGTAATTGCAGCTGTAATCCACAGACATTATGAACATCTATGACTTTTCTCAATTGTATGATAAAGCTTTATGGAAGTGCTTTTCAATATAGGTTCTACTGATATATAATTCATATGCCATAAAGTTCAACTCTTTAAAACACAGAATTCTGTACTTTTTAGTGTGTTTTAGCACATTAGTACTGTCTAACTCAGAATGTTTCATCATAGCACAATGAAATTTCACACCCATAATGGTGTGAACAATACACATTCCTCCCTCCAGTCCCTCATAATAGTTAACATATGCTATGTCACTACTCATTTTCATATTTTGGACACTTCATATAAATGAAATCATATTGTATATAGTCTTTAATCATAACCTTTTCCACTTAGCATAATGTCTTTCATCAATTTTCTAGCATACATTAGTTTTTCAGTCCTTTTAAAAATATTTTATTATGTTTATTATTTTATGTGTATACGTTTTTGCCTGCATATATGGGTTTGCACCTCATGCATGAGGCCAGAAGAAGGAAACAGATTCCCTGGAATTGAAATTACAGATATTGTAATTTGCCTTGTGGGTAGTGCTATTAACAAAATCTGGGTCCTCTGGAAGAGTAACCAGTGCTCATAACCACTGAACCATCTCTCCAGCCCCAGTTTTTCATTCCTTTATATGGCCAGATAATATTGAACAATATGACTATAACAGATTTTATCTATATGACCCTAACAGATTTTATCTAGCCTATTCTTTATTTAGGAGGTTTTTGACTTGTGTCTACTTTTGGCCATTGTGAGTATTGTGCCTATCAACTATTGTCCACTAGATTTTGTGAAAAAATATATTAATTTTTTCATATATAGTCCTAGGAAAACAATTGCAGAGTCATATGGCAACTCCACCTTTATTTAGCTTTTTTAAAGACCCCCAATCATTTCACACCCTCAACAACACAAGACAAGAACTTTACAGGCTCTCATGGTCCTTGCCAGTACTCTGTAGTCTCTGTTCTAACCATACCTCTCCTGGAGGATGTGACTTTGGTTTCCCCTGTAGTTTTGTTTTACATTTCCTGAGTTAGACTTGACATTGACAGTTTCCCCTGTGCTCACTGGCTGTTTCAAATCTACCTTGGAGAAACAGCTATTTGAATCTTTGCCCATTTTATTATCTATCTATCTATCTATCTATCTATCTATCTATCTATCTATCTATCTATCTATCATCTATCCATTTATTTATTTATTTTCAACATTTATTTATTTCTTCAAGTTACATCTCAATCATAGTTCCCCCTCCTCCCCCTACTGCTCCCACCCTCCTACCCTGTTCCCCTTCATGCTCCTATCTGCTTTTTTTTAAACTTAATGTTTATCTCCCCCCCCAAACAGGTCCCCCTTTTCGACCAATAAACAGCTCTTTTTCTTATAACAATAAATACAATACAAAACAATAAGAACAATTAGGTCACAATTATGAAAACTATAGGGTATAACATACATTCCCAATGTCCGGTCCATACCTATTTGGCAACTGATATTGATATTCTATTATCTATATATCTTGATGAGTTTAAAGTTCTATACCTATCTTTCCATCCTAACTTGCATTACCAACTTAAAAACATCTTCTTAGACATATAACATCCTTTTAATTCCTAAACAACTTAAAATTTAACTGTAAGAATATAACTATCTAGTCTTCAACCACATCAGAGACCTGAGAAGGATAAATATATCTGAATGAATAGGAAGTACAGAGCCAGCAGCTTCCTAAACTAGGAAATGACAGACAACTGGCTGCCTGGACAGTCCCCAATTTCTCTCTATGACATTGGATCATCTATCTTCAGCCTTTTGGCCCAGTATCTCTGTAGACATTAATTGTAGAGCAGGAATTATGAAGGACTTGCTTACACTGTATTGGCAGAGCTGGTCTGTTGACTTACCTGTTTCCAAGTTTTGTCAATTTCAGACAGCATTCTGCCTACAGTTGAAGCAAGGGCTTTCTCTTGCCCAGTGATAAGCTTGCCACTAATGTAACCATCTCCAAATGGAGATTCTTCGATGCTCATCATTCACTTGGAGTAGAATTGGGGGTGCTGTCAGGGGCTGGCATGTCTCAACATGAAAAAAATCTTAAGTTAAGAAAATATATTTGAATGCCATATTCTGCAGATCTCTTGAGGTTTTTGAAGACCACCTATCTATCTCCGTATATTTGGATAAGCAAATGTTGCTTGGCTCTTAGCAACTTGATTTCTGATTAACATAGAAAACATCTGTGACAAACTATGCTAGTACTTAAAAAATGACATTTGAATGACTATTAGTTTGCATTTTTTAATTATCCTAAACAGCTTGTGACAGTTGCTAACAAAAGGCCAAAACTTCACATGCATTTTTAAGCATTACATAGGTACAATACCTTAAAAAGAGTTAACCTTAATTTTGTATCAATATACAAAGATCTACACCAATGCAGCCTAATATAATCTTAATTTTGTATCAAAATACAAAGATATAAGAGCATATTCAATAATATATCCCTTTTTCTTTATCATTCCTGTATCATGTCTATATCCCCCCCCCTTTTTTTCAATTCTTTTCCCTCCTACATAGGAGAGAAAGAAGGATAGAGAAAAGAAAAAAGAGAAATCCCTGGGTCTAACCTCCAAAACCTTGTTTAACAAGACCATTTAACAACTTGTAACCAATCACCCTAAATAACAGCAATCATCTATAACCCATCAAATGATCAAAGGGGGAAAAATCACTCACCCCACCTTCTGGAAATGGGATGTGTCTCTCTTAAATTTGCTTTATGCTGATTTGGGATGTAGGAAACCTGTTTGGGGACCCAAATAAGAATGGAAAAGTGGTTAAGCAAGTTAATAGTAACATTTGATGTGCAATCTTTTTGTGCTCAGCTATTTAAATGTCTTAAGAAGTTTGTAATCAGAAGCTGAACTTTGGGTGGGAAAGTTCAGGGCTTTATTGGAGTCCTGGACCAATTTGCTCTAGGAAAGATATTACCTGCCAAAAAAGTAGCACCCCAGAGTTAGGATTAGGGCAGGGCTCTGTTCTTATCTTTCCATGGGGACTAAAAGCATTCCTCTAAGGCGTCCAGGAACACCTGGACAACTGTAACTTCTGAAGAAAAGGGACCAGACACTTCTTTAACCAAAGAAGACAAGTAGCCGAAATGTTCCAGCCTTGCACATGGCCTCAATAGCTGTTTCCTCAAAAATCCACAACCAGAACAACTCAAAATAGCTAACTAAGATGGTTCAGCCCCACAGACTATTCCAGTCAAAACTTCAGTAAAGCCCATTTTATTTATATTGGGTTATTTGTGTTGGGGTGTTTTTAAGCTATGAAAGTTTTCTTGCATGTCGTGGATAAGGTTGTTCAATGAGGTTTGTGAATTGTAAACTTCTTCCAAGTTGGTGTACCACCTTTACATTTTTGAGAGTATCTTTTGAACTTTAAAAAAAGTTGTAATTTTGGTAAAGCCTGTCTATCGTTTTGATCCCATCTTTACAAGTTACTGCATAATCCTAGGCCACAAAGATTCCGTCATTTTCTTCTGAACTTCCTCACTTCTCTCTTACATGGGGACTGTGGTTCTCTTTTCATTTTTGTATATGATTTAAGTAGAGAACATTTTGTCCTTTTGCATATGGATGTCCAGTTGTTACTGCCTAATTTACTGAAAATCTGTTCATTCCCCCCATTGAATCATTCTGGCAGCTTCGCAAAAATTAACTCACTATAAATGTGTGAGCTACTTTCTCAGTTCTGAAGCCTACTCTACTGATTTTGCACCCATCTCATGCAGACACCACGTTTCCTATTTATGATAGCCTTGCAGTGAGAATTCTCTAGCACCATTCTTACTTTTAGGATTGCTTTTGTCAGTTTTGGGTTCTTGTGTTTCCGTATACATTTTAGGAGCAGTTTGGAAGTTTTGCAAACATGGAAGCTGGTATTTGCCAAGCACTGAATGGACCCTACAGATGTGCTGAGGTAGCCCCACCCTCCGGTTTCTGACTGCTAATCCCATTTCTGTTGTTTTGCAGGTTTTTAGACACTGCCTTAAGCTGTATATCCAACTTCTGCACTCCTGTCATTGTACTTCAGAGTACTTTCCTCTTTCCAATGTTGCTATCAACATAATGGGTTCCTTCATTTAGTTTCAAAATATTCATTGCTAATGCACTTCTTGCATATTGATCTTTATTACAACCTCAACTAAAGTTGCTTATTGATGCTAACATTACTCATGATGTTCTTAAAATTCTCTATGTAAAATCCACCTGAAGATGTTACTTCTTTCCCAGTTGGAATATATTTAACTTGGTTTTCTTGATGAATTGCTCAGTATTGGAAGTCGTGGCCTTTGACATTAAGCATGTCGTATGGTTAGTTGTGGGCTTTTTACAGATAACCCTTTAACAGGTTGCAGAAATTCCCTTCTGTTTCTACTTCGTTGATTTTTTTTAATGATAAAATGGTTTGGGTTTTTCCTACATCAGCTAATGTATAAGCCCTATGCATGTATGTGACCATCCATGATCCCAGATATAGTTTGGAATTTTTCAGAATTCTCAATGTAATGCCATTTCTCAAAATTGCAATTCTATTTTACTTACTTATTTTTGAGACAGCCTTGCTAAGTAGACCAGGCTGGCCTAGAACTCTCAGAGATTAGCCTGCTTCTGCCAGGGAGTTCTGGGATTGAGGGTATGCACAACCAGGCTCTGATGATTTTTCTTCTGATTTTTTAAGTTATCTCTTTGTGAACTCCAAAACATAAAGCTCTCACTGTTAATATGCTGTTAAACAGTTAAGTTTTTCAAATGGATGACTTGGCAATTGTTTTCACACCCCTAAAAAAGGTCAGATGCACACAACTACTGAGAACAGAGCTTCTCCATGGGCTTCCAGAAGGTGAGACCAGACATTCTGGAAGGACCTAGCAGCTTTGATTCCATTCTTCCTTTTCTTTTGAGCCACCATATCAGTGCTATGACCCACATCCAGATCCTTGCCAAAAGAGGCAAGTAGTTTTAACTTCAGAGCTACCTCTGCAGTCTCAAGGGATTCCATCTTTAATGCATCCCCTTTTTTGTGATATATTACACTTTATCAAAGGTGACTGGGTAGCCCACTACAGAGATTAGCAAATACCTCCCAGGTAGAACAGCCCCAAATGTTTGTTTACCTCTGGTCATATCACCCTTCCTTTCTGCAGGTATGAATATTCAGGGCTATCAAACTTGTATCCCTTTTATTTTTTTTTTCTGGGATTGTTTTTAAATAGAAAGAGTCTTCCTAGTCTCAATCTGCATTGGCTAGAAAAAAAAATAGTCACATCAAATTGAAAACACAGCACAAAACTTTCAAGAAATATCTGTTTTTTAAATAATGGCATATTTACATCAGTTTTTTTTTTCTTTAAGGAACTTTTCACATGAAATTTTGGAAGGAAGGGGAAGGAAGAGAAGCTATGATTTTCTACTGAGACTCATTTTATGTGTTCTAATCCTTAATGATCCAGTTGATTTAGTAATGTGAAGTAAACACATTTTGTGTGATATGGCACTCAACAACCATCTACCTAAAAGAGTTTTTTGTGGTGATGGAAATTGCCTATTTTGTGATATATATTATAGTAGCTTCTAGCCACACATAGTCACTGAGTGTTTGAAACTTGGCCAGTGTGAATGAGGACTTGATTTTTTTTTACTTTAGAAAAAAATGTCTCATATATCATAGACTGGTCTCTAACTCTGTGTATGTATGTGAACTCCTGATCCTCCTGATTCCACTTCCCAAGTTCTAGGATTAAGGATATGCCTTCTGTGTTTGGCTGAGGAACTAAAAAATTGACTTGATCTAATTCAAATCCATTTTACTTTTGACTTGAATGGCTTTCTGTGGGTAGAACTGCGACACTACCACAGTGTCTGTGGGCTCAGCGTTTCTCCCTGCTCAGTCAGGCTGAATCACTTGAGGATGACTTTCCTCTGTTAGCAGCATTCACTCTTCCCTTGACTAATTTTGATACAAGGCTATTATATCAAAGCATATATCAACGCTTCTAAGACCCATACTGATTGATGCACATACTCGTTCTGTTTGGATGCTCTGCCACTTTCAGAATGCTCAGAAATTCCCTCTCTGAGACCCAAAGCCATGGCCTTTTATTTTGAGGGAATGAGGATAGGAAACTTCTTACAATTACTCCATGATGCGCTTGTAGTAACAAAGAGAATGAGCTAATTTCTCAGTCTGTTATCTTGGTATATGCAGCTCCCTATGATAAGAAAATGAAAAGTCAACAAATGAGAATAATTATTGTTCTCTAAACTACAAGCTTCTGTTTATAAACACTAGTGATACTTCATGCTAGTAGACACATGGTAAATGAGACAAAATGCTCAAAAATATTCCAGGAAGACATGAATTTTGGCATTTCTGGTAACCAAATGCAAAGCAGTAACTGTATAATAATTGGTAAGTTATTTTTGTACTCCAGTAACATTTCTATAAGATCAAATTTGAAGCATAGGGAGGTAGTAACATAAACAGCCATAAAGGCTCAACAATGATTGCCTTAAAATGTTCTAGTTACCATGGCAATTCTACAGTAATTATCTCATCTCTCAGTAAACACGTAAATTCATGTTTCGTTGCAGAATATTCTGGCTATATGTGTATGTTTTATTAAAGGGAAAGCAGCCTACCTATGTTTTTATTAGTCAAAATGCTGTCATATGCTGATTGCAGCTTACCTTGGACAGTTGGCTAAACAGCTCTTGCAAATTAACCAAATGTAATTTATTTTAAATGTTGTGTATGAATTATGAATTGGAATCAGACACAAAAAGTAAACACTGGTGCCAATAATCCATGCTGTTAAAATTATGTTGTAGTGTTGGCATAAAAAACACACTGTAGAGTAAATAACATAATGTTGGTGCCAATTATCTTGCAGAAAATGGGGAAATCAAAGGAATCAACTTGCCCATAAGCCTCAAAATATCATGCCTTCATCTTTAGCAACCATTCAAAACGGACATTTAGTTAAGCATGTGATTTCTGTGTTGTTAGAAATGATGCTTCACAGTATATAGATAAATACCCAGGATACAGGAAAGGTAATTGAATGGTTCATTAAAGTGCAACAAAATGTGACTTAAATGATTTGGAAGTTGTCAGTCACTAAAACATAAGATTTTAAAGAATATTCTGTATGAATATATGCTGTGTGTGTTTATAGCACATGACAAATAGACAGAACTAAGTCTAGAATTTTTCTCATTTTAATCTTATAATTCATCAACATGAGGTCATGAGAAAATCATTCTGATAGCTAATTGCCATTTACTCCCTCAATAAATTGCAATGACACCCATCCTGTTTACTGTGTGATCATAAGGCAATGGTGAAATGATGCTATTAGAATATAGAGAATGTGTGGTATGTTATGATTGGATAGGGAGCTGTTGAATAGTTAAGAATATCTTATTTAAAACCCATTGGGCTGGGCTATGAGAAGCCTTGGTCATTATATTTTTAAACTATGATAAAACATTTTCTTTATATTACCAAAATGACAGATAAGAGGGAAAATTGACCAAAAAAACTATTAGGATGACAATGAGAAGAGACAGTTAAGAGTTTGCTTCATTTCTTCTGTGAAATTTCTTTGTAGAGCTAAGTTCTCTTACAGGTGATTCACCTGACCTCAGCTGAAGGCATTGCTGCTTTCTGTGCTCATACCTTACATCACTCTCTCAGCTCAGCTCAGTTCTGAGCAAGGTTGTGGTACCCTAGCCCTGGCCATCTCTGTGTGGGACAGGAAACGGCTAATAGGTTAATGAGTTTGAGCATTTCCTGTTGGGGTAGCAGAAACCTTTTTTCCAACTGCGGAATTACAATATGACTCCCTCTACTCAACCTTGTTCTCTCTCTCTCTCTCTCTCTCTCTCTCTCTCTCTCTCTCTCTCTCTGTCTCTCTCTCCATAGACCCAAGGAGTGTCTTGCACTCTGACTGCTATCCTGATTCCTTGGGAACTCACTGGTATGACATCTAAAGAAAAATGTAAGATAAGCAAATGTTGCTTGTCTCTTAACAACTTGATTACTGAGTAGCTTAGAGACTATCTGTGATAGACTGTCATAGTAGCTAACAAGGTGACATGCATGCATGACTAGGAGTTTGTTTTTCTTAACTATTCTAAACAGTTTAAGATGGTTGGTATCAAGAGGCCAGAGCTTCACATTTCATTTTTAAGTATCTCTAGGTACGATACCATTAGGAAGCGTTACCTTTAATTTTGTATCAATATACAAAGATCTATTCAAATGTGGCTAAATATACTCTTAATTTTGTATCAATATACAAAGATCAATGCCTATGTGGCCCAATATAATCTTAATATTGCGTCCATATACAAGGGTCAATACCATTGTGGCCAACTATAATCTTAATTTTGTATCAAAACTTGGTAGCAGGGAAGTCGACAGCCTAGCTCTGCCAAGACAGGGTAGGTTAGTCCTTCATAATCCCTGCTCTACAAAATGTCTGTCAGAGAAACAGGACCAAAAGGCTGAAGACTGATGCTGGAATGTATGGAGAGAAAATGGGAACTGTCCAGGTAGTCACTGGTTTGTCATTTCTTAGTATTGGAAGCTGCAGGCCCTGCACTTCCTATATAATCAGATATATTTATCCTTCTCAGCTCTCTGAGGTGGTTGAAGAATAGACAGCTTGAGTCTCATAGCTAAATTTTGAGTTGTTTAGGAATCAAGAGGGTGTTCTAGATCTAAGAAGATGGTTATAATAGTGATGCAAGTTAGTATGAAAGCTAAGTCAGTTATAGAACTTTAAACTCATGGAGATGGTTAGAAGGTAGAAGGTTAAAGTCAGGGGCCAAATATGTATGAACTGGACATTGGGAAGGTATATGGGCCATTTAACTCTCATAAATGTGGCATATTTAATTCTGCTGTTGTGTATAGAATGTACTGTTATAAGAGAAAGAACCATTTGTTGGATTGAAAAGGGAAGCTGTTGGGGGGGGGAAAGGGGGGGGAAGGGTGGGACAGGAAGGGGGAATAGGGAAGGGTTTGTGACGGAGATGTAACTTGAAGAAAAATAAAAAAATAAAGTACTTAGAAAAATTATGAGGCAAGTTAGTATGAAAGCTGAGTTAGATATAGAACTTTAAACTCATGGAGATGGTTAGATAGTAGAATGTTAAAGTCAGGTGCCAAATACATATGGACTGGACATTGGGAATGTATGCTAAGCCATATAACTTATAATTTTGGCCTATTTATTTCTGATGTTTTGTATTGTATTTATAGTTATAAGAAAAAGAACCATTTTTTGGACTGAAAGGGAGAGCTGATGGGGGAAAAAAAGAAATACCTTAAACTAAAAAAAAAAAAAAAAAAAAAAGGGAAGAGGATGGGGGGGTTGAGGGGGGGGAGGGGGGAAGGGGGGGACTGGAGGGGGGAGAAGGGAGGGGATTGTGATTGAGATGTAACTTGAAGAAATAAAAAATAAATTATTAAAAAAACTGTAAAAAAAAGAAAAAATATATAAGATGCAAAACTAAAAAAAAAAAAAAAGAAGACAATCCCTTCTTCTGTCATGTTGAGAATGACCTCTCGGGGCCTGACCTGTCCCAGGCCATTATTAAACCACTGAGGGATAACAACCCAACAACTGTTTCTTGATTTAAATATGTGGATCTGTAAGCCTGTCCAAAAAAAAAAAAAAAGAAAAAGAAAAGAAAAATGTAAGGAATGTAAGGGAGTCCTTAGATGGATTAAAAGTCAAATGGAAACAATTGACATTTTTAAAGTCAGTCATAGAAATTTGAGTACAAGGGACTGGAGAGGTGGTATAATAGTACTGTTCTTACATAGAACTCAATTTAAGTACCCAGTATCCATGGATGGCTCCAAACCACATGTCACTCCAGCCCCAGGGGGTTGGACACACTCTTGTAGCCTCTAAGTGCACCTCACTCCAGTGAACAACTCCACCGCATATACACATAATTAAAAATTTTCAAAAACCGAAAATTCTTTATGAGAAATAAATGTGATTATGAGCTGAGTATTACCTTCACAAAGATTTGCTAATTTTATTGTGGGTAACAAAAACATTCAGGTTACATGAGGGAGTGTTCATATTTTGTGGGATTATTGAAATAAGTGGTGAGACAGTCATTTCTATTATTTGTTAAAAATATGGGATAGGTGGGATTAGAAAAGAAACAACCTCTATGACAATATTAAGGATGAAGACTGTAGTCAATGCGGTATGGTTGTAGGTCATAGGAGTAGTTTCAGACTTTCGACGTGTTACCTGGATGAATTGGCAATGAGGTAGAAAAACAAGCCCTGGATTGAGGAGAGCATGAAATGGGAACATGGAAGGGAGTTTGTGGAAAAGGGAAGGCTATGTAACAAGCTGTTTGGAAAAAGGAAAATGTCAACTTTATTAGTCATTTCACATTTCAGGACCTATAATTTCAAGTAACCCTATTTATTTATTTGTTTGTTTGTTTATTTATTTATTTATTTGTTTATTTATTTATTTATTTATTATTTTTTGAGACAGGGTCTCATTGTGTATTCCTGACTGATCTGGAAGTTGCTGACTCACTATGTACCCGTCTGGTTTTAAACACATTTCCACCTGCCTCTGCCTCCTGTGTTCTGAGATTAAATGTATGCAAAACCATACCCTGCAGAATGCATCATTTTCACAGGTAGAGCATTACAAAGAAAAGTAAATATTTCTTTAAGCCAAAATACCTAAACTTTACTATTGCCTTCAGCATTTACAAAGCTTCTTTCTTAGACCAATTTAACTACACTGAGTAATATCTTTTTTTTTAAATGAGAACAGTAACTCCCATTATAATTCATTATTGATCTTTGCAGTTTAATAAATGGATAAAATGTCAAGGTGCTAATGATTTCATTTGCTGTAGAACAAACAAAATTACTATGTTTTTTGGTTTAAATTTGCATATTGCGATCTCAGGTTGAGTCAATCTCCATAAAGTAAAAATATGTCCAGAAAGCACAACAAAGAAACGTAAGTACACATGGCTGCCATCAGGAGGAGCTTGTGTTTTTTGTTTTATTCATACTTCATTCCTTCATAGGTTTTTATTCATTGTTAATCTGTGTTGCATTTCCTAGTCATATAAAAAATAACATTGACTATTTGCATGGATAGAGGAGCAACTCCAGAGGAAGAGAGACCACATTCTTCTACATTTAAAGGCATAGCCAGAAACTGGAAGCAACTTAGATGTTCCTCAGCCAAAGAATGAAGAAAGAAAATGTGCTATAATTGCATAAGAGAGTATTACTCAGTTATTAAAAGAAACAACATCATGAAATTTGCAGGCAAATGGATAGAACTAGAAAAATATCATCCTGAGTGAGATAACCCAAACCCAGAAAGACAAACATGGTGTATACTCATTTATAAGTGGACATTAGCTGCTAAGTGAAGGATAACCATGCTACAATCCAGAGAAACTAAGTAACAAAGAGGGCTTAGAGGAGGACACAAGGATCTCCCTGGGAAGGAGAAATAGATTAGATTTCAAGGATGGATTGGGAGCGGGTGGGGACAGGAACAGGACGGATCATGGGGTGGGGGAATGAAGGGAGAGAGTACCTGGAGAGACAGCTGTAATCTGGAAGCCCTTGGGGGTGAGGTAGAAACCTAGTCCAGTGAAATCTCCCTGGAATCTATGAGGGTGACCCTAGTGAAGACTCCTAGTAAGGGGGATATACAGAGCCTGAGCCAGCCATCTTCTGTAACTAGGCAAGGCTTCCAATGGAGGAACTATGACACCAACCCAGCCACAAAACCTTTGACCTACAATTTGTCCTGCCTGCAAGATGTTCTCATGTAAAGATGATGCAGAACTTGTGGGAGTGGCCAACTAATGGCCGATTAAGCCTGAGACCAATGCCTGACACTGCCTGGATAGATAGGAACCAGAGGCTGGATAGCCCAGAAACCTAGGAGAAAACCAAACAAGGGCTCATAGGAGCTCACAGAGACTGAAGTGATGATCAGGGAGCCTGGTTCTGACCTAGGTCCTCTGCATATATGCTATGGTTATGTAGTTTGATGTTCTTGTGGGATTCCTGACAATGGAAACAAATGCTGTCTCTTTTGCCTGCTTTTGGGAGCCTTTTCCTCCTACTGGGTTACCTCATCTAACCTTGATATGAAGGTTTGTGCCTAATCTTATTGCATCTTTTTATGCAGTGTTTGGTTGATTTCACTGGGTCTTTTCTGAAGGGAAATGGAGAAGTGGATCTGGGGGAAAGGAGAGGTGGGAGGAGGGACTAGGAGAAGACGAGGGAGGGAAAACTGCAGCTGGGATGTAAAATATACGAGAAGAAAAAGTAAATTAATAAAAAAATGATTTTTTAAAACCTATTCTTTTCCTTGAGGTTTATTTCTTGTGTATGAGTATTTAAATATTCACATGTGTGTACAGGTGCCAGTGTGGGCCGAGAGAGAGAGAGAGAGAGAGTTATATTAATTCCCTGGAGTTAGAAGTATTAGTAGTTGTGAACTTCCTAGCACATGGGTGGTAGGAACCTATCTCTGGTCCTCTGCAAGAGCAACAAGTGTTCTTAATCACTGAGTTATCTCTTCACCTTCCTCCATTGAATATTCTTGAGCTTTGATTTAGAATAAAATTATTTAGAACCTCTTTGATCATTTCATTGCTTGTAGGGCTACAGCTCGGTCCAGGGCTATTTGTTCATCACTGTTGTGTCTGGTTCTTTCTGTGTATTCCTCATAATACTCCATGAATCATGGAGTTCAGCTTAAATAATTAGATAGATACTCAAGCTACATGTGAGTATCAGGTACCGTTGCTTCTCAGTAGGGTCCCTGGTTCATTCTTTCTTTCTTTCTCTCTCTCTCTTTCCTCCCTCCCTCCTCCTCTCTCCCTCCTCCTCCCTCCCTCCCTCCCTCCCTCCTTCCTTCCTTGCTTCCTTCCTTCCCCCACAGGCCTGTGACAACAGTCAACTGAGTATCTAGGGAAGACTCAGAATCTCTGGAACTCTGTGTGGACTTTCATTTCACTCATCGGCTCAGGGATGCCATCAGCTTGATGGTGGAGTCCGCTCCTTGGCCTATCAACTGAGACCTCTGCCAAGGTCCATAGCTGGATATCTGGTCTTCTCCCTTTGTCTCAGGGATGTCTTTGTTGCTCACAAACCATTGCTATATAAATTATGTTCCATCCCTTCCTATTTTCAGAAGTTTTGGGTATGAGATTATATTTAGATTGTGTTTAGTCTCTAGTCTTCCATCTCATTGGAAGCTTATTCACTCTTTTTCATTCAGCAGTCCTTAACACTTTTACACAGTTCCTGCTACAGTTCTTCCCTGTAAACTTTTCACTTGCATCGATCCATTTTCTCTTATTGATGGATTTGGAGTTTGTAAACTCTCTACTTTTATAAATTAGACACTTTAAGCCTTTCAACCTAAAACTGTTACTGAACTCTGAAATTATTATTTTTCAATTGAGTTTAAGAAGTGAAATCGGTTTGGGATGATCCAAATACTGATGATCTGGATTCCTCAAGCTTAATGTACGAAGTAGGGTCATCCAACAATCTCTTCACAGGACAAAAATAGCCCTTTCTCAGGTTCTGTTAAGAATGATTGCATAGAAACAGAAAACTTAGGGCTTCTAAATTAGAGGAGAAGCTGAGAATTCCCTTAGCTCCTATAGAGGCCTGTCTTGTTCTGACATTTACTACACAGCTGGTGTACCCCAATTCTAAAGAGAAAACTCAATCCCTGAAATTCATGCTAATGTTTACTAAATATTCAACTGAAGACCTTTGAGCATGGGGAAAGCTAACAACTAACTACCATAGGCAACTGCCCTTCTGTGGTAGCTCTTGCTGACAATGGACTTAGCTCTGGGAATTTCTCCCAAATGTATATCCTTGTTATTCCCCTGTGTTAGAAGTCAGGCTTACCTGAATTGAAGGTCGTGCTACAAAATACTTGAGATTTTTGGACTGATATCCACTAAAACTGTCAAGGTCACCAAAATAAAGAAAGGTTGAGAAACTGTCACAGTTGGAGAAATCTAAAGAGAAGTGACATCTAAACACAATCTTATCAAAAATGGGCACTGTAAAAGGAAGTGGACATTAGAAAGAAAGTAATGAAATCTGAATGAAGTGTAGCTTTTGGTTATTAATTATGTATCTGTGCTGCTTCATTAGTCATGACAAATGGAACGTACTAGCATTAGAATTAGCACAGGGAAAACAGTGCATGATAGCTAAGAACTGTGTACTCCACATTGCAACTGCAACTTTCAGTAAAAGCAATTCCAAAATTAAACTTTTATTTGTATAAATATCATCCACCTACAGGAAGACTATTTTTTTATTCAGACTCCAGAATAACTTGAATGAAGCAAAGGTTCCCATTCACCCTGCTTACTACACAGCCCAAAGCCAGGACAGGATGGTAGACTGTGATAAATGTCAGCAGCCCTATCCAAGACCTTTAGAAAATCCAGGTAGTTAGTATCAAAGCTCTTTCTCACTCTCTGCCTCTCTGCCTCTCTGTCTCTGTCTCTCTCTCTGTGTGCATTAATGTCTTTCTCAATTGTTCTCTATCTTATTTTTTTTTTCAGATAGTTGTCTTTTCGAACCTGGAGCTCAGAGATTGGCCAGAGTGGATACCCAGTGAGCCCCAGGGATCCTCTTGTCTCCACATCAGCACTGGGATTATAGGTGTACAATGTTAACCTTGGTTTTTATGTGGGTGCTGGGGATCTGAGCTCAGGTTCTCATGTTTGTACAATCAGATTGTTACTCACTGAGACACCTCTCTAGGCCCACCAGACCCTTTATCAACCAAGACAAGCACTCATTTTATATATATTATATATATATAATGTTTATTTATTAATTCAAGTTACATCTCCATCACTGCCCCCTACCTCCATCCCTGATGGGGTGATGTTATGCATTCTAAATATTAATTAACCTGTTCCCAAAGCTAGCTTGCTGTACTTCAAGTAATGCTGTGTTACCTTGCTTGTCTCTGATTGGTTAAGTAAATGCTGAGGTCTGAGATTGGGCAAAGACGGAGATAGGCAGGACTAAGGTGCTCGGACTTCTGAAGGAGAGAGGTTCATGGTAGAAGAAGCCTCTAAGACAAGCGGCAAAACAAAGAGCAGGAGGGAGGACACACACCACGGGTTAGAGGAAAGAACATCATTCCATGTGGCCTGAAACATTGGCATAGGGTGGAGAACAGCAGTCCAAGGGGACGTATGTATATAAGGGGTCATATTTGGGGAAAATAATTAAGAGCTAGCTTAGATGGGACAAGATTGCTCAATTCAGGCTAAGGCTTGTTAAAATCCATGTGGTGTCTGTGTGCTCATTTATAATGGTGGTAGGTTAAGGAATAACCCTGCCGCCAACTAATTAACGATAATATACATACAAGTAAATAATTTAATTAGCCATTTTTCTACACACCCCTCCCAGTCTCACCCTCCCACCCTCTAACGCCTCTCCCACCTATCCTTCTCCTCTAGTGTGGGAGCCCCCACATATGAGCCCCCCTCACTTCATCAGACACATGAGAGTTAAGAGCTTCCTCTTGCACTGGGGGCCTAAATGACAGTTCCATTAGGGTAAAGTGTCTCACTAACAGGTAACAATGTCCATGTTCCTGTTCCTTTGGGTCTGTTGGTTATAGGATAGTTGTCCTGTACTATACGGCTAGAATCCAGTTGTAAGTGAATACATGCCATGTGCATCTTTCTAGAAGACAAACACTCTTTATCCTCAAGTAATTCTTAGAGAGTGGGAGTCCAATGAAACAGTTCCTGTTCATGCTCATTTTAGGGAGGGTTTACATCAATAGGAAGAATAATTGTTTGCCAAGTTTTGAAAAAACAATATCAACATGGTCATTTACCATCAGAAAAGAATCTCAACTCTTCACATAATATCCTAAAAATGGCATTGCACTTGTTTTTTTATAGACAGTCTTGGTTATATTCCATCTTGTATTCTAAACTCCCTCTTAGGAAATTACACCATTCATTTTAAGTCTTAAATGAAAGACACTTTTTCCCATTTTGATTATTTCTTATTCAAGGGTTCATATAATTCATGCCATATTGATTCATTTTTTCTAAACAAATAATGTGAAAGGCAGGAAAAATATATATCTTGTATCACATCTCTGTGCTTATTTAGTTAATTTTTAATCTTTAACAATTGAATTACTAGCCCTTTTAATACTTTAAATAAAATGTTTCTGCTCCTCAGAAATATATAATATATACATTTATGTGGCCTTCATAATGAGGTGGAGTTGATATTGTAAGGCTAATGAAGCAATCATTCTTACAGAGAACATCAGTCACAAAGGCACAGTGTCTCCCTAACTTTATTAGGCAGATTAATTAAAATATTTTTCTTTGCTATTTGCATTGGTAAGTCACCATTGGAGATGGGAGACTACTATGACCCCATGTCTCCTGTGCACTCTCAGGCTCTCTCCTTTGCAACATAACACTTTCCTGCATATAGGTGCTTTTAGAGTTTCCTTCCATGGTTTTCTATTTGTTATAAAGGCAGGAATAATGAGTGTCACTATGAAAAACATCTGTCAACTATATGTGAAAGAACATACTTTGAAATTATTTCTAAATCTTCCCTTGACTGTCACCTCAAAGAGTTGGTTAACTATGACATTTAATCATGAACTAAATAGTCCAAAATTATACTTTGAGTGTTCTGTCAAATTGTATTTATTTTAGGGTACAATAAATGTATTTTCTATTAATAAAAATTCATATATGAACATTCCTAAAAGAACACAAATCTTTAATATATCTTTCACTCTTCCTAGCAATTAACTACAAACCTCTAGGTTTAATTAAGCATTATTTGAGTTCAGTATGTTAACTTCTCATACTTCAACCAAACTCATTTGTGCCATTTCAAATACATGCATCTCTCTACACCTGGACATAGAAATATATGATTGTTGAAAATGTAGTTTTACTTAAAAATCTCCAGCAATGTGTTCACTTCCGCAGCTTAGAGGATGGAAGTATGCTTTTCAAGGGGCCCCCTTTTCTTTTGTAAATGTATTAGATTGTGAACACTGAGACATGACCATAGCTAGAAGGGATGAGAAACAAACATTGTGCTGTTCTTCATAACAAACAAGAACTTTTAAGTTTTCTAACAACAGGTTGAGAAGGAAATGGAGGGGTTACTGCAAAAGAAGGAAGTGCTGAGAGCCAACAGTATGTGATTGTGATGGAGGAGCAAGAGTGTAGAAGGATTCTAGGACCAGAGCCCCTGACCCTATAGCCTTTGCTTCGAGCTTCAGCCTGCCAATCTGCAACTCCATGGTAACGGTTGCAGCAAACAGACGTTTCTTTGAGAAGCAGAGACACAAGCCCTTTCTGGCTAGCAAGACCCAGAGAAGAGCATCAAGAGCTTCACTCAGACAAAAATCCTCAGCTTGGTCCACTGTGGCCCGAGCAAGGACCCAGCAGCTTTCAAATGCCAGTGAGATATATGACATTACATTAAAAATCTAGTATTGCTATTTCCAGCACCTCTGTAGGGCCCAGGTTTTGTAATGCTTCATGTACGTTATCTCAAGATGATTGCACTGTGGTTTTTCCAAAGAGTGTTACATAAGGATCTATGAAAAACTTCATTACTAAGAAAGAAAGGATATCTGCTTTTGAGAGAAAACCAAAAAAACAAGCAAACAAACCCTAAATGCCCATGTAGGTGAACACTCCAGCTGTCTCTTCCCTAGCCTACTGCAATGTTAGAATGCAGGGTGTGCTTCCCAAGGCATGTGGAAACCATGGAGTAGAAACTTCAGGGCTGCTGCTTAGGCCTCTCAAACTGGAGGAAGGGGAGTGGGGTTCAGCTTTGATTTTGTGTTTATGAAAATGGTTTAACATTCTACCATTTCTTAAAGCGACTTGGATGTCATTATTGAACACTAATCACTTTTACAAATGTTAAACCTTGTCTCAAAGTGGCTGGCAAATAACCTAGTAGTGTTATTAATTAGGCTGGTAAACAGTTTATATATTAGCTTTTGGAACATTTTTAACAAACATGACTTGTGTAAAGGGGAAATTATAGTGATTATGATGATACTTTTTTCTTCTTATTTGACTAGGAAGGAATTGTATAGTTTGGCCTCTTTCACTGAAGTTAATTGCATAATTTAGAAACTCATTTGGATAATAACAGACTTCAGGTAGAAATATATGGGGACTATTAATCATTCTTACATTAGCATGGACCGCTTGTTAGATGACCCTGTATATAACATATGTAAAAATCATCCACAATGAATAATTCAGAGTGCAAATGGAGCCAGAGAAGGAAACTTAATTCTGAGTAAGGGTTAGAGACACCAGCATCTATGACAGGGACCTGAGGCAGGTCAGGGTCAAGGAAAGGATGAAAAAGTGAGATAAGAAAGGATCAGGTAAAATCTCCCTTTCAATTTTCTCACACTAATCCACACATTATCACACTCAGCTGTCGGGGTAACCATGGAGATTTAGGATGGCCAGAGAAAATGCGTTCTTAAAGGTAATAGAACAAAATTTTTAAATCTATTTTTTAAAATGGTGCTGTTTCTATATAGTTTCTAGATGTCTGCATCTACCAACTGTAAATCAGAGGCAACCTTATGAAATGTCACAGACACTTGGCTTCTTGGGGAGAAAGGATGAGCAGAAAGCAGAGCCGAGAGCCATCAAACACCCGCTTGGAAGCAGTTTACCTGTGAGAACCTGCATCTGGCACCTTTATTTCATCTTGATGACCAGCTTTCCTGTTTCCCAGAGAATGGAGACCCTATTTCTAGAAGCATGTGCATCTCCTGAGCATACAATGTTTGAGCCCATAGGTATCTCATAGACATTAACTACACTGATTCAATGGGATGAGACAATATTAAATTTCCTGAATTTTTCTCCTGAGTAGATGCCCCTAAAATAGCTGTTTTGTTTGGAGATTTATACACACACACACACACACACACACACACACACACACACACACACAGAGAGAGAGAGAGAGAGAGAGAGAGAGAGAGAGAGAGGAGAGAAAGCAATTCTTCATTGATATAATGGAGCTCAACAAATACTTTGGTGTGAGATTCAGTTGAGGTCTTGAATATAGAGTGGGCAAAGTCTGTCAGTTGAAGTAAACCTGGGTATGATTGAACACTTGCTACTCTCCATTGGACTGTCAAAAGAACTATGTGTGAAATGATGTATACAAAACATCATAAAGTTGTAAACTATATACAATGTCATATAAGCACATGCAATGACATGTTTGCATTCTGAATTCTTATCACTTGTTACAATATTCTTTGCTTTTGTGGTCCCCTAGAATGAGCTAAGGTATGAGAAACACAATAACCTAAAAATTTATGTAGACGTTAGGTCATACAGGGCAGAAATGATTTTCTGCTATCAAAATGTATCAATCATAGTTTAAAAACCTAGACTGAGTCGACAGCCTAGCTCTGCCAAGACAGGGTAGGCAAGTCCTCCTGCTCTACAATCAATGTCTGTCAGAGAAATGGGGCCAAATGGCTGAAGATTGATGCTGTAATGCATGGAGAGAAAATGGGAACTGTCCAGGCAGCCACTGGTATGTCATTTCTTAGTTTTGGAAGCTGCAGGCCCTGTACTTCCTACATAATCAGATATATTTATCCCTCTCAGGTCTGTGAGGTGGTTGAAGACTAGATAGCTATAGTCTCATAGTTAAATTTTGAGTTGTTTAGGAATCAAGAGGGTGTTCTGGATCTAAGAAGATGTTTTTAAAATTGTGATGCAAGTTAGTATGAAAGCTGAGTTAGATATAGAACTTTAAACTCATGGAGATAGTTAGATAGTAGAATGTTAAAGTCAGGTGCCAAATACATATGGACTGGACATTGGGAATGTATGCTAAGCCATATAACTCTCATAATTGTGGCCTATTTATTTCTGTTGTTTTGTATTGTACTTATTGTTATAAGAGAAAGAACAGTGTATTGGACTGAAAGGGGGAGCTGTTGGGCGGGGGAGATATACCTTAAACTCAAAAAAAAGGGAAGAGGGTGGGAGGGTGGGACTGGAGGGGGGAGTAGGGAGGGGATTGTGATTGAGATGTATCTGGAAGAAATAAAAAATAAATTAAAAAAATAATAACGACAATGAGAAAAATTAACTTATCAGTTCTATTATTAATATTATTGTTATTATAAAGAATTGAGTTCATAATAAACCATGTGTCTTTTTAAAAACTTAAATAAATAAATATATATATATATTTGCAAAAAAAAAAAAAAAAACCTTAGACTGGCATATGGGCTGTCATTTAAGTTTTTTGAATTTTCAATTACCTTTGCTGCCATGCAAGGGCAGAGGTGACAGGGAGAGCTGAGTCTATCTAATCTCTAAGGCCCTTTCAGCTTTAATATTTTATCAAGTGAGAATTAGTACCCTTTCTATAATAAGAAGTGAGCCCCCAAAGTAGATGGCGGGTAGCTTTCAGGGAAATTTCCATTTGGTTTTAAATGTCTTGACATTCTTCTGGACAGCAGGGCAAACTGTTTTTAGCTGAATGTTTTAGACATGTATATTTATTGAAACTAAGTGTGCAGTTAGAAGCGGTTACACAGAGTGGCTCAAAACTGAAAACGCTGCCTTTGAAAACACTTTCTTGACATTCTTGTGTTTTCTTTCAGATCAGGATTCACTAGAGGCAACAGAAACCATTCAGCAAACAGGTGCTAATGACATCATTGGATAAGCTGAAGAAGAAAGGACTCTGATAGGTGTTCATGTTTGAGTCTTCAAAATCAGGGAACTGGCCTAACCCCACAGCCACAGGTGACTCATGTGACACTCCCATGGCCAAGAAGGCTCCAGGGGACAGGAAGACGTTACCTCTACTGCCATTGCCCCTGCCATTGCCACTACAGCAGCAGCATCTCACTCTCCTTGACAACATCAGCCAGAACCCGGCTTCCCTGGATGGTGGAGATGCAGGGATAGGTCTGCAGTTCTCTGAATCATGAGCAATAACTCCTATCCACTTCTTTCTTGCTGTAAGGGAACCTGACCAAAGCAGTGTTCACTTTCACAATTATAAAAGAAGGCTAACAGTATCAGAAGGCAGTGGATCTCAAAACGTCATCATTGGGGTAGAAACATCCATATCCCCTGAGAAACTGTGGAAAAGATAAAGTTGCAGTCTCCTGGATTATGACCCAGTACCTACACAGCAAGCAAGCAAGCAAATACGACACATCAATGGCGCAAAGATGGAAATAAAAGATAAGTTACTGAAAATGCAAATTATAGACCTGTTTTATTGACTTAATTTTAAATTAATTTCTCTCTATATTTCCTCTCTCTCTCTCTCTGTGTTTGTGTGTGTGTGTGTTGAAGGTGTCTCTATGTGCACTATGTATATACATGTGAGTGAAGGTAGGCATGGTGGGCATGTGGTGGTCTGTGGTCAACCAGTGGTATAGGGCCTTGCCTTCCACCTTGTTTAAAACAGGGTCTTTCTTTTATGTTGTATACCGCAAGCCAGATGTCCCATGAGCTTCCTGAGGTTCTCCTGTCTCTGCCCTTATATCTTGTCTTATGGGTACTTGAGTTACAGACTTCACATGTATGGGCTTTGGCGATTTGAACTCAGATCCTCATGCTTGCATGACAAGTGCTTGGGTCACTGAGGTGTCTCTCCAATCCTGTGTTGGCCCATTTGTTTTTGTTATCTTTACGTATTCCTTTTATTACATTAGTGTAAGCAGTATAGGGACTTAGATTCTTAACTCATGAAGTAGGTAACTAAGTGCTGCTTTACTTTTGTGGGTACATATTCTTGAGGATGTGTTTTTATGTTTTACTCTCCACATTTTATTAACAACAATAACAATATGATAATGATGTTTTAAGGGGATACCTTTCAGAACCCTCATAGAAAAACTGCTCAATGGCAAACTGCTTGCTGAGCATACATAAACCCTGGGTTTGGTCCCCAGGGCAAGCAAAACACAACAATAACAAGAATAAGAGCAACAAAACCCTCAAATGTTATTGTCTTTTATATTCTTTTATTTAGATCCCAAAAATTATAAAAGAAGGCTAGGAAATGGCTCAGTGGGCAAACCACCTGCTGTACAATTATGAGGACTTGATCTCAGATCCCCGGAACCCATGTAAAACTGGGCCAATAGCATGTGTGTATAATCTTGGTGCTTCTAGGGCATGAAAAGAGGCAGAGACAGGGAAAGCCCTAGAAGCTTATGGGTCAGCTAGTCCGAAGAACACAGTTGCAAACAAGAGGCCCAGACTTAAACAAATAAGATGAATGATGAGGACTGACACCCAAGGGTGTTCTCTGATCTCCACATGTATGACATGGTACATACACACCTATACCCACACAAAAATATGCATACACATATACACACAAAAACCATATACATGTTAATCATGCATGCACACTTACATACAAAACTTTCTCAAAGTCACAAAAAGGACTGGGTAAGGCCTCCTCTCTCTTTCTGCTAGACCCAATTCCTCAGTCTTATCCCTAGTGAGGCAAACAAAAGACCAGCGGCAGCCTCTCACTCTCCTGTGCATATCTCCTGTGGATCCCACAGACTACCCCTCCTAACCCCCCTCCCCTACTCCTGAATTTGGGGGCTGAATCTGAGGTGGGGACTAATTCTGGGATGGGGTAGGGATCCTACAGACTATCCCCTCCTAACCTCCTTACCCTCACCCACTGAATTTGGGGTATGTATCTGAAATTCAGCAGGCACCACTGCTAAGCCACAGGCTATGCCTGATAGAAAACCAAGTAGACTGCTTGAATCCCTTCTTCCTTCTCTTTGTTCCTTAAGATCCAATTCCCAGTCCTTTCTCTAACTTTTCAGCAGGACACTTGTGGCAGTCTTCCCTGACCCCCATCCCTATCTCCTGTGAATCCCACAGGTTGTCACTTTCTAACCACCCCCCTAGCTTATTTCTTTGTCCCAGATTCTAACTCCAGCAGACACCCACTAGAAACTCAAGGGTGGCTTTTCCCATGGCAACAAGTAGGCTAAAGAAAGACCCACATTTCTCCTACTGCTCCTGAGATCAGATAGCCCTAGTCTCATACTCAGCTCTGTAACTGGAAACCTGCTGTGGTCTCTCTTTCCCCTCTGACCCCATGGAAAAACAAAAACTCCAGGATAGCTAGAACAATCCTGAACAATAAAAGAACTGCTGATGGTATTACCACCCCTGATTTCAAGCTGTGTTACAGAGTTAGAATAATAAAACTGTCATGGTATTGGCACAAAAAAGACATGCTGATGAATGGGGTAGAGTTGAAGACCCAGATGCAAACACAATGACATATAGACACAATATTTTTGATAAAGAAGCCAGAAATACATGCAGAAAAAGAGAAAGCATCTTCAACAAATTGTGGTGGTCTAACTGGATGTCTGCATGTAGAAGAATGCAAATAGATTCATATTTGTCACCCTGTACAAAACTCCAGTCCAAATGGATCAAAGACCTCAACATAAAACCAGATACACTGAACCTGATAGAAAAGAAAGTGAGGAATAACATGGAACACATTGGCACAGGAGATGAGTTTCTGAAGGGAATACTGATAGCATAGGTACCAAGATCAGCAATTAATAATAAATTAATAATTAACCCCATGAAACTAAAAAGATTCTGTAAGTCAAAGGACACCATCAATAAGACAAAATGGCAACCTATAAAGTAAGAAAATATTTTTTAACCAACTTTACATCTGACAGAGAGCTAATATCCAATATATCTAAAGAACTCAAGAAACTATGCTTCAACACATCAAAAAATCCAATTAAAAAAGGAGGGTACAGGGAGTAGAGAGGGGATTATGATTGAGATGTAACTTGAAGAAATAAAAAATAAATTATAAAAAAGGGGGGTACAGATCTAAATAGTAAATTCTCAATAGAGAAATCTCAAATGGCTGAGAAACACTTGAAGAAATGTTCAACATCCTTAGGCATCAGGGAAATGTAAATCAAAACAGCTCTCAGATTCTATCTTATACCTTTCAGAATGGTAAAGATTAAAAACACAAATGACAGCTCATGCTGGTGATGATGTTGAGCAAGGAGAATACTCCTCCATTTCTGGTGGGAGTGAAAACATATACAGCCACTTTGGAAATCAATCTAGTACTTTCTCTGAAAACTGGAAATAGTTCTTCCTCAAGACTATACCAGCTATACCATTTTTGGGCATATACCCAAAGGATGTTCCATTCTACCACAAGGATACTTCTTCAACTATGTTCATAGCAGCTTTATTTTATAATAGCCAGAAACTGGAAGCAACCTAGATGTCTCTCAGCCAAAGATTGGGTAAAGAAAATGTGGTATAATTACATAATGGAGTATTACTTAGCTGTTAAAAAATAACACCATGAAGTTTGAAATCATGAAGTATGCAGGCAAATAGTTTAAAGTAGAAAAAAAAATCATCCTGAGTAAGGTAACCCAGACAGAGTGTGGTGGTTTGAATGAAAATGTCCCTTGTGGGCTCATAGGGAGTAGCACTATTGGGAGTTTTGACTTTCTTGGAGTAGTTGTGGCCTTGTTGGATGAAGTGTGTCACTGGGGACAGGTCTTGAGGTTTCAGATGCTCAAGGCAGGCCCAGTGGCACTTTTTCTTCTTGCTCCCTGCTGATCCAAATGTAAAGTTCTCAGCTACCTCTTCAGCACCATGTCTGCCCACCTGCTGCCATACTTCCTGCCATGATGATATTGGACTAAGTCTCTGAAACTGTAAGCTAGCCCCAGTTAAATGCTTTCCTTTATAAGAGTTGCAGTGGTCATGGCGTCTCTTAACAGCAATAGAAACCCTAACAAAGACACCAAGAAAGAAACATATGGTATACATTCATTTATAAGTGGATATTAGCCACTAAGTAAATGGGAAGCAAACTGCAATTCATAGACCCAGAGAGGTTAGGTAAAAAGGAGGGGTCAAGTGGGGAACACATAGATCTCTCTGAGAATGGAAAATGTGATAGATTTTGTGGGTATACTGGGGGCAGGTGAGCAGAACAGGAGGATAGGTATGTGTGGGGGGGGGAATAAGATGGAGGGAGAGAGTGATGGGGAGATACCTGGAACTGGGAGAACTAGGCTGGTAGTGCAGAAACCCAGTGCAGTGCAAACTTTCTGGAATCTACAAAAGTGGTTCTAATGAGAGTTCCTGGCAATGGGGACTATAGAGTCTCACTTTTCTATCTCTTGTAGCCAGTTGAGGCCCCCAGTGATTGGACTGAGTTGCATTCAACTGAGTTGTTGCCCAAGGTTTACCTTGGAAATCCCCAAACAACCGAGGCTAATGTTAAGACAAAAGGTTGCTCTCCATAAACAACATGATTCCATTGCTGAGGACAATATCCACACAACTCATTGACCATGGACAGCTTGTTCCTACATGAAGCCTTCACCCCTATGTTCTAGTGTCTTTGGTGTGTAAGGTACTCTGCAGGTTACCAAAACAAATATAAATGTCAACTCAGCCACAAAAATTTTGACCTATAATCTGTCCTGTCTGCAAAATATACTAAAGCAATGGTGACACAGACCTCATGGGAGTAACTAACCAATGTCTCATTTGACTTAAAAAATCACCCCACAAGAAGAAACTTATACCTGACACTTCTTGGGTAACAGGAAGCCAGAGACCTAGGTTAAAAGAAACATTAGGGGTCTAAAAAAAACAATAAAATGATTGTTCGTAATATTTTGCCAAATTAATAGATCAGTGCCTTATCCAATAATCATCAGAGAGTGATTCTCCGGCAGTGGATGGGAAAAGATGTAGATAGGCGCAGCCAGATGTATGGAGACAGAGTCAAAACTGGAGGTCTCCGTCAAATCCCTCTCCTCAGAGTTCAGGAATCCTGTGTAACAAGAAGTCAAAAATTTGCAAAACTAGAGGGGAAGGAAGATTCCAGGAGAACAAGGCCTTCTGATTCAGCTAAACAAGGCATATATGAGCCTACAGAGCCTGAAAAGCAGCAAGCCCAGGGCTCAGATGAGTACACCAGGTCTTCTGGGTACATATTACAGCTGTTAGCTTAGTATTTTTGTGAGACTCCTGGCTGTGAGAAGGAATGGGTCCCTCACTCTTTTGCCAGCTATTCGGTCTCTTTTCCTTTTGTTGGTTTACCTTATCCAACTTTTATATGACAACTTTTGCTTCATCATATTTTATTTTGTCATGTTTGCTTGTTATCTCTTAGAAGCCTGTTCTTTCATAACAAGAGACAGAAAGGGAGTGGATTTGGAGTAGACACAAGGTGATGAGGAACTGAGATGAGTAGATGGAAGGGAAACAAATCAGAATATATTGTATGAGAAAAGAACCAGTTTTCAATGAAAGAGACAAAAACTGGCTCCGTTGGTAAAGTGCTGCCATGCAGGGAGGCTCTGCTTTGAGGTTTCCAGCAGACAGGTGCAGTGCTACATGTCTATAAGGCCAGCACTGTGGAGAAGGAGACCTGGACCACACTGGCAATCCAGGCTGGCTGAATTGGCTAGCTTCAGGTTTGTGAGAAATTCTGAATAAGCATAACACTAATGATGATAAAGACAGACATTTGATGTCATCCTCTTGCCTTCACACACACTCAAACATGTGCACATACATCAGAACTCACATGTGCACAGACATGAACACATACACACATATACCATACACAATTAAAAAATTACCAAGAATTTGAGGCCTACTGCTCTTTTTCTTGAAAAGTGGATTGATGTGTTAATTCTGAGAAGGTAGACATTACTTTGCTGGAACAGTTACGTTTCTGTACTAATTTTTGTTTTCCTTTTCATAAACTAGAGTGTGTTGTGTTGAGGATATTTACTACTGAGAATATTTTCCTCAGTGCCCATTAATTTGTATATACTTTATATATTCAAATTTGTTTTAGACATCAAACCTATAATATGCTGGTAACATGTTTTATGTTAATGTATTTCATTCTACAACCGTGTAGACAATGTCACCGACTGGGTAATCCATGTCTCTTTCAGAGCTAACATGCCACTGTTTCAGAGTGTTAGTAAACACTGTGGCTGCAATCTCACCTGGTAGTCTGTGCTCTTCACCGTGTACTAGACTGTCAGGCAGTACCTTAGTGTTTTGTGACTACAGTGTTTTAATGCTAAGCTTTGTCCCTATGCAGTGACTTTTACACTGGCATACTGGAAGAACCACCACTTTCTCTTCCCAGCAGTCTTTAAGAGTCACTTGTATAAAATGTCCAGTGAGTCTGGATTGTCTTTTTCAGCCACTATCTAATTATTGCTTCTAAAGAGCTCCATACAAATGTTAATTAGCCTTTAATCAGACAGATTGAAAGGTCTGTATAAAATACCTACTCATAAACTCTGTGAGTATTCATTAAATTATCCTATATTTAATGCTGCTTGTATATAAATGTTTTTGCATTTTCAACACTTATTAAATATTTTTAAAATTTTTATTTACTTTGACTTTATGTGTATGAATTTTTGCATATATGTGCACTGCTTGTGTTCCTGTTCCCTGAAGAAATCAAAAGAGGGCATCAGATCTCTTAGAACGGAAGTTACAGATGGTTGTGAACTTCCCTGTAGGGGCTGGGAACCGAACTCATACCTCCAGTCCCTGAAGTCTTTTTTGAATTGCCATATAAATATTTCTGGATCGCAGTCTGCTTTTTAATATCTGATACTCTGCTAGGAATTTGGGAATTGAATAATAATAGAGATGGTATAGAAACATTAAACATTGCTTATGTGAATTTAAATTTTCAGGGGACTTAAAATTTAAGATTATATATATTCACATATATATATTACACACACACACACATATATATACATGTATGTATATATCAGGTATATAAAGTATCAGGTTTCCTTATGGAACTGGCATACATAGTTTTGGTCTAGATTTCTCCCAACTCCCCTGCTCAATGCCCCTGGCCCTTATCCTTGCTTAAATCCTTCTGACCCCAGTATTCCATCATCTTCTTGTATATCTCATGTGTTCTACTTTCTTCCCTCCTTGAAGCTTCTATTTTCTCTCTCATGAGCCCCTTTTTAATTGGCTATCATCTGAACATGCTCACTCCCATATAAATACACACATATAAAAATTAGAAGCTATTATCTACATACAAGAAAAAACACATGGTGTTTGCTTTCTGAGCCCAGATTATCATATTTAATAGGACAATTTCCAGTTCTGGACATTTTTCCTAAAAATATCATAATTTAACTTTTCTTTGCAATTCAACAGAATCCCATTGAGTCTACCTAGCACATTTTCATTGTTGATTCATCTATTGATGGTAATCTAGACTGAGTCAATTTCCTACAAGGGGTCTTTTTAAAATTTGAAAAATATGCTTTAACTGACCAAGAAATGGAATTACCATCTCCAAACTGCTGACTAGTCTTCTGTAACTGGGCTTCAGTTCCCCCATTATTGTCTCCTGGAATTGCTTCATGGTGCCAAGCCTAAGTTTTTTTACTTGACCCCTTTAAATCCTGGGGCTTCAACTGCTACTGAGGCTTCACCTTCACCAACACCCTCTCCTGACTCTTATAGTGCTAAGCCTCAGCTGTTCTTCATGACTCCTTCATGACTACAAAATCAGTACTGCCGTGGTTCCTACACTACAAGTTCAGCTGCTAGTGGTAGGTATAACCTTGGCCACCTCTGGAAAACAACTTCCATGTGCTGTGCTCTCAGAAAAGACTTCCCAGAAGATTTCACCTCAGTGATGCTCCTCTCTTATTAGCAAATATTAGTTGTCCCAGTAACACAAAGGTTTCACTTCGACAGTGCTGGCCTCTTGTTAATCACGGCTGATACTACAGCCTCAGTTGACCAGGTGCCATAGATTGTTCACCTGAGAGGCCTAGGAAAGTCTTTGTTTCCCTCGGAAACTTCACAAGGCAGGCTTTCGTTGTCTGCACTGCTGTCAACATTCTTATCTTCCAAACTCCAACAGAGAAAAGCTCATCAAACTTTGAACGCTCAATAGCTTTTCTAGTCCCAAGTTCCAAAGTCCTTCGACAATCCTCCGAATAGAACATGGTCAGGTCTGCCACAGGAATAACCTACTCTTATTCCAATTTATCATAGTAGATTCACTACTGCTGTGAGGAAATGCCATGACCAAAAGCAACTTGGGGACGGAACTGCTTGTTTGGCTTACTGTTCCACGCAATAGTTCACCATTGAAAGCAGTGAGGGCAGGAACTCGAGCTTTCCATGGTTTGCTCAGCCTGTTTTCATATAGAACCCTACATCACCAGCCCTGGTGTTTGGCTCCACTCACAATGAGCTGGGCGCTCCTACATCAGTCACTAATTAGGAAAATGTTGGGAGATCCAAGATGGTGGCAGCCCTCACGGACGCATTTTGAACTTGGGGAAAACAGCTATAACACTACAGAGACATAAGACGCTGAGCAATAATCTGAGTGGTGTGAATCCACTGGGTTTCACTCAGCGACCCAGGGACCATTAGAAGTCTCTAGGCAAGACTCTCCTCTCCCAGAGACTCAGAAAAACAGACTAGCAGAAACCGCAGAAGCTGCTGAATCTGGGAATCGTCACCAGGGGAGGGATGGAGTAAGAGCCACTCAAATACACAATGAGCAGCTCTGAACCTCAGACAGGGTTACTCACCAGCCTCCTGGGCTCCCAGATTCCACCCAGGCATTACAACACCAAGTGGAAGATTAGCTGAGTTGCTGGAACGGAGATATTCTCAGTGGAACCATTGTGGCCGCAGGCCACAACACATTATGAGCTGCGGGGCAGCAGTGGGACCATAGTGCAGTGGCATTCTGGCAAACGCAAGCATATTTGGGCTTCCCCAGAGGGGTGTTGGAGATACAGGCCCCTCTATTGGATTTGCAGTCACTGGGAAGACACTGCAGCTAGACAGAGCAGCGGGATACATTTCCGGCAGCAGGTTATGCTGCTATCACCACTGCAGGATCCTGGGACTTGGGCGACAGCAATAGCAACAGCGGCTCCAATTCCCAGTATCCACAGGACAGCTCCAGCATAGCTGTGGTGAGATAAGAATGGTGATATAAGAGTGGGCAGAAAGGTGGGTGGTCAGATTGGAAGGAGGCTGCATAGATCTCCACAGGGTCCAAGCCCTAGACAGATTGTGGGGTTAATATCATACTCCTTTGCTAGTGCTGGCTCTTCTGGCAGGATACCAGATCTTCCGCATATATAGTTCCACCCCTGGAGCAGTGAGGTCTTGGCCTGGGTGCACAGCTCAGTGACTCAGACTAAAGGCTTAGTGCTTAGGGCTAAAAGGCACAGAGGTGCTCTGGGGGCTATCTAGACAGGCTCAAGCCCATCTGGGCCTACCCAGCAGGGACAACAAAGAACTCAGATATGAACCAAATATGAACCAGATACGAACACCGAGCACCTCCTACCGGAAAACTGTTCTCCATCCCTGTTGGATCCTTTCAGGACTCCAGCTGGCAGACTCATCCCCCAAAATTAGGACCTCCAGAGTCCACAGCATCTGTGCTTGGACACTCAGGAGCATACCAGCAGAGCCGCTACATGCTGAATACCCAGACTACAACACAGAGAACACTGACTCGGGAGCAGTGAAACAATCCTGGGCCATTGCTCACTGGGTGTGGGCTGTACCAGATCACAGTGCTTCTGGCTATGAGATACACATTGATCCTGAGAACCCCATGAGAGCAGCTTGGGAGGACCATGAACATGGTCTGACAAGTAAGCTTCAGGGGAGCTACAGCCCCAGCCAACAGTCTGGCCTGCCAACCTGCACTGTCATCTAAACGAAGACCAGTTGGATCCCAGGAACCTACAGGAACACATCCCACCAGAACCCCTGACCTGAGTCCCCAACTGGGACAAAACAGGAAGGAGTGAGCTTTGGGAGACACACTGAAAAAAAACCTCCTCACAAGGCCCCATCCAACCTGTGGAAAGCTACAGATCACCAAGCTATACAACTTCTACACCAAAGCACTCTTCTTGGCACCAACCCCAGAAGACACCAGGAACAAACAGCTAAGAACAACCAAATGGCTAAAGGTCAGCAAAGAACAGATCCAACGAAAGTCAGGGAAATATGACTCCAACAAAATGCAGCTATGCTAGTGCAGCAAGCCCTGAACACTCCACCACAGCTGAAACACATGAAAATGATGAAAAATCTATACTCTGGAAAGTGATAGAGTCCTTTCAAGAAGAATTTAAATCTCTGAAGGAATTCAAAGATTCCATAATTTTACAAGCGAAAGCATGGAGAATACCATTACAGATCTCCAAGCCAATGTGGCTCAACATGAACAAGAAAGAGACAAGGCAACAAGCAATTTGAAGCAGGAAACGTATAAAATGAATAAAATGTTTCAAGACTTAAAATTGGAAGTAGAAGCAATAAAGAAAACACAGACAGAGATAAGAGTGGAAGTGGAGAATTAAGGTAAGAGAACAGGAGCTACAGACATGAGTATCAAAAGTAGGATACAAGAGATGGAAGACAGTATCTCAGGTGTGGAAGATTCAATGGAAGAAATCAGTGCAACAACCAAAGAATATGACAAATCTAAAAGTCCTCACCCATACCATCCAAGAAATCAAGGAATCAATGAAAAGACAGAACCTAAGAACTATAGGCATAGAGGAAAGAGAAGACTCCTGACTCCAAGGTCCAGGAAATATCTTCAACAAAATCATAGAAGAGAACTTCCCAAACCTAAAGAAAGAGATGCCAATAAAATTCCAAGAGGCATACAGAACACCAAACAGATTAGATCAGAAAAGAAACTCCTCTCACCACATAACAATTGAAACTCCAAATGTACAGCACAAAAAAAGAATATTAAAAGTGGTAAGAGAAAAAGGTCAAGTAACATAAAATGCAGACCCATCAGAATTACACCTGAGTTCTCCTCAGAAACTTTAAAAGTCAGAAGGGCCTGAGCCGACATCTTACAAGCCCTGAGAGAACATAGGTGCCCAGTCAGAATACTATACCCAGCAAAACTCTCTATCAATATAGATGGACAAAAAAAGACATTACATGACAAAATCAAATTTAAACAGTATCTACCTAGACATCCATCCCTATAGAAGATCCTAGAAGGAAAATTCCAACCCAGAGAAGATAACTACACCCAAGAAAACAGAGGAAGCAAAAACTACCCTGCAGCTAAACTAAAAGAAACACACAACCACGACCTATACCAAAATAACAGGAAATAACAACCTTTGGTTGTAGGGGGTTAGATAAATTATATTCAGAAAATATATAGGGGTTTCTGATACTGTCTCTTAATTCGGGGCATGAAGAGCATTATCAGCATGTGGACTAAAAACAGGAAACAAACAGGAGATTTAATAGACTGAAAAACAAGGTTGAAGTCAGGAAAAACAGGAAAGACTCAATAGACTGAAAAACAAGGTTGAAGTCAGGAAAACAGGAAAGACTTAATGGACTTGAAGAAACAAAGTATCTGGCCTGACATTGTTTTCAGCTGCTAAGTGGGCAGAGCTCAAATCAAGCTGAAACAGAGTTCCTCCTATTTAAGGACAGTGCATGGAGCCCAGAAGGAGAAGAGGCCCCTGATGCTAGAGAGCTCCAAGAGTCCTGCTGAAAAAAGTGCTGGCCATCATTTGATGGCCAGATTTCCCTGAAGCAGAAAGAAGCTGGTGAGCAAAGAAAGCCTGAGCAAGACACCAAAAGGCCAAGGACTAAACCCTGTGGCTCAGCTTTTGCCTAGAGGGGTTTGATCTGTCCGAACAGTGGCCTAAAGGAAACTGTGCCTGGCTTTAAGGACTGAGGCAGAGCAGCTGAGTTCCTGATTCAAAAGAAGTAAGTTGGCCTGCAGAAGGCTGGGGTCTCCCACAGAGAAGAAAGCATGAAGCCTTATTTAAGGTGAGACTGCAATAACCAACTTACCCTGATGAACCTGCATCTGAGAGATCCAGAAAAAGGACTGCTAAGTGCGTTAAAGAATCTACATCAAGGACTGTGTTCCTGACGACTGGTCAGGAAGGTTAGGAAAATAATTATCAATAGGTTTAGTGGATAGGTTAAAGGGGTTATAGGAATTTATAGGATTAATAGTTAAGAAATTGTTGGTGTTTGTTATAAGTGAATTTAGTAATAAATAAATAAGTGTTAAATAATAATTTAAAAAAGTTCAGTTACATTTGGTCATTAATATCCATCAATATCAATGGACTCAACTCCCCAATAAAAAGACACAGGCTTACAGATTGGATCCGTAAACAAGACCCATCATTTTGCTGCATACAAGAAACACATCTCACTAACAAAGATAGATGCTACATCAGAGTAAAGGGCTGGGAAAAGGTTTTCAAAGCAAAGGACCCAGGAAGCAAGCTGGAGTAACCATGCTAATATGAAATAAAATATACTTTCAACTGAAATTAATCAAAAAGATAGAGAAGGAACTACATACTCATTAAAGGAAATATTCATCAAGAGGACATCTCAATATTGAATATCTATACCCCAAATACAAAGCCACGTACATTTGTAAAAGAAACTCTTCTAAAGCTTAATTCACACATGGATCCCCACACATAAGTAGTGGGAGACTTCAACACCACACTTACAACAATGGACAGGTCATCAAGACAGAAACCAAACAGAAAAATAATGAGTCTAACAGAGATCATGAACCAAATGGACCTAACAGATATCTACAGAATGTTTCACCCAAACACAAAAGAATACACCATCTTCTCAGCACCACAGGGAACCTTCTCCAAAATTGACCATAGTTGGACACAAAGCAACCTCAACAGATACAAGAAAATTGAAATAACCCCTTGTATCTTATCAGACTACCATGTAATAAAGCTGGACTTCAACAACAACAGAAACATTAGAAAGCCTACACACACATGGAAACTGAACAACTCTTTACTGGATGACTATTGGGTCAGGGAAGAAATAAAAAAGGAAATTAAAGACTTCTCAAATTCCAATGAAAATAAAGGCACAACATACCCAAACCTTTGGGACAAAATGAAAGCAGTGCTACAAGGAAAGTTCATAGCACTTATCACCTTCAAAAAAAAAATTGTGACAGCTTAAATTAGCGAATTAACAGCTGAATTGTATGAATTGGAAAAAAAGAAGCAAACACTCCCAAGAGGAGCAGAAGGCAGGAAATCATCAAACTTAGGGCTGAAATCAACAATTTAGAAACAAAAAGAATGATACAAAGAATCAATGAAACCAAGAGAAAATCAATAAAATAGACAAACCCTTAGCCAAAGTAACTAAAAGGCAGAGGGAAAAAACCCAAATCACCTAAATGAGAAATGAAAAGGAAGAAATAACAACAGATATTGAGGAAATCCAGAGAATCTTTAGATCCTACTTTAAAAATCTATACTCCACCAAATTTGAAAACCTAAGTGAAATGGACAATTTTCTTGATAGATTCCACCTTCCAAAGCTAAATAAAAATCAGGTTAACAGATTAAACAGTCCTATAACCCCAAAGGAAATAGAAACAGTCATTAAAAATCTCCCAACCAAAAAAAAGTCCAGGGCCAGAAGGTTTCAGCACAGAATCCTACCAGATCTTCAAAGAAGAGCAGACACCAATACTCTTCAAACTCTTCCACAAAATAGAATCAGAAGGAACACTGCCATACTCATTCTATGAGGCCACAGTCACACTGATTCCTAAATCACACAAAGACCCAACAAAGAAAGAGAACTTCAGACCAATCTCCCTCATGAACATCGATCCAAAAATACTTAATAAAATACTGGCAAACCAAATCCAAGAACACATCAAAAGTATCATACACCATGATCAAGTAGGCTTTATCCCAGGAATGCAGGGATGGTTCAATGTACAAAAAAAATCCATCAACATAATTCACCATATAAACAAGTTTAAAGAAAAAAAAAAAACCACGTGATCATCTCACTAGATGCTGAAAAAACATTTGACAAAATCCAACATCTCTTCATGCTAAAGTCCTGGAGAGAATGGGCATACAAGGACCATACCTAGAAATAATAAAGGCAATATACAGCAGGCCAGTGGCCAACATCAAATTAAAAGGAAAGAAACTTGAAGCATTTCTTCTAAACTCAGGGACAAGACAAGGGTGTCCCCTTCACCATATCACTTCAACATAGTACTTGAATTCTTGCTAGAGAAATAAGACAGCTAAAGGAGATCAAGGAGATACAAATTGGAAATGAAGAAGTCAAATTATCCCTATTTGCAGATGATATGATAGTATAGATAAGCGACCCCAAAAATTCCACCAGAGAACTCTTACAGCTGATAAACACCTTCAGAAAGATGGCCGGATACAAAATTAATTCAAAATATCAGAAGCCCTTCTTTATACAAAAAATAAATGGGCTGAGAAAGAAATTAGGGAAACAACACCCTTCAAAGTAGCCACAAACAATATAAAATACCTGGGGGTAACTCTAACCAAGGAAGTAAAGGACCTATACAACAAGAACTTCAAGTCCTTGAAGAAAGAAATGGAAGAGGCCTTTAGAAGATGGAAAGATCTCCCATGCTCATGGATAGGTAGGATCAACATAACAAAAATGGCCATCCTGCCAAAAGCAATATACAGGTTCAGTGCAATTCCTATCAATATACCACCACAATTCTTTATAGACCTGGAAAAAGCAATTCTGAACTTCATATGGAATAACAAAAAACTCAGAATAGCTAAATCAATCCTGTACAAAAAGAAATATCTGGGGGTATCACCATCCCAGATTTCAAGCTGTACTACATATAGAGCAATACTAATAAAAACAGCATGGTACTGGTATAGAAACAGACCAGTGGATCATTGGAATCCAATTGAAGACACAGAAATGATGCCACATACCTATTATCACTTAATTTTTGACAAAGAATCCAAAACAGTATAGTGGAAAAAGGACAGCATCTTCACCAAATGGTGCTGGTCCAACTGGATGTCCTCTTGTAAAAGAATGAAATTAGACCCATACTTATAACCTTGTACAAAACTTAAGTCCAAGTGGATCAAAGACCTTAACATAAGGCCAGACACACTAAATCTACTAGAAGAGAAAGTGGGAAAAACCCCCAAACTCATTGGCACAGGTGACAATTTCCTGAACAAAACACCAACAGCTCAGGATCTAAGACCAACAATCAATAAATGGGACCTCATGAAACTGAAACGCTTCTGTAAGGCAAAAGACACTGTCATTTGAACAAAACAGCAGCCTACAGATTGGGAAAAAAATCTTAACCAACCCCACATCTGACAGAGGGCTAATATCCAAAATCTACAAAGAACTCCAGAAATTAAATGCCAAGAAGCCAAATAATCCAATCAAAAAATGGGGAACAGAGCTAAACAGAGAATCCACAAAGGAGGAATTCCTAATGACTGAGAGACACTTGAAGAAATACTCAGCATCCTTAGTCATCAGAATGGCTAAGATCAAAAGCTCAAATGACAGCACATGCTGGCGAGGTTGTGGAGAATGAGGAACCCTCCTCCATTGCTGGTGAGTGTGCAGACTTGTGCAACTACTGTGGAGGTCAGTCTGGAGATATCTTAGAAAACTTGGAATAGCTTTGCCTCGGAACCCAGCCATAGCACTTCTGGGTATACATCCTAACGATTCCTCACCGAATCACAAGGAAGTTTCCTCATATATGTTCATAACAGCCTTACTTGTAATAGCTAGATACTGGAAACAACCCAGATGTCCCTCAACCGAAGAATGGATTTAAAAACTGTGGTTCATCTACACAATGGAATACTACTCAGCTATCAGAAACAACAAAATCAAGCAATTTGCAGCCAAATGGATGGAACTAGAGAAGCTCATTCTGAGTGAGCTAACCCAGACCCAGAAGGATGCACATGACATCTATTCACTTATAGTCAGATTTTACTTATATAGTACAGGATAACTATACTACAATGAATGCACCAAAGGGAAGATGAACATAGACATTTTTTCCTGTCAATGCGACACTTTGCCCTAGTGGTGCTGCCTTGTAGGTCCCCAGTGTATGAGGATCTCTTGGCCCTCATATGACTGCTGAACTGGAGTGGGGGACTGTTATGTAGGGACACTCCACTCCAGAGGTGTATGATGGAAGGGATGGGGGTAGAGGGTGGGAGGGTGGGACTGGGAGGAACAGAAAGAGGTCACTACAATGGAGATGTAACCTAAAGTAATAAATAAATAAAATTTTTTTTAAAGTGTCTTCCAGGTTGCCTAAAGCCTTACACAAACTTGATAGCAGCTTAAAAGTTTTTTTTTTGTTTTTTGGTTTTTTTTGTAGAGGTATAGGCTATTTCCATGGTTTGGCATTAAAAAGCAGGTAACAGGTTTAAAACACTGTAAATAAATTAAAGGTGCCAGCTGTTCAACCTGGTTTTACAAACCTCCAAGAGTTGAAAAAACTTAGAGCTAAGGTAAAATAATGCATGGTGTTAGCCCATGCCTTTACCTCCAGCAAGGATGATTTTTTTTTCAGTTGAGGCTTTCTCCTCTCTGATGACTCTAGCTTGTCCCAAGTTGACATAAAACTATCCAGCACATTGTGAAAACAAAGGATATGTATTTGCTTCACCATTCTCTAAAGAATTTTTTACCTCTGAAAAAGTCTGAAACGATTTTAGTATAAACTTCAGGAAAGAGGTTTCAGGGATGGGAATTGGACATTTTAGGGTTGGAAGTCCTTTCTTGAGATTAAGATTTTCTTGCCTAGTGGATTAGAAATCTTTATTCTTAGATTTCATTCATATTGAAATTTATATATATATATAAAAATGTTAACACAAGCCTTTATTACTAGCACTTGGTTGGTAGTGGTAGGTAGATCTCTGAGTTCAAAGACAGCCTGGTCTACTAAGTGAATTCCAGGACAGCTGGGGCTACACTGAGAAACTTCTGTTTCAAAAGCAAACAACCAAAACAAACAAAACCAACCAGCCAACCAACCACCCAAACAAAATAAACCGAAAAACAAAACAAACCAAAAACAGAAAAAGAAATGTTACCTAAGTCCACTCATGATGTGACTACTATTTCATAAATGTCCCTTCAGTGGGCATACTTAGTGAGTCAATACTGTGGAATAGAAATTAATTGATTTGGGTTAATTGCAGTTTTGACAGATTTGTACTCAAAACTTCTAATTTCAGAACCGTCACATCTTCAGTGCAGCCAATTTTCATGGTCATTTGAAGTTAATGATTTCTTTGTAGGAATTGCTACATGTCATCATGCAGACTGGCACTGTCATAATTAGCAGTGATGGCACTCAGAGATGCTGAACACCTTTTGTCTTTGGAAATGCAGGAAACATGTCAAATCATCCCATTTAATGTACCTAGAGCTATCTCACTTTTGAGGGAGATTTTCTAGGTTTTGTTAGAACAAATTGTCTTAAAATATCTTTCATTAACTTTGAATCTGGAAAAATGCCAAATAGTTAAAGGTTAACACGGTATTAAATCTATTTTTGTTATTTGTTAATCAAAATGTCTGATTCATAAACACTGATAGGTGAACAAATTAATTTCAATAATTATTTATCCAATATACATAAACTTTCTTTGATTTCTACACCTGAAAATGCTAGTGTGAGTAATTTTAGGTTTGATTTTTATTTAATTGATATTTTGGGGAACTTATTTTGCATAACCATATTTTTGGCCCCCCTGTTTAGATATGTCTGCCTTTATCCTTCCCATAAGGACTACTACTTCTAAAAATGCTGTTTTACGAAACCAGATATTTAAATCAAGCTGTGTCTCCTGAAACGTCTACATACAAGGAAACTTGTCTGTAAGATGCTTACCCCAGTGGTTTCTTCTTCATCCTTTGGCAGTATCATGAAGAACTTCTATGTGTCATGAAAACTTTTTAATTTAATTGTTTGTTGAGTCTTGTGCTATTGGAGGGCTTTTCAGAAATTCTTTATCTATACATTTTATATTAAAGCATTTTGTCTATTTTCCTCTATTAGTTTCAGAGTTTGAGTTCTTATATGTCTCTGGTCAACTTTAGGGTGCTTTGGGTACAAGGTTAGGGACATTATGTATGATGTATGTATGTATGATGTTGGAATCTTTGCTGAAATCCAGGTAGTTGTAATAGTGTGAGTTTATTGTTGAGTCTTCTATTCTATTCCATTGATCTGCATGCTTGTATTGAATACCAGTGTCATGATGGTTCTATTCTATGTAGTATAACTAGAGAAAAGTTAATGTGATACCTCCATTTCTGCTTAGGATTATTGCAGCTATTCGGACTCTTTTGTTACTTCTTAGGAGTTTTAGAATTGTGTTTTCTACTTCTGTGAAGAGTGTTGTTAGAATTTTGATAGGGATGATTTTTATCAGTATATTGGTAGCATGGGTATGTCTATAATATTAATTCTGCCTACCCAATGAACATGGGAGGTCTTTCCATCTTTTCCATCTTCCTTTAAGTTTTTTGTTCATTGTCTCACAGTTTTTGTTGTAGAGGTCTATAGTATTGAATGAGAAATGTCCCCCATAGTCTTGGACATTTGAACACTTGGTCTCCAGTTGGAGATGCTCTGTGGGAGGTTGTAGGTAGTGCAGCTTGGTGAGGAAGTATGTCACAGGGCAGGATCTGAGACTGAATGCATTGCTCTATCTTCAGTTTACTCTCTTTTTCTCTGCTTCACTCTTAGGTTTAAATATGAGCTCTCAGCTTCCTGTTGTTGCTGTCATGCTTGCTGCTCTATCTTCTAGCTATGGTGGACACTTATCTTTCTGGAACCATAAACCCAAATAAACTCTTTCTTCTGTTAGTTGCCTCAATCATGATGTGTTCTTTTAGTAATATTTTCATTAGTTCTTTGAGAATTTCATATAATATGTTTTGGATATATTACTCCCCAACTCCTCCCATGATCACCCTCTCAAGGTGAGATGAGGATCTTTTCTCACCTAACTCTGAGATTCTTCCTTTTTTTCATCCTTTTCCTATCAAATCCACTTTGTCTTGCCCAGCTAGATTTAAGAGTTGGACCTGCCCTGTGTGGTCAACCTATCAGAGGTCATATCATTAAAGAAAACTCTCCCAGAAGCAATCAAAGGCCACCACTCTTTAGCTAGTGGTGGCATTTCATGTCCATCTTCTCCCTGTTATTCTGGGATTTTGTCTGGTAAGACCATGATGACTTTTCAGCACCCTACATAGCACCCTCTGGTAATATGTGCTACCTAACAGGGAAGAAACATCCAGCTCTGTTCTGGTTTGATTCTTCTATGTCCTGCAACAAATGTATTGGGGTGTTTGTTCAGTGATAGAATCTTGTCCTCTAGTAACAGGAGGTGGGGGGAGGTGGTTGACAAAAAAAATAAATAAATGCAACTGCAGGATCACTCAGATAACTGGTCTATAGTGTGAGACACAAAGAATCAAATGGTATTATAACAGCTTTCTAGTCTGATTTTCTGTAGCTGTGATAAAACATTCTGACCAAGAACAACTTAGGGAGAATGGAGAATAGGGTTTATTTCAGCTTATACTTCCAGTAGTGATCCATCACTAAGCAAAGTCAGGAGAGTAATTCAAACAGAGTCAGAGGCAGGAACCATGGAAGAAGGCTGCTTATTCACTTGTTACCTCTCAGCTCATGCTCAGATTGCTTTCTTAGACAACCCAGGACCACCTGTCTAGGCATGGCCTGGCCCACAGTGGGTGGGACCTTCCAATCAACAATAAAGACAAGTCTGCATATATGGCCACAGCCCAATCTGATCTGAACAACCCATCAATTGAGACTCCCTCTTCCAAGGTGACCTTAGCTTTGTCAAGTTAGCAAGAATAGTAAATCAAGACAAAATCCTCCAAAGAATATTATACCATCTTAAATGAGGAAAAAAAAAAAACAAGACTTGGAGAATTCAGCATCATACAGTGAGTTGTTGGTAGGCTGTAATTTCAATTCAGATGTATCTCAATGTTGGTCTAGGTCTCTGCTATTCTATGTTGCTTCTCATACCTTGTACTTGATATTCAGTCCTATTTGCCACTCACAGGTCCTTTGAAAACCCCATGTAGCATTGAAATATAAAGATTTACAGGATAAACAAATCAATGATGTACTGAAGAAATGCACATATTTAAGAGCTATATGTTTATTTATATTTTAGTCCCAACATAGGAAAACTTAATTCCTCATTTATAGAAGATGATTGAGGCACAATCCCACCACCACCTGACCCTGCACACTTCATCTCTTAAGATTTATGCTGGAGTTCTGAGGTATGTGATATGATAAGTAGATCATAAGTTTTAAAACTTGATTTACAGATTGAAACGAAACTTCGTTCAGCAGAGGTAAGTTATTAGATGAATCCAAAATTTCATAATAGTACTTCATTTAGTATTTGACCCAAGTCTTGGCTTATTTATTCTAAGGTTGATTTCCCCTGTTCCCCTCTCTGCTGAACGCTATTGAGTTATCTTGTCACAGCCTTGCAACTTTTGGGGGGACAGTGGCAGAAACCTCAAGTGGGACAAGTCGGGGGAGGGCCAGAGTGTTTCTTGCCCTCTCCCTCTCTATTTGTGTAAGATGGATCTTCTGTGACAACCATGTCTTAAGTCTGGTGCCTTATGCATCCATTATGGTTAATCTTCTACCAAATAGCACCGGCCCTCTGGCACCAACAATGTTGGTCCCTCTGTGTTTCCAGTTACAAATGGGTCTGTTTCCTTGTGATTGCTCATCTCTGAGTTGCTCAGTGTCTTTGGTTGGTTTCTTAGCAAATCAACTTTGGTATCTTTTCTTTTTATAATCAATCTCTAGACAAAATCTTTGTTGTCTTAAATATTAATTAGTTGTTCTTTTCTTCTGGTTGAGTTCTAGTTGATTAAGTATAGTACAAAATTATTTCTTATTTGTATAACACATCTTTTCCCTTACATATAGCAAAAAACCACACAGACACTATAGTACAGACTATTTTGTTTTCTTCAGAGGAGAAAAGTCGGATTTTGCATTACATTGCTTTGAAATTGGAAGCAGTGGTGCCTGATTCTAGGGGCTGCTGCTGGTTAGATTTTGTGATGACTGTAGTGTGCAAGTATGGATGACATGGATTTAACTGGACTATAAGGAAATTAAAAGTGTTAACTTAAGCTCAGTAAAATGTTTGAATGAAATGAACCAATGCGCCTCAAAAGATCCAGGAATACAAGCTACAGTAACACACATTTGTGAGTAGGTGGTTGAAGGTGAGCTTCATGGCTATCATGTGTTTGAAATTACAGTTTAAAAGGTACTTCTATAAATGAAGCCAATCTGTGAACTAGTCACACCATTTAGCACCTTGTCATAACCTTGGCTTTGTTTGTCTTGCTCTTAATTCAAGACAACCACAAATAAGCCATAAACAAGTCAGAAGATACTCAAATAGTGTTTGATTTCCTGCACAGCAGATAGTCTCATTCTGAGACATGTTGCCACTAATGGGCAGAACAATGAAAGAGGGATTATCTCAATTTGATACTTTCATATTTACCCTTTAATGCTTAACTGTCACAGAGCCCTGTAAGGTAGAGAGCTGTATTTTTATATTATGTAATTATTTTAATAGAACTGGATATAGAATATAAGAGGATGAAAAAGTCTTCTGTTAAGTAATATTAAGTTTATGACTTAAATTAGGAACAGATGAAAAATTCAAGTTTCCAAAGAAAATGGTGGGAAGAGTATTAGATCCTAATTGTAAGTCCTAGGTTGAAATCCTGCTTCACTCCTCTGCCTGCTGTAGGGCTTTAAGAAAATTCTTTTTCAGTAAGAGCAGTGCCTCAGGCCAATAGCATAGTTAGAGATGCATAGAGTAATATAAACATCTACATTTTAATGAATATAAAGAGCAGCATATTATTATTTAATTTACTTCACACATTCAAGGTCACTATGATCCCAAACATTACCAAGCTTTAAGGAGATGTACCACGGACTGATACATCTATTTACCCCAGAGAAGGAACTCAATGCAGACCAATGTAGTAATTTCATCAATGTCACACTTGGTGAATCAGTGCATTTTTATTGGGGTTACTAACTGGAGTATGGGTGAAGGGTTAGTGACAAGAAGCAGTGGTAAGTCTAAGACAACTAACTGCATAGGAGAAAATCTGCCGCAACAAGGGTAATGACTCTTGAAAGCTGTAGCCCTGGACCTCTCTGCAAAACTTGAAAATAGCTCCTTAGTCAGAATCTTGTTTTTCTGCAGTTGAGCTGGTCAGAGTCCCCACTTTCAGCAATTCCTTACTTCTTGTTATACTGCGGAGGACTAGCCCTCATGAGTAATCCAAGTTTCTGTCCTTCCAGTACTAGATATTACCTTTTAAGTATTGTCTCACCTCCCAGTAACACTGCAAGCCTGCAGCCAAACCTTTAACACCAAGGCTTTTGGGGTACACTTAAGGTAAAGACCACCACATCCCCTATATATATATATATATATGTTTTTTTCTCCATGATTTTCTCAGCTCATCCAGAAATCAAATCCACTTGGTTCTCTTTGGGGCTGGTTGTTTAGGTGCAGAACAATTTTGGGCATCTCAGCATTGGGCACATAGTTATCTGTTAAACTTCATTTCTAATCTTGAGCCCCACAGCCATGTGTACTGTCTTAATTTGTGATACCATCACAAGTCCTATTTACCTATCAAGAGTGGTGATCCTTTGGGTGATCCACCTGTTAGAGACCCTTTCTGTTCATTTTTTATGGTTGCTGGCACTGGCACCTTTGCTGTTATGTGTTTCAGATGGAGTGACAGTTAATTGTCTCCTTGCTGCAACAAAATTCTTGAAAAATAAAACCAACATAAGGAAGGGTTTATTTCCGGCTTACAGTTCCAGGGAAAGCAGTCCATGAGGGTAGAACAGGCATGGCCAAAAGAAGAAGATGGCTGCTGTCGAACTGTGTTCATAGTCAGGAAGCAACACCACACTTTCTTCATTATATTTAGCCAAGCCTTCAGCCCATGTGATGCTAAAAATCTACATTTAGAGTGAATCTTCCCTGCTCAATGAACCTATCAATAAAACCCTCACAGAATTTCCAAGAGATTGGTTTCCATGGTGACTTTAAATTCCATCAAGTTGACAATTAAGATTGAACATCACAGATGGCCCCTGGGGCAACTTTATCTTTAGACACTGGAATTTTGTCTCTTTTCATTCCTCTACTACAGTTATCTCTTAGTTTATGGTCTCCCAATATTTTCCTAGCAGCTCAAGCTGACTTCCCTTTCCTCATCTGTGGTCAGGGCTATAGCTATTTGCAGAGGGCTCTGTGTTTGCTGAAGAGGGATACATTTTCTATGTATTCAATGGGATCTGGTTTTACATACATAAGTCTCCAGTCTAATATTGTAAAGCACAGGATGATGTTCAGTAATCTCAAATATGGATCTTCTCAAAATTGCATTTTTAAGACTCTCTCCTTGTTCAGTATTTTAAACAATGTAGATATGAAAAATTTTGTTTTAAATATGGCTGACTAGTTTATTCTTGCATGTTTAAAATGGCACAGCATACTAAAGGAAACCTGAAACCAACAACGAAGGCCATAATTTATATTTCAAAATATGTGATTCACTAAAGTATGGTTTTAAAGAAGCACACTTAGTCTGCAAAGACAGTGAATTCATTTTTAAAAGATAAAATAATTCATAAAATTTAGTCTCTCAATATGAAAAATCAGTGTTAAATTGTGCCAACTTACTTCAATAACAGCATTTAGTCTCAGATGATTTTGTCTGGAACTCGTTGAGGATTAGTTTTCTGGCTCTCTCATTTTGTTTCTTTAGTCTTATCAGTTAATACAAAGACTTCTTTGCAGAACTGGATGTGAAAGAAGGAGATAAAGATCAAATTACCTGTGTAAAAAAGAGAAACTTACCATGTTTTCCTGGTCTTAAGGTTTCTAGGTGAAATCCCCTCCCTGCAAATGTCAGCAAAATAAATATTGGAAGTACCACAATTTTATTTTTACTGAAAATAATATTAAAGTGAATATGACAAATTTTGCAGGAGAGAATAAATACAGAGCCTAGAATTTGCCCTAGTGTCACTGCTATACTCCTAGTAGTGAGTCTTATTTAATTATAATGACTGAAGCAGGCTTGTGACAGTGTCAGCCATGTAAATTGAGTGGGACTGCAACAAGTTCATTTCCAGAACTTATCATTTTATTTAGTTTTATTGTCTTGGCTTTCCCTCCATGATAAAGAAATGGCTCATACAATTTTGTGTGATGAGTTTTAAAGCAATATTTATTTTTAAAAATGTATCTATATACTATATATTTTTCCAGACAACTTATTTAATAGCTTATGAATGTAAGCCTATCCTAGTAGATGGGAAATACAGACACACACACACACACACACACACACACACACACACACACACACACA
>CAJQZJ010032473.1:3653950-3664679 GCA_907164525.1 Lophiomys imhausi
ACACACACACACACACACACACACACACACACACACACACACACACACACACACGAGTACAGCAATATTAAACCTAAATTATGCATTTATACTTAAAAAAATAATTCTTGGGCTGTGCCGTTTCTGTATTTAGATATTTCCATTTCTTCCCTTGGATGTTTCAGATTTCTGTCACAGAAGGAAATGCGGCCAATTAAAGATTAAGGGACACTCTGCCTGTCACTGGCTCCAACAGTACCTTGCTCCAGTCTTTAGATGACCTGGCACATGTGTCCTTACCATAGGAATGGAGACGGTGCACCTGTGGGCTCCGTCCGAGTCCTGAGGGTTGACCTGGAGCCCATGCATCAAATTTCATGGTCAATGGTAAAATATTTGGATCTTTCACTGGTGATTCACAACCGTTTGAAAAGGACAACCTTCTTAAAGGATCAAGAACAGGACACCATGCAGTCTCCTTGATCACAATGGAGTTTCGGTGCCCTCAAACTTGCAAAGCAGAGAATCTATTGGCTAAATTCTCATCTTCCCATAAAGGAAAGTATCTCTGGCAATGGATATTTAAGCCTGCCATGAAAAGCAAAAGTACTGATGCACATGCCTAAGACCTAAAATAAATCAAGACAGGCCTACAAGGGCGTTAGACAGCAAAACGAATGAGGGCCAGGCAGGCAGCCCACAGAAAAGGGTAATATACTCCACTCCCCTTCGCACTTTCTTTTGATTAGTTTTTTATTGGGCTCTGGGGAGAAGGCTCTGCCTCATGTGTACATCAGAAGGAAACTGGTAGGTACTCAGTAGACCAGTGTTATGGAAACAGGCGCTGAGGGTTGTTAAATGTGAATGAGAATAGCACAAATTTGCAAGCAGTATAAAAACGTTGTGGGTCTACAGAATATTGAAAGCGACAGTATTGTTGGAAAGGGAGCATATCATTGTATTCTTGCCATCTGAGACTAACCTTCCAAGTAAAGGTCATTAAAAAAATTCTGGGTATTATTATTATTATTATTAGCATCTATCTTAAAGGACTTCAACCTATTTTTTGGAATGCTTAAATATAGTTTTTTTATTATTTAGTGTAACCAAAGACAAATAATTTTTAGCTTTCTTAAGATTCTTAACAATTTTAACTTTATATCAAATCATATTAGATTTGAATGAAAATAGTGCATGTACAGATGGTGCCGAATTGCATAAAATTAATTACATGTGCAATGTTTCAGCAATTAACTCCAGTGAGGACTGTAAAAATCCATTGTGAACAGAATTCCATGCTTCTTAACCTCCTGGCTTCCAACCTGAAGATTTCATTTGCAGTGCTGGGAAGAAATGAAAGTGACGCAGAAGAGCGATGGTCACTTGGGAAACGCGTTAAGTGCTGGCGGTATAAAGGAACCAGACTCAGGCTTGGGGAGCCCCATGGTTGGGTGCTGATCTCTGCGGTGGATAAGAAGGTCATCACTATCTGCTGGCTGGCGCTGTTACTGTTGCCTTGTTTATGTCTCCAGTCACACCTAGGAGGCTGGCCAGGCTTTGTTCCAGCAAATTGTACTTCATCTTTTATACTGCCATGAGATTTTTATTTTCTCAGCATTTTCTATTATCTTCATGAAAGAATGATTACATTCCCCAAACTCATTTCATGCAATTGAATATTTTGAGTGAAATATTAATGTGCCTTGTATAAACCAGTAATGAATCCGTTCTCATTAAACAGGCTACTATAACTGGATGCGAAAGAAATGGGTGAGTTTTAGATTTTTTTTAATTCAAGCTTGTAATAGGGTATTTTGCTTCTTATTTGTTTGTTTGAGACAGGATCTATCATTATATAGTTCTGGAATTCATTACATAGATGAGACTGCTCTCTAACCCACAGAGAGCCTCCTGTTTCATCCTCCCAGGTGCTGGAATTAAAGGCATGAGCCAACACAACTGACCAGACTGATACTGTTCTAAAATGGGGATTTTTTTAAACTAGGTATTTAAATTGCATTTTGAATCATGGACCTTTAAATTTTGCATGGCTGTGAATTTTGGGAAACTTTTCAGTCATTTAAATTTCACCCCCATGGCATAAAACACTATCTAGGATAAATTTGGAACCCGATTGAATAAAGACATTGTTTATTTAATCTTTTATTCATGTTGATAAAGTTAGGTTCTGTAATTATAGATTAAATTATTTTAAATATAAGCTTGGAAGTACCTCAAAAATAACCAGAGACAATGCACTATTTTTTAAGCATTATCATCCTAATTCTTTATCTATACATATAATGAAACTGGCTGTAAGAAAATATAACTATGGAACTATGGGGCTCTAAAAGATACATTTAAGGCTAGTTTTACCCCAGACAAAGAGTGAACCAATCATACACTCTCACATCTACTCATACACTCGTGACTGAGCTGTTTCTTGGCTGCCATGTGGGAAGAAACATACTGTTCATTTTGGAGGAAAATTGCTCACCTATTTTGCTTTCTAAGCATATGATTTTCATTCTAGGTTCCTTAAGCATCCCATGTCTGATGAAAGATTAGGATAAATTACATAAATAATTCAACAATGAGATTAACATTCAGTTTCTGGCATTTATAGAACTTAAAGCGATAGATTGGATATGAAACTTATCTTGAAGAAGATAACACCATGAAACTGTCAAGAGGAAGGTAGCACTTTAGGATTTGAGAGTTAGTGGGTAGATGCTTCTTCTGACTCTGGGCCAGTGTGAACAGAAGAAGAATTATAAGTGGAAACTGAGCTGATGGATGACTCTTTACTTTATTGCCTCATATTTCAAGGTTTGGTTCCTCATAGAAAGAGGATTTTTGTGCTCCTCACTTTTTACTTATGACTCTTCCACATAGTTTTGTACTTATTTTGGACCACCATCATATCATGGTTGACATCCTGGAGAGACTGGAAAGGCAGAGTCCCTAATGTGAGTTTTCTCTGATACTAGCACTGACAACTCGACAGAGCTCAGGACTACCTGTGAGATGGGTGTTTGGTAATGCCTGTGGGATACTATCTTGATTACATTAGTTGACATGAGAAGCCTTATCTCGACTTGAACTAGGATTCTTCCCATGGCAGGAAATCCGGGACTATATAAATGTAGAAATCAATCTTGGAAGCACTGCTGTTTCTTGACTGTGGATATGATGAGATAAGCTTTTTCAAGGTCTTGCTCCTGTGGATACATCTTATCTACCATGGTAGACTGTAACTTGGAACTTCAAGTCAAAGAAATATTTAACCCTTAGGTTGATTTTATCATGATTTACACCCCCCAACAGCAGGAAAGAAAACAGAGACACTTTGTTCCTAAATGCCATAGAGCAGAACCAGAAATATCCAAAGGCCTGTCTTGGAAACATGGTAGAAGGGGAACCATTTCAATTCAGAGTACATTGATAGCATGATTAGGAGATAGTCTTTAGAGAGGTTCACTAAGAGAATTGCCTCAGCCAGGAGAAGAGCTGAGTCATCAGTTGAAGACATCAGTATCAGAGGTCAGCAGGGCATTCAGTGACCAGCAATGACCAGTTACTTCTTCAACGATGGCAATGCAGCCAGCATACCATCAGAAACCATATAAAACTAGAGACTCTGTTATGGAAACGTAACTTGAAGTAATAAATAAAAGTAATAATAATTAATAGTAATAAAAACTACAGACCATCTACTCAGCTTCGTGAGAACATGGCTGTCACACTTCTTTCTCTTGCTGTTACTGAACACCACTCTAGAAGAAAAATGAGGAAAAGAGATTATTGTGTGAGTGACTATACTAAAATTTTACCATGCCATGAAAGTAACCAGGTGTGTTTATTTTATTTTTTGCCTTGGGAGCAAAGTCATATTACTCCTATAAAAATATTCTACTGATGCATTTGAGATGTAAAACAAAGTGTATATAAATATTTTTTAAAATATGGAATGACATACAAGGGGTATTATATATTCATATTTATTCTACCTATCTGCTTCAAATATAATTTCAGAAACATTCATTGAAGGCCAGTGAGATGTCTTAGAAAGGAAAAACTGATTAACTGGAAACCTGATGATCTGAGTTTGAGCCTCAGACCCTGCATAAAAAGATGAATATGGTATTACATGTCTGCAGTCCTAAAATTCCTGCAATATGGGAGGGAGAGACCAGAGGATCATCCGGAAGCTGTCAGGTAAACTAGCCTGGAATATGCAGCAGAGCAGAAACAAGACAAACATTGCTTCTAAAACAAGGTAGAAGAGAGCCAAGCCTGCCTCCTGAAATTGTTTTCTGACATATACAGGCATACTATAGCATGTGCACACCTACATTCACACACACACACACACACACACACACCATATACACAATACAATATACTATAATGATAAACACAATTAAGAAAATTTAAAGCATAATTTAAAACTGAAAATCTTTTACATTTGAATTTTATTTACATAAAATGTCTTACATAAAATTTGAAATTTTTGTAAGTTGTACTAAGTATAATGAATAATATAATTTCATTGATGCAGAATTGAATTAAAAAGTTTACTAGTCTTCTCAGGCTGCCATAAAGAGAAAACAGATGGTATCTTAAGCAAAGAGATTTTTTTATTTACAATTCTGGAGGTCTGATGACAGCTCTTCCACTGGGTATAAACAACTATCTTCTCACTGTGGGTTTATTTGTCTTCTACAGAAAACCATTTATGCCTTTATCATTCTATGTGACCACAATTTTATCAGACTAGGGACACACCCAAGCTATTTTTTTTTTTTTTTTTTTTTTAGTGATTGTCAAGTACATTGGGTAACAGGATCCCAGTTTATTAACTTAGAGGGAAACATTTATCTATTGCATTCATATAAATCATAGGATTATAACATAATTCTACTGTACCATACTATATGTATATAAACACAACTTCAGGCTATATAAGGTACTGAGTTGGTGTCTAAAGCATAAGCGAAGAATTGAATTACATTCATTATGCTTCTTGTGTCAAATTGCCTTTTAAACTGGGTAGAAAATGTCACAATATTTGGTAAATAGTACAATAAGCTGCCCATCTATTTAATCTTTTACTATTTCTGGGAAAGTTGAATGCATTATGGTTTCAGCTTGGGAACTTATGTAACTTAGGAGGTGTTTGAAAGTCCTTTTATTTAGGCTAGGACTTTTCTAGTGTACACAATAGCTAATGAGCCATTTTATTGTCATAGCTAGTAAATCAAATAAGTAAGCATCATTGACACATTTTAGAAACCATTGAATATGGTTTTCATTCATGGTCCTTATAAAGCATGTTCCTCAGGACCCTTCCCCACTGTCATGAAAAGTGGGAAGCACATTTCTTAGAAGGCCTTTATCTCCAGGCTGCCACACACAGCTATACTGGTTGTGACGTGTGTCTAGCAAGATTCCACTTTCATAATAGGCATTGTAGTTTGCATATGTATTTCCACAAAATCTTTCCAGCAGATGGCAGTAAAATGTCTCCTTCTATGGAAAGCAGTGTAAGATAACAATTTTCTGAGATGTAGAAATAATGATTTGTAAGGAAAGATCATTGTTTTGTAATTTACAAAAAAAAAAATAATAAAATAAACCATTGACTCAGCCAGGTGACACTGAGCATGCCTCCTGCAGCACATGCATGGGTCACGGGTCAGGTCATCTGCAATCATTCCCGACTGAGTCGCAGGCTGAATGAAGATCAGCTGCTAACATTTCTTCAACAATTTCTTATTCTGCCCACTATCAGTATCCACAAGGACAGGTTAAAGAGTCCACACACACATAAGCAACATATTCTGGGAACAGCAATCGTATGGAACTCTTTCTTATCAAAAACTTGATTCTTTTGATAATATTATTTTAAGCCATTCAGTGTAACACTTAAAATTTACCTACAATGAATATTCAAGATTAAATAGGCTGTTGTATTTAATTTTCCTCATAATACGTAGGGAAATGGGGATCAACGTTACTTTAAAAATTATATTATTTTTAAGATAATTCCCTCCACCCCCTCCCCAATTGTGAGCAAAATGTGTCAACTCAAGTCCTGTGGGAGGAGGGTTCTATGTCAAGGTTGAAACAGACAGGGAAATCCTTCGAACAATAACGTAGGCCTTAAACCTGTGAAAGGAAAAACCCGAGGAAAGAACTGACAGGAATCTAAGAGGACGCTGCATGCTTCTGTAAAGGCCTTGGCAAGCCAACAGGAGTCTGCATAAAGGCTGTCCACAGAAATCCCACACTGGCTAGAATGGCCTGTCCCTAGCATTCTCACCAAGCTCTTATTAGTTGGAAACAGCCCAGAGAATGTTTATTCTCTGACTTAACTCAACGGCAGATCCAAAGACATATCAAGTAGAGCTGTCAACTTTTTCCATAGCACCTGAAGAAACTCTTAAATGAGATGTGAACATATTTTCTGATCTTGCTTTATGTAGTTTAAAACACATTATAGCGCACCCATGCATACTCACCCCTTAATACATGTGATAGTGTAATGTAAGCATTTACAGAATTGAAGGGAGAGACATACATACAACTACAATTGTAGTGAGATACTACCAGTCCATATTTTCATACCATTGCAATTGCAGTGAGATACTTACAGTCCCCGTCTTTAATAACAGATAGAGCAACAGAAAAATCAATCATGATATAGCTGACTGGAACAATCTTAATCAGATTTAGCAGGTACATGATGAACATTTTATGTGACAAGAGTAGGACATGCATTGTTTTTCAAGTGTACACAGAGCATTATCAGGAATATTCTGGGACACAAAAATATCCTATTAAGTTTTAAAATATTGAAATAGTATAAGTTATTCTGTGATCACAATAGAGTGACATTAGAAATCAAATAGGAAAGGAAAGATACAAAATCCATATGAATATGTGCAAACTAACAACATAATCTTAAACAATTAATAGTCAAGGAATGAATCAAAAGGGAAACATGCAGACAAATATAAAAGTAACATACTATAAAAATGTGAGTTAAAAAATAAAGTGCTAAGTACAGAATCGTTGTCTGTATATTCTCACTTTAAAATGGAGAAATATCCCCAATCAATAACTGTACTTTATATATCTAACAGAAATACAAAATGAGAGCCAGATTAAGCTTAAAGCCAGCAGGAAAAAAGAAAATAAAAATTAAGCCAGAGATAAAATAAAAACACCAAGGAAACAGTAGAGAAGATTAATGAGACTAAGAGATTTGTTTTGGCTTAGAAGACCCATCAAACACTAGGAAAGAAAACATCTCACTGCTACTTTTACAGAAATGGAATGTAATGTAAGGAAAGAATGTGTACATAAGCAAAGTTGTAGATAAAGGAAAGAAGTTGTACATAAGCAAACAGGATGACCTAGATGGAGCTGATAAGTTCCCAATGACATATCACTAGCCAAGAATAAATCATGAGTTAAATATATGAATAAATTTAGTGAAGTATTGACTCAGTCAGTAATAAAAATGTCACCACGACCCATTGACTTTTCTGTCGAATTCTACCCTAACACTTAAGGAAGATATACCATTCTTCAACTCTTCCAACAAGTTGAAGAGAAAAGAATACATCCAATTAAGAATCTTATCCCCTGCTTCAACTGTAGACAGAATGCTGTCCAAAAAGGACAAAACTTGGAAGCAGGTAAGATGACAGCCTAGCTCTGCCAAGACAGGGTAGGTAAGTCTTTCATAATTCCTGCTCTACAATCAATGTCTGTCAGAGAAATGGGGCCAAACGGCTGAAGATCGATGCTGTAATGTATGGAGAGAAAATGGGAACTGTTCAGGCAGCCACTGGTATGTCATTTCTTAGTTTTGGAAGCTGTGGACCCTGCACTTCCTATATAATCATATATATTTATCCCTCTTAGGTCTCTGAGGTGGTTGAAGAATAGATAGCTAGAGTCTCATAGTTAAATTTTGAGTTGTCTGGGAATCAAGAGGGTGTTCCGGATCTAAGAAGATGTTTTTAAAATTGTGAGGCTAGTTAGTATGAAAGCTGAGTTAGATATAGAACGTTAAACTCATGGAGATGGTTAGATATTAGACTGTTAAAGTCAGGTGCCAAATATGTATGGAGTGGACATTGGGAATGTATGCTAAGCCATATAACTCTCATAATTGTGGCCTATTTATTTCTGTTGTTTTGTATTGTATTTATTGTTATAAGAGAAAGAACAATTTGTTGGACTGAAATGGGGAGCTGTTTGGGGGAAAAAGATATACCTTAAACTTAAAAAAAAGGGAAGAGGATGGGGGGTGGAGGGGGAAGAGGGTGGGAGGGTGGGACTGGAGGGGGGAGTAGGGAGGGGATTGTGATTGAGATGTAACTTGAAGGAATAAAAAATAAATTATTAAAAAAAGAACGAATCTTATCCCAAAAGGCTGACACCAAAGCTAGAGAAAGACTTTACAAAGAAAAACTGCAGAGCGTCCCCAATCTACATGGTGTGGCTCTAGAGAGTTAACTAGGGTAGAGAAGGAATGAAGAAAGGAGAGACACTGACAGAACCACAGAAAAGAGTTAGGATCAGATGGGGATGACACAAACCACCACAGCTATTAACAGCCTCATTGTATTTATTGTGTACAGCAAGTGGGAGAAATTAGCTAGTTTAGGTAGGAGGTGTCTATAGATAAGCAGTCTCAGACTGTAGAAACTCTAGAGGAGGAAGTTGCTGTTGCTGGTTTGGGTTTACATTGGTCAATCATTTGTAAGTACTCACACTTTGACCAGAGGACAGCTTTGGCCTTTTTGAACTTTATGGTGTAAATGTTGTTTTTATTTCTTCACATTGGGGATGAGATAAGAGCCATTCCCAAGCCTTTCTAGCTCTTTCTGAACTCTCACTGGCTGGTTCAACTCAGCTGTTCTGGCCTAAACTCCTCTCAAGTTGACTGAGTCAAACTGGCTTTTCTTGACTTCTGACTTAATTTCTCTTCCTGGCCTCAAACTAATTCTTGTACTCTGTTTTAATCTTCTGGCTCCTTCTCATTCTCTGGCTCATTCTATCTTCACCTGTGTTTAGCTCATTCCATCTACAACCTCTCTGTAAAACTCTTGGCAAACAAACAAACTAAAAAAAAACCCACAACAACAACAACCAAGAAACAAAAACAAAAACAAATCAGTAAAAACTCTCCCTGCACTGCTATTAAGTAGCCTGTCTTCCCTGTCCTATTCTCGTGAAAGCTGCAAGTATTTTTTATTAATTAATTAATTTTACATTCCAATCACAGCCCCTCCCTTCTCTCCACTAGGTCTCTCTCACCCTCCCACTCTCTTCTCCCTTCCCCTTCTCCCCCAGAAAAGGTGAAGCATTTCTCCCCAACACTCTCCCTAACCTCCCCTCCCCAATCAGTCCACCCCAGCTCTTCAAGTCACTTCAGGACTAAGAGCACCCTCTTCCACTGAGGCCAGACAAGGCAGTCTAGCTAGGGTAAAATCATCCACAAACAGGCAACAGAGTCCATGTGAGACACAGCACCCACTCTATTTACTAGGGGATCTACATGAAGATTAAGCTTCTTATCAGCTACGTATGTGTAGGGGGCCTAGGTCAGTCCATACATTCTTTTTGGTTGGTGTTTCAGTCTCTGAGCCTCCAGGGACCTAGGTTATGCTGAGACCTACAGCTAAACATTAGGTGGAGCTCAGGGAGTCTTGGAGGAGCAGTGGAGGAAGAATAGAGGGATCTGGATAGGACAAGAACTCCACAAGAAGGCTAACAGAGCTGGGAGTATTCTATCTTTGACTCATTCTATCAAACCTTTCTCTGATTTGTAACTTTGTCTGCCCCTCAGTTAGACATCATTTTCAAACATGACTGCTTCCTTCTATAAACTACCTTTATCTTCATTGTTTGGGATTATAGGTGTGTACTAAGGGCATGTCTGTATTCCAGTAAGATCATACTGTAATCCAGAGCACTCCAGCCAGATCACATAGACCTAGAAGGTCTTTGGATTTGATCCCTTGCTAGAGAAGTCATGTTGGTGGATTAAAATTCCTCTACATTAAGGGGTGGGGGTGGGGCCTTTGCTAGAGTCTCATGGGAGACATTGGTCGTTGATATGGCCATGTGCATACCAATTATACACATTCTTTTAGGACTTTATCCATTCTTTACTCACTCAGAGTTTCCTCAGCTCCTCACAAGATTAATATTCATGATGAATATTGAACTAAAGTCCTTGGCAAGATCCAGTCTACATAATTCAACAGCATACTGAGATCATACATTTTTAGAGATTTTGTTTTAGTTCTCTGTCTCTCTCTCTCTCTCTCTCCCTTTCTCTCTCTCTCTCTCTCTCTCTCTCTCTCTCTGTGTGTGTGTGTGTGTGTGTGTGTGTGTGTGTGTGTGTGTATGTATGTATGTACATGAGTGCAAATGTCAGGGGATATCAGAGGTATTAGATCCCATGGAATTGAAGTTATTGAAAGTTGAGAGCCACTCAGTATGGATTCTTGGAAAGAATTGAACTCTAGTTCCCTGAAAGGACACAAACGCTCTTAACCACTGAGCCATCTCTCCAGCCTCAAGGATAAACTTTATGATCAAGTGAAATTTGTTACTGGCATATAAGAATTTTTCCACAATCAAAAAAATTTCATGTCACCTGAATAAAATGAAGGAATACACACACACACACACACACACACACACACACACACACACACACACA
>CAJQZJ010032473.1:3679679-3704105 GCA_907164525.1 Lophiomys imhausi
TTCTTTGAATTCCTTCATAGATTTAAGTTCTTGCAGGGACTCTATCACTTTCCATAATGCAGAATTGTCAACGTTTTCATGTGTTTCTGTTGGTGTGTGGTCATCCGAATTGGATGAGCTAGGATAATTCTGCTTTGTTGGAGTCATATTTCCTTGATTTCTATTTTTTTTTTTACCTTTGGCTATTGGATGCGTTTAGCTGTCTGCTTTCTGTGCTTAGAACCACAGTGGATGATTTGGTGCAGAGGACGAGTTACTTGGCTATCTGTCATTGCTTACAGGGGGATTTCAGGGTCACTGTGGTTTTAATCGCCTGAGGCACTGTGAGCTGGTGCAGCCTATTCCCAGGTTGTGAGTAATGGACCAGGATTGTTTCACTGCTCCCAATTCAGACTTCTCTATGTTGCACTCTTAGTTATCAGCCTGTAATGGTTCTGATGGTATGGACCTGTTTGCCCAGACACAGATTCTGTGGGCTTTGTTTGTCGTCATGGAGGCTGACAGGGTCTGGCTCCACACCTAATATGTCTGGATTTTCCAGAATACTGCTATGGTCCCGATTTCTGGTTTCTTACTAGGCTTCTCCCCACAGGGCTGGCCTCTGTGCCTGATTCCCTTCCTGTCTGCGCTGCCGCAGAGCCCCCTCCCTGGCTGCTAGGCCGTGGGTACACCAAGCCCCGGATCCTCTGGCCGTCTGAGTGGACCTCTAGCCCCAGCAGCTCAGCCGTGGGTGCACGGATCCCTGGCCCCGCCCACTCCTGTCTCTCTCCCCAGATGACCTGCCGTGGGTTCGTGGGGATTTGGCCCTGCCAGCCGGACTCCCTCCCCAGCTGCACTGCCGTCAGTGCCCCGGATTCGGCCCCTCCCGCCCGCCTTTGTTTTCCCAGCTTCCCGCGCTCTCTTGGAACCTCCCGCCCTCCGCTTCATGAGCGGCTGCGGACCACCCACTGAGCCCCCTTTTTGTTCCTTTCTAAGCTTTCCACTATCTCGCAAAGTTTTTTAAGTGGGTATAAGTTCTACCTGAGGTGTGGGGAGCCCAATAGGCCAGCGATCTATGGCCAAGTGGGCCCTGATTCTGCCTGCTGCAAGTTGGGATCGATCTTTCCAGGTGCCTCTCCAAATGGGAGTTCCCGAATCCCGGGTTTAGTGGCTTCTGTGTCTGCAAGAGATGGGGAGAGAGCCTTACCCTGGGACTTTTAACAGTCCCTTGGGAGCTGTGAGTGTTCCCGGGGGGGTCTAGCACCTCCGGGTTTTGCACAGTGCCCAGTAACTCTGTGTTTTTATGGCTCTTTTTTCCCCGTGTTCAAACTGCGTCAGTGTAGGTCGCCGCCATCTTGGCCCGCCCCTAGACTAATTCTTACCCAGAGAAATTGGGAACAAAATATATGAGAGGTTTTTGATAAGCGACTAAGTCCTCTCTCCTTACTTTGCTCCCTTTGCATTGTACTTATTCTTAGCTCCTTCTCTTGTAGACTTCCTCCCTATAGTGTTCAGCTCCCTTAGCATTTCTCTTTTCTTCTCTCCCTGTCTCCTCTCCCATGCTCATCTTCCCTTCATATTTCTCATTGGCATTCTAACTGCTTTTTACATCTGTCAGGTTTAAAGTGGATGAGAATGACATATATGCATAATATAGAATATATTCAAATTTAATAAGGAAATAAACTGTGCCAGAGAGTGTAACTCAATGGGAGAGTATTTTCTAGCATACACAGGGCCTGTGAATATCCTAGCCTTGTGATAAAACAAGGAAAAATTCTGACAAGGGTGGATCTTGAAGACATTATGTTAAGTGAAATAAACCAGAAATAATGCACAAGAACTAAATGACTCCACTTGTATAAAGTACTCAAGACAGTCAAACTCACTAATCTAAAGAGTGGGGTGTCTGCTTCCAGAGCCTGGGGGCTTACACTTCAATGATGCAAGGCAACCCTTTCAAAGATAAGGAAACTTCTGGAGATGAGTGCTCATCTTATATATTAAGTGCTTATATAACAAAAATGCACTTAACACTACTAAAATCTACATTTAACCTATCTATATCTTATTTATTATATGTTAATGTTAATTAATTAAAATTAATAGAGTATTATATATACTATATATATTTATAATATATAATATCTTGACAATATAAATCATGAGTGATTTAAGCAATGATGACATGTGTCAAGAAAGCCAGATTGGACTAAGAAATAACGATTTAGTTATTAACTTTGCATTATCAAGGCAAAGAGTCTTCAAGCTATCCTGAATATGTTTGTATTTCAAGGATGATGTTATTGGAAAAAATTAAAAACATAGAAATCTTCTAAATTCAAAATATGGAATGTCCCATGGGTAGTTTCCTTACATTTCCAAGGCATTTTGATGACAGAATTGAAGGGTTGAAATTATGACCTTTTTCTAGACTAAAATTGCTGTAGTGTGTCTGTATATGCCCACTTAAGCATATAGATAATACAGTATTAAATTATTTTATAGTATTTATTTAAGCTCTGCAATAAATTCAAGAAAATAAACACAAGTTGTACCATCATTAGGTGATTGTGTGTCTTGATCTTTGATGAAAAATGTTTACCACACATCAAAAGATGTGAAACCAATACGTGGCTAAGAGAAACACAGCATTATTGAAAAGCCAGTAATCCCATCAGTTGTCATTATTTAACAGCCAAGTACAGCCATGTAGCACACAACAGCATTTCATCAATGAGAGATACTGTCCCAACTGTTGTTTGGAAAGACCATAATGTGGCTGAAACACTCCATCTCTGTCTTTGTTGTTTTTCTATTGTTGTGAAGAGGCATTAACCACTGGGGGATTCTTAACTTAATGGAGGACTGAGGTGTGGGGATGAGTTATAGAAAACTGGTCGCCAGGGGCATGCCTTTGCTCTCATACCTCCTTTCCTCTTACTTTTCCTTGGTCCTTTGTCAAGCAAGCAGCTTTGCTCTAGCACATCTCTCCTTATGACAGTGCTCTGCATCACCACAGGCCCAGAAGCTAGAAGCCAGACTCCCTGGAGAGAACCTCTGAACCATCATCACAGAGAAGTTTTTCTTCTTTCCTTCCATCCTTTCTTCCTTTATTTGATTGATTGATATTGAGTCTAACTTTGTGACCTAAGCTACCCTCAAACTAAAGGAGATTCTCTTACCTCAGTATCTTGCTAGGATTATTGGCATGCATCTTTATGCCTCTTTACCTCTTTCCTTTAAGCTGACTTTTTCAGATACTTCTTCAAAAAGTATTAAACTGATAACTGAATAATGATGATGCTGACCATGGGCAGGCTGAAGCTAATGTATGTATTTCCACCTGTAGTTTTTTCAAGTCTTTATCTATCTGTCTGACTATCTATCTCTCTATCTATTTCTCTACATCTATCTATCTATCCATCTATCTATCCCTATTATTTTTAAAAATAGAAAATGATTTGTGGGAGACAAGAATTCTACCATTGAACCACCAATGCATCCTTTAGAAAATGGTTTGTATAATATATTTAGAATTAAAATTATTTTTATATACTTGTGCAGTGCATTTATATTTGAAGTGATGAAAGGTTACAAAGTTGAAAATTAAAAAGATTGAAACTCTTATTAAGTAAATAGTTATAGTAAATTTAGGTTAATTTATTATTGAAAAAATGTTTTTAAACTATAGTCAGTGGTTCTTCAGAGGCTCAGTGATTGAATGCTACTCTTCCAGAGGACCTGAGTTCTAGTTCCAGTATTGAGGCAAGTCAGTTCACAACAACCTGTAACTCTGGTTCCAGGGAATCTGACATCTTATGTCCTCTGTAGGTGCAGGCAGACACACACGCACACACACACACACTCACATGCACACACGCATGCACGTGCATACACACAAAAATAAATAATAAAATGCACATAACTATATCTACCTATCAATGTCTATGTGTGTAAACCTCTATCTATCTGACTCAGTAATTTACAGTCCAGTCCCTCACAGGCACATCTCTTATCCATCTGACTCACATGGAGTAATTTCCAAATCTGCATGCTCCATTCACAGGAAGTGCTCAAATGGTATGCAAGTTTCAAGTTGTATACTGTGTTGCTAATGTACCCAATGTACCCTTTCTGCATTTAGGTGGTGTGTTTAGATATACACATCTTTACCATTGTGCTTCAGTTGCCTGAAGCATTCTGTATACTGATATGCTATAGAGGCAAACAGTCTAGGAGCATCAGGCTATGCTAGATGTGTTTCAGGTTTGTGGGAATGCTACCTTTGATGTTTGTGCAACAGAAATATCTGAATGTATACCATTGATAAGGGTTATCATTATGTCAATCCTGAATAGTTTGAGAGTCTGTTAAGCATGATTTTTTGTTTCATTATTCTATATTATGTTCAAATCATTAGATAATTTATGTAGTTAAATCACTTCTGCAAACTTTATGTCAATAAAGAAAAAATATATCCTAAGTGTTATTTTCTCTCAATAAATATTTTCTGATTTGTAAAAGTAGAAAATACAGTGTGATTTGCATGTATATGTATGTGTGTGATATGTGTGTATATATATACACATGCACAAATAATGTTGATAACTTTTTGAAAAAAATTATTTAATTACTAATTACGTCTTAAATTGTTTATATAACAATGAGACTATTGAATGCATTAGAGTCAAAAGCAAGTTTAGCACTGTGTCTTCCAGAAAGTTAAAGAACACAGCTGATGAGAAAGCAGAATGTTAATGAGAATCACTCCCTCATTTGATTCAGAGAAAACTGAACAGGATTATATTCTTGTCAATCAATTGTATATATATTGCTTGAGTATAAAATGTATGGTCAAAAGGGCTTGATGTATGTACCCAGGCCCAGTATTGAATGAAACCATGTAAACACATTATTAAGTATGAATTTTTATAATTCTGTTAATTCTGTTTTCTATGTACTCACTGTCTGATCCCATGTCTCTCTAGGCATGAGTGGATCACACTATATTCCTCCCTGTTCCGCTTTCATTAAAATGCTCTACCCGTACTGAGCATTCTCTAATTCTTCTTTCTAGTAATTATATAATTGAAGAAATAGCATGTGTTTCAAACCTATTCAATAAAATAGGAAAGCCAGATGTAGAAGTAATTTATAGAAATGTATGCAAGTATCTCTTGGGATGTACTCTCATTCAGATATAAGACTTTTACCAATGTTAAAGTTTGTGTGAAAATATCCCAATCATAAGGGCCAGGGAGATGGTTTAGTTGGTAAAGGCAATTGTCACCTAGCCCTTAGCTTGAGTTTGATCCCTATGATCTACATAGTATAGGGAGAGAACTGAGTCCTACATATTGTCCTTTGTCTTCCACATGCAAGTTGTGGCATGTGTGCATGTTTTCTAACAAGAGTTAGAGTTTTCTAACAACATTCTGTGTCTTAATTATTACCTCTCTATTGAAGAAAAGTACTCTGACAAAGCATATTTAAAAAGAAGGTTTATTTTGGCTCACATTTGGAGGGTGCAGTCTGCCATAATGGGGGAGTTATGGTGGCAGGGGCTTGAGGAGGCAGCTGGCCACACTGACTTGCAGTTAGAAACCAGAAGGGGATGAGTGCTGATAATTGGCTCCATTTGTCCTCTCTATTTAGTCCAGGATTCCAGTCCATGGAATGGTGTCACCCCTGGATAAGGTTTGTTTTCCCACCTCCATTAACCTAATCTAGAAAACCCCTCATAAGCAAACCCAGAAGCAACCTAATCTAGATAGATAACCCCATAGGCAAACCCAGAAGCAACCTAATCTAGATAGATAACCCCATAGGCAAACCCAGAAGCAAACTAATCTAGATAGATAACCCCATAGGCAAACCCAGAAGCAACCTAATCTAGATAGATATCCCCATAGGCATACCTAGAAGCTAACATGAGCTAGATAATTCCCACAGGTTCATCCAGAAGCTTGTCTTCTAAATGGTTCTGGATTATTTCCAGTTTTCATGTGATAATAACCATTGTTATATAAAGAAGGTTAGTTTGGGAAAGGGGATAGATATTGTGTGTGGAAAGGACATAAGAGTGGTGTAATGGTGTGGAAGGGAAAGAAGGATTGGTATGAGAAAGAAGAAGGGGGAAAAGATATCAAGGGAAAGGGAGAGAGGGATAGAGGTGGAGGAGAGGGAGAGAGAGAGCTTCAAAACTTCCAGACAACAATCAAAGGTAGAAAAGCAGATGCCAAATACCAGAAACAGAAACCCATGTGACAGCTTGGAGGGATAGGAAGCTCTTGAAATATGATAGCCATCACTATTAAGTAGAACATATATATTGTATATGCTGTGCAATTTATGTTTTACTCATATTTTTCCAAGGCTTGAGTTTCACTAAGTGTCTGCTAAAAACATATTTGGAGTTGGATTTTTGAACTGTGACTGTGTATAGAACTGACTCCAAGGGTCATAGAAAGATTCTCATTGTATTTGGGTTGCAAATACATACCCTTAATTTAATGGTGTACAGGAAGCTGAGAGCTGCGTTTTGAAGAGTATTAAAAATACATAGGCTTAACTTGGCTTTTATATCATATTCAGATACCTTAGTAAGTAGTGGGGGGGGAACAGTGTCTGCCATGGGTAAGGGTACCTGTTAGAGGTATACTTTACACTAGCTGGGCTGCCATGTTGGGCACCAGTGCAAAAGGAAGCTCTTAGCCATTATGTGACTATTGACCTGAGGGGGATTGATAGGGGTTGGACCCCCCAACCCAAGGAGAAGGAAAGGAGGAAGAGAGGGAAGAGAATGGGGGGTAAGGTTGTGATAGAGATGTAACTTGAATAAATAAATAAACATTAATTAAAAAATACATAGTCTTTAACATTGCTTTCTACCTTACTCATATCTATCAATATCTTTGGACTATTTAAACCAACATTAGAATTTTGACCATTCATTTACATACACCAGAGGACTCAGCTTGGATTGTAATGTCTCCATTAACCATACTATACCAGCACTCTTATCCTAACAAAATCCATCCTTTCTCAGCAGCCCAGGTAAGCTTAGAGCTCACTATTTCTTTCCTTATATTATTAATAAAATCTTACATATATTCCAATAATCACACAAACTAATAAGCAAGCCAGTTTTACAAACACATTTGCTTTAAGATATATGTATGGGCAAACTATAAAAGACAGAAATTAAAAAATGTAAGTGTTAACACAATGGCCTGAGTCAAAGACTGAGGCTCAGTATCTCTGCCACAAATTAGTTATGAGACCTTGGCTGCCCATTTTTTACACTCTCTGGGCTTCTGTTTTCCTATCTTCTATATGAGAATTTTATCTCTATGACCTTTAAACCTCTTCCAACTCAAAACCTTTATGTATGTTGCAAGGGTTGATCACTTGGAAAATCAGGAGTCAAAGGGTACAATACAAACATAAGAACTAAAAAGGGGTGTTTATGGTCTGTTGTGAATTTGATACTCAGCTGTAAAGTGAGTATAAACTGACATCAGCAATATAGCTTCTTCAGAAAATTACTTTTAAATCTGAATAAACTGACCCTTTAGTCATACACTACTAAGTATTTTGGAAAGTTTCCCAAAATTTTTATGTTCATGGAGGTCTAAGCTTTGATTGGAGAAAGGGAGACTCAGATATATCCTTTTCAAATGATTTTTTAATGTTTAGAAAATGATATAATCACATATGTTTTAAAAAAATAGTACAGATAGATCATGTATGCCTTTTATCACTTTTTTGTTATCAGATGGTAACATTGTTTTGTTTTGTGTGTGTGTGTGTTAGAGATAGATAGACGATTGATAGATAGATAGGTGATAGATAGACAGACAGAACCTTCCTATGAAGAGTCCAGGTTAGCATCAGTCTCATTATCTTCCTAGCTCAGCCTCTTAAATCTCCAAGTGCTGGTTTCATAGTTGTGTACTGGCATGCCCAGCTAGATGCTATCACTTTGTAGAAAATATGGTGAAAATTACAATGAAGATTTTGACATTAATATAGTCAAGATATAAGTTAATGTTGTCACATAGGGATACTTGATATTGCATTTCATAGTCATACTACAAGATAACAAAAGCAATTGGCCTGGTGAAATGTCCTCAAAGGGGACATAGTGGTACGAATGGCATGAGAGTTACCAACTAATTTCTTTTTTGATGTAAGGCCCACTCTACAAGATGTAACTTACAGCAGGTACCATGAGTTGTCCAAAACCCCAACAAACATGGCTGGCTAGGTTATAAGCCTTAAGGGACATCTAATACTTTTATTCTGCTAAACAGGCATAGTGTTAAATTTTCCCTCATTTCTCATCTTTATATCCATAGCTTAGTGCACCCCTTAACCCTCATCAGAGAAATTTCTTTTTACAGTAGATGGTGATTAACACAGATGAACAGAGAAGGAGAGACTATACAATAATCTGGTCTAAATAAGACACCTGTATCATAGTCCTTCCATGCCAGGCTAAGTGGTCGTCATAGAAGAGGGGGTAGAAAGATAAGAGACAGTGATAGTGGATATCTGAAACACAAGATTATTAGTTGGGCATGACTAGACCATTGCACGTATGAACTCAGTAGCTGAAGTGCATGAAGATTATGCCAGCCCAATTCCCAGCATGGATGGCTAAGGAGCTCATGAAAATCCCCTCTAGCTGAGCAGCTATTGACAGTTGATGGCTTTGGAAGGGAGATTATGTTTTCTTAAGGGATGGAGATTACTAGGTACACTCTGTGGTTTCAAAACAAAACATACAACATTGAGAGGAAAAAGTATTGAAGGGGGTAAGACAGGAATTGGAGGGGGAGACTGGAGGATGGAATGATCAAAACACTTTATAATTATAAACAAGATTCACTAACAATGATAACACCTTATTTGGGCCATTCTTTTAAGAAATGGTGATGATAATTTAATATTTTCTCCAGTATACCTGGCTTTTCCTTCATTTCTGAAGAATGTTGTGGCTTGGAGATGGTTTTAAAAATATTAATGCAGTGTACTTTATCTCCTTGGATTCCGATGAGAAATCTCTGCTGCCTTCTGTTATCCACATCATTTATTTATTTATTTATTTATTTATTTACTTACTTACTTACTTACTTACTTATTATTAGACATATTTCATGCCATAGGACATGAAGGGATGATTTAAAGCTTGTGCCTTGGTCAAGAGATCACCACAGTAGTCACAGGAGCAACACCATCAGTCATAATTCAGTCTCATCTACACCCTCAAGGCCCTGCAGAAGCAGTATGTATGCCTCAGCTATCTAGGTCTACAGAATTGGGATGCACTGTCCTGTGCATTATCCCAGGGTGGGGCTCATGCATGGCAAAAAGCACCAAGGCTATGTGGAATGGGGCTTGTACTTGTCATTCTAGTCTGAATTTACCTTCTGCAAAGCTCCCAGAGAAAAAGAGGAGCTCTGTGGCATCAGAGACAACTGTTCTCCATGGTGATCTAGTCTTCAGTGATGCCAAGAATGAAAGAAAATACCATAGCCTTTTCTATGTCCAAAGACACCCATGGTCCACAAAGTGTAAGGCTTTGTTTTTGTAAGGATATCAGCAAGAACATCAGAAATGTGTATCTACAACAAGAAGGATGCTAAAAAATCTGGTCTTCCTCTGATATCACTCTAAGGAATAAGGAGATGTGTCTGTCTCTTTAGTTACCTGAGAGTGGGAAACCAAGCACTGAATTCTTGTTACCTGGGAGGAGAATCAACCTCAAGAACCCTTAATCTCTTCTGACAAAATTAGAAGGAAGGATTGGGTGTGCCTTTGTAGACATTTCAGGATTAAAATATGTTTTTACCACTCACATTTTGCTACCACGGTTGGGGTGTTGGCATATGTTTTTCCTGAGCACAAGTAGCTGTTGTGTAAGAGATTGCTATTTTGCTAGTTTTCTGTTCTCTTTTCTTAGGGCCCAAATATCAGGCTTTGTTGTCATTCTTGTTCTATCTTCTCTCATGGATGTTTGTGGTTTTGCAGCATTCTGCTCGCAGTTTAGAACATATGGGGTGGTAAAACCCAATACTCCCAAGCAAAAGTTCATGGAACTCATCCGTGCATTGTTCCTCAGGTCCTGAAGTTTTACAAAGTCCATGTTCTCCCTCTCATTTTCTTGCTCATTTGACATCCGTTCGTAATAGGGAAAATGGGTCTACTTCACTGCCCAGAAACAGAAATCAAATCCTTCCTGCATGTGGTTAAAGATTTAACTTAGAACTTTAAATAGTAAGTTAAAGTTAAATGTTTGTGTCCCAGTTCTAAGAAAAACAAGAATAAAATATTTCCCTTTAAAATAATAGGAACCTTCGTAAAATTTACTTATTATGTAGTTTTTCTAGTATCTGAAGTGGGTACACTAGGAATCTTGTCATTGTTTCTGAACTTCCTTCAGCGTTTTCACTCCCATATGGTACTGCACCACAGGGTTAATGTGTACTGAACTCTGTGGGAGGTTTTTTTTTTTTTTTCCATTTACTGGCTAATGCATGTTTAGTCATTGCACTCTCAAGATTGAAAAATGTATTCCCTTATCTCTACTTGAAATAGTATGTTTTCATCTTGATTTTAAAATTGCTTAGTTGTAGAGCTAATTGAGTCTGGTAATCAATAACAAAAATCAAGCAACCATAAGAAAAAAAATACTTGTAGTTGTTTTTTTTTTTGTTTTGTTTATGTTTCAAACTGAGTCATCTTAAGGATATCTGGTTGGTTGTTTGTTTCTTTTTCTTTCTTTCTTTGTGTTTTTCCAAGTAGTTGGAAGATTAATAAGATGCATGTAAATTAGCTCAGTTAAACAGGGGTACCAATACTACCTCACTTACTTACAGATGTGTGAGGAGACTCAGAAACCTTAAGCAGCTTGCTCAAGTTTATGCAGGGACTAATTTCTGTTGGTGAACAGTAAAGACTTTCAACATATTGTTTCTTTTCCTGAGGTTTCTACTGTTCAAATGAAAAGCAAGAGGAGGGAACCATTCGTTCACCAAGCTCCTAGGCTGGATAGGGTTTTTGTTGTGGTAGTTGTGTGTGTGTGTGTGTGTGTGTGTGTGTGTGTGTGTGTGTGTGTGTGTGTGTGTGTGTGTGTTTGTTGTTGTTGTTTGTTAGCTTGACAAGTTATGGTCATCTGGAAAGAGGGGATCTCAATTGCAAAAGTGTCCCTCCCTATTGGATTATGATGTAGACAAATCTGTACAGGTTATTTTCTTGATTAAATATTGATGTGGGAGGGCCCAACCCACTGCGGGTCATGCTACCCCTAGGCAGGTGTCCTGGGTTGTATAGAAAGCAAACTGAACAAGACAAGGAGATCAAGCCAGTAAGCAGTTTCTCTGTGGTCTCAGCTTTCATTCCTGCCTCCAGTTCCTGCCCTGCTAGTCTTTGCTTTGGCTTCCCTTAATGATAGACTGAGATTATGAAGTGTAAACCAAAGAAACCCACTCTTCCCTGACTTGTTTTTGACCATGGTATTTATCACAGCAACAGAAAGCAAGCTAGAATGGCTACTATTGTGTGCAGAATATATTCGTATGTTATAAGTGGATATTTGTTCAGGAATATACAGTACCAACAAGCAGTACTCCTTATGGAGGACGTCTTCCCTATCCAAGAAGCCATGCTTTATTACTTAAACATATTATGGATATTTCTAGATGTATAAATGGAGCCCGTGAGAAATAAGAATCTGCACCCTCTCTACAAAAACCATGGAAGGTATTGAAATTTATAAGGTTTTATTCTTTCACTGGCTCTTAGAGTCTTTATTTTCTTTCCTGCTTTAGTGTGACTCTTTGTGGAGAGATACTTAACATTTAAATTGTCACTGTAAATTTCCACTTCACTCTTCTATTCATGATGGCTTTAATGCAATATGGCACTTAGCTATTTTCAACTACGAAGTAAGTGAACATGCATGTGTGTGAGTTCTGTTCCTACAGTACAGAGAGAGGCAAAGCCTGCTCAACTCTGGAATTAGGTTCCACATTCAGATATGTGCTCATGCCGACGACTGGCTTTTGTCTTACTGCTGAGTGTGAGGAGGAACCGCGTCTTGATCTCTGTCCCTTCTGCAGTATTATTTTTAGCTTCAGTGGCTAGCTAATGCAGGGAAGAAGTAGCATAAGTAAGAAAGGATATAATTGTGTTTCCTGAGTGTTGTGTTTTCAGGACACCATTGCTTTGTTTTTGCATTTCAAGCAAATGGTTTGTTAAAATGGAAAGCTGCTGCCTGCTCTCTGAACCATTTCTGTTTGGAGATTCAAGACAAAATAATTGAATCAAAACCATCATTAATAAAAAGCTATTTTCAGATTTATTGTTTCTTTTATGTAACAAATCAAGGTTAATACTCTAGGCAAAGGTTTTCAGATCAACTCAGTTGTGAACATTTTGTGTATAAATTGGAGGAGGCACTTTATAAGAAAGGCTATTCTCTTTCTGCCTGTATTGCTATTTACAGCGTAAGCCTGGGAAATCTGGAGTGTGGTTGTTTCCCTTACATCCTCCAATGCTGACCAAACACAAATGTGAGGAGCCTGAAATGTTGCTAAAGTGCTATTCTCAGAAGAAAGGTTTCTAAAGTGTCTGTGGAAACAAACACTGTCTTCCCTAATGGCAAGCATTATCCTGGTTACTAAGTGTCCTTTGTACACCTGATTCAAATGGTGTCACACCCTAATCAAGAGAGTCACTTTTCTCTTGTGTGTGCTCAGCAAATGTCTCTCAGGTCTGCATATTGTCATGGATTAGTTCCCACCTTTTCAAGGATCGGAACTAGCTGTGAGGACAGATAACTTAAATGGTAGCTTATGTATTATGATATCAGTCTTCACTCAGAAAGCTTTTATTGGTCTCCTCATTTTAAACTGATAGACTACTGCCCATCATGATGAAGTTTGCTTGAGAATTTTCCATTACAAGATTAAGAAAATATACATTTCCTAGGATAATATATTTACTCTCCTGATAGGACTTGGGACAAATGATTACTTGGGTGAGGGTGGGAATATTAGTGCAAGAAACTTTTTAAGCTTAGAAAGAAGTCAATAGTTCTAAGAGTAAGCTAAAACACAACAAAGCTTTTTTTTTTCTTTTTTGAGACAGGGTTTTTCTGTATAGCAGTATGAGTTGTTCTGGAACTTGCTTTGTAGACCAGGCTGGCCTTGAAATCACAGAGATCCTCCTGTCTCTGCCTCCCAAGTGCTGGGGTTAAAGGTGTGCACCACCACGCCCAACAAAACATTTTTTAAAATGGTATATGTGAGTAAAAAAGGAACTGGAATTGGGTGGTCAGTTGGAGGAAAAGCAGGGATTTTGGTTAAATAGGGTTGAGACCCAGGAATATCTTGCTGCTAGTTTTTAAGTATCACAATATATTTATGTTGATGCCCCCCTTTTTAAAAAGATATATTTACTTACATATCTTATTGATATGAGTGCTCTATCTGCATGTACACCTGCATGACAGAAGAAGGCATCAGATCCCCTTATACATGGTTGTGAGCTATCGTGTGGTTGCTAAGAATTGAACTCAGAACCTCTGGAAGAGCAGATGGTGCTCTTAACCACTGAGCATCTCTCCAGCCTTGCTGATGCTCAGAATAGTGCTTGGCACAGAGGTATGCTCATGTAGTACCAAATCACATTACTACCATAGTCTTCATCATTTTTATTTCAATTTCAAAATATTTTGGGTAATACTTGACAAATATATAAGTTCTAAAATGATTTCTTATATCTTTTCAGATGCAAATAGACACTTGGTGCATACTATTCAATAGTAATGCCATTGAAGCCCATGTCACACTTACCTTTAGCTTTATTTGCTATTGTAGAAGAATGAAAGCTCCTCTATCCACTCATGATGAGCGCAGTGTTTGGCAAGTCAAACCCCGCATCTCCATTACCTATTCAGGTGCTGAACTGTGACACAATTTCATTAGTCACATCAGGTTGTTTGAGAAATACATCTCATCAACCTATAAATTATGGAGCTGTTGTTATAAATTCATAACAACTCTATGAAAGTTTGAGATTAAGTTCATATCTCTTTACCTGGATTAAAACATGAATAAGCTACTTTGCATCCCAAACAGTGGCACCCTCAAAGTCTGAAGTGGGAGGGCAATGTTAGAAAAACAAAACAAACCGCAGTGTTACTTGAAATCTATCTCTAGGCTGTCATTTTGATAGATGCATGTCCTTGACTTATTTTAATGCTTAGTTTGAGAGAAAAATGTAAGAATTCTAGTTGTTTTCTTATGCAATTTTCAAATCTATAAAGATTTTTATTCCCGCAGGAAATAGATCTTGAACAAGTCCACAGCAAAAGAGAAAGTTTTATGTCTGATGTTGATTATCAATCCAGGAATCTGTTTGCTGTTCAACTAGAACTCCATGTCATTTTATCATGTCTTTAATTCACTCAAGTTGTAGGTGACATACAATTAACAAGCTCAATGGCCATCACAGAGCATGCAGTAAGGACAGTGGGCCATGATGTAGATACAGAAAAAGACAACGATGGTGGAGACTATCGTGTTGTTAACAAGTAACATTGATAGCAAGTGCTACCAATCTTCAGAAAACTACCCCGGGCTCTGAAACTGCTGCAGAGAATCCACCATATGCTAGAGTAAATAACACCTTTTGCAAAGGGTTGCCCAGCTTTGATCCCCTTACTGACCTGAGGTTTTTCATTGTCTATATAGTAACCCACAGTAGGGTTTTCTTAGAGCATAGGAAGAATCATAAAGTGGACCACATGGTATGGACCCCTTAATTGTGTCATCATATGATGTCAATTTATTTTATTTGTTGTCTTTTCTGTTTTCATGGTACTTAGGAAGAGTACATAATATGGGGAACTCAATCAAAGATATACAAAGTTGTTTTAATCCATATCTGGCTGTCACTACTTACAAAATTTTAAAATACTTCAACATAAATAAATTGGATTTTCTGAGATGTACCAACCATATACCATATTGACATCACAACCAATCCTTTTAGTACTTCCAACACATGCCTCTAAAACATACCTCCCAAAGTGCTCGTTCCCCAGAAAGAGCCATTGTATAGTCTCTCTACATTAATCTCTGCATATTTTCCTCCAACAAACACATGTATTGGGTGTTTAAGTCTATTTATTGCTCTAAACATGAGGAATATAGGATTAAACATGACATGTGAGACCCACATCTTGTCTTCTATTTGATGATGGACACTGAACAAATCGATGTGAATTCTATCAGTAATTACAAGAATAAAAGTGAAAGTACAAGACTATGGAAGGAAAAAGATTGGAGAAGAGAGGAGTTTGTCAACCCAGCCCCCTTCTAAGAGTTTTGATTTGAATGAAGTGAAGAAGTAAGCCAAAGATATGAGTGCAGAGAAGACAAAATATGAGGGCAGAATGTCAATGTAGCTGACCATTTAGCACAGGGCTGAGGAGTTGGAGCTGACTAGGACTGAAGAGAGCGAAAGTCATACAAAAGGTTACTTAGGGGTACTTGGGATTTATTGGAAAGAACTTTTAAACTGCAAGCAGGGCTTTTGTTTTGCTCTATTCAGGTGAGAAAAGACAAAATCTGACCCTTGCTATAAACTCTGATGTGCTGTGATCAGAACTGGCAAGGTCAAGCAGTAAGAAGGGAGAATCATTAGAGGAAGCTCTTGTGGCAAAATTGACCTGATAGGAGATGAAAGTTTGAGCAACAGAGGTAGCTGTCACGTGAGAGAAGTCACACACACATGGAAAGAAGTCATGATTGGATGCAGGTTATGAAAGAAGTGAAGACTGTCTGTCACCAAGATTTTTGGAAGCACAGCGTTGTACTTTCTGTGTACAGGTGCCATTGGTAGAGGATTGGTTAAGTTTGTACTTAGAAACCAAAATCTTTCCAGTGGGTTGCACTGATTTGGGGACAGCCATCAAACATAGAAATGAGCCTAGAGTAGGAGAAGGAGAGACCTGAAACAGGACATGGAGTCTCCTGTATGTATATGGCATCCACTGCATGGGCCCGTTAAAATCAACTGAGGCTAGATGACTGTCTTTAGGGTACCCTGAATACGAAGGTAAGGGAGATGGAGTAGAATCATTCATAGTTTCAGGAGAAACAACTTGTGAGGAACATTGTGAGGCAGAGTTATAAAACCCAGGATGCTTCAGGAAGATAGAAATTTATGTTACCTAACATGCTGCTAATGGAGACATATGAGAACAGTTGATTAACAAAAGATTTTATAATACAAAGATCATAGAAGTCTCTCTTCGAAAATGACCTTCCCCCTGCCTTTTATCGAGCTAATTACTACTCCTGCACATCATTTCCCAGTGGTGGTAAGGGAGAAGGAGAGAGGAGAGGGGAAGAAAGACAGAGAATGTTATGGCTAACCTTCACATGTCTTTTAAACATAAAATAAACTTGATCTCTAGAACAAGGTCTAGGCTAATTGATGACACCATCAGATAGATGTTGCTCTGTTGTGTAGTTGTGCAGTGGGCACTGAACTCTCCACGGCAGAGCATGTGCTAGTCAGTGGGAGGGTTAGGAGCGCTATATTCCTTGCAACATCCAGCAATCTGAGGACAAACGAGTGTCACCATTTAGATATCTGTCATTGTTTCCCTGGGAAAATGAGCTGTTAATATCATTTTGTAAAGCAACTGGTTTTTTTTTTCATAAATATTTGAGACTTTCTTGAAAGTATAATGCAGATATACTTTGAATTAGAAAATAAAATATTTGAGATATATTATCACCTCCCTAAAATAATCCTTAATAAGAAGTAGTATTGAAAGAAAAAGAGAGCAATTGAAGCTTCCAGCCTGAAGGAGGCATTTCAGGGGTGACTCATCAGATAACTCTGTGGATTAAGGAAAGTACAGTTATCAGTGGATGGTATGACATTCTACTTAAAGGAATTATGTAACAGATTAAAATAAGATTTAGACAGTTGTTTTCTTAAGTCTTCCTATTTAGGAGAGAACAGAATTGAGATTAAAACATTTTTTTTTACTTCAATGTAAAGTTACAAACAGGCAGCTGCATTAGTTATATTGGAAAACTACAGGGTATAAGAAGAAGCAAGGCTAATAGATGTAAGATCATTTTAAAATTGTCATGTTCTAATAGTATTTCCTTCTCAGGAGTTGTTATCACCATTTCTCCAAATGGAGGATGCTGACTGTGCCATGCTAAGATGATTTATTTTCTATTGTTAATATCAGTATATGGATATAGAGCAGATATGGTGAGCATAAAACTGAATGCTACATAGTTTGGGTGTGGTCCAGAGATTCTCAGAATTTAATGTGCAGTAGATTACCAAGGGGGTCTGGTTCATTCAGAGTCTAGCTCCTTAAGGCTAGAATGATATTCCACATTTTGAACCAAGACCCAAGTGAAGTCAGGGTTTATGACTGACATGTGACTTTTTGAGTAGGAAAATGCAGAGAAATATTTACTGGGCTGAGTTGGATTTGTGTTTAAAGTTCAGAGCTGACACTACTTCCCTGATTATCATCATCTGCTCTTCTTTATTTCTTATAGATGAATTTCATGTTCTTGAGGGATATCTGGGCACACTCTCAGTAGAAGGGATAGATTTGCAGTGTTGGTCTCTGCTCATTAGGAATGTCCCTTTACAACCAAGAGGAGAGATCTTGATACTAGGGAATGAACATTTTGTAGGTATCAGACAATGAAATCAGTATGCTGTTATAAAATCATAACTGTGGTCTCATTAGCACTATGTCCTAAAACAAAACTTTATCTTTATTAACTTGTGTGTGTGTGTGTATGTATGTATGTATGTATGTATGTATGTATGTATGTATGTATGTATGTAGTGAGATTAAGGATCAGGTCAAAGACTTTTATCCTCTCCTATGACCACAGGTCACTGTCCTAAACCAAGCTAGCTTGAAACATATAGGTCATTGTGTGCAAAAAACAGTATATTTAGTAGATAGAAACAAATACAATACTAAAGTCTAAAAGCAAATACTGTAGTCAGTCACCTGAATGAATAAGTTACAGCTTCCTACCACTCTGGCCTCTGAGGAGTGACTCCACACTGCCTACCCATTAGTGGCATTGGGAACAAACTATGAAAAATTTAAAGAATTGCCCATGAAACACCTATAATTTTTTAAATATTTATATGATGATTTGTCATTTTCCTTTCTTTGGCATTTTTCAAAAAAATTACTTTAATTTATAAATAGAATTAAAATTAAATGTCTTAAGAAATGGTAGAAAGGGAAATTTGTAAATTTTTCTCTTTTTTGTAGAAAAGTTCAAGCAACATGTCAAGTTGGTGAAATACAATGAATATTCAGAAACAGTTATTCAAATAAATTATATTGAACTATGTTTATTCCTCCACAAAAGATACAGGAGTCTGATTGAAGACAGCAACATTACACATTGATTTTATTTGTTTCATCTTTAAGATAAAATTATGATTTTCATTACATTGGCAACCATTTCTTTAGTACCTGTCTTAATGAGTGTTCTATTATTATAAAGAGACACCATGACCACAGCAACTCTTATAAAGAAAAGTAAGTAAGTAGTTGGGGCTTACTTACCATTTCAGAATTTTTAGTCCACTATCAGGAAACATAGTGACCCACAGGCAGACATGGTGCTGGAGAGGTAGCTGAGAGTTCTACATCCAGATGAGCAGGCAGCAAGGGGAGAGAGAGAGAGAGAGAGAGAGAGAGAGAGAGAGAGACTATGCTGGGCTTGAGCATTTGAAACCACAAAGCCCACCCCCAAGAGACACACTGCTTCCAACAGGCCACATATCCTAATCTTTCAAATAGTGCCACTACCCATGTGCGTATGGGGTCCATTTTCCTTCAAGCCAGTGCAATATCTAATAATGTACTTACACCTCTCTAACTGAGGTTGTTAAACAAGATGGACTTTAAACAAATTACCCTCATACTGTGATATTAATAATCAAGTCTCTCTGCCCCTCTTCCCTTCTTCTCTCCTTCCTTCTGCCCATCTTCCTCCATTATCCCCTCTAGCAACTCTATATACAGTGACTACTCAAGAATCAGTATATTTTTTTCCTATTTTCCTTTGCTCAATCTCAGAATTCCTACTTTCACATCTTCAAAGTCATAAATGTGGTCATCCCATTAATTTTCAAGGTTGTATTGAAATGTTGTTTCATGAAATGTTGTTTCACTGTTTCACTTCCCTTCCTCTTCTAGGTAAATTTAATTTTTCTTTCCTACATGAGACATTTAATAATGAATGAAGGATAATCATGGATTACCTTTAATAACATTAATGATCTATCAGTTATTTATGTACATTATTCTTTTCTTAAACTATAAGTAATTTAAAAGTTATGGAATGAAATTAAAAATTTTTCATGTTTAAATATTATATAAGTAATATATTTATTATATGATAAATATAAATATGTATTATAAAATTAATATATAATTATATATTAAAATTAACTTAATATAATTTCTTTACATTATTACTCTACATTTCAATATGTTTATTTAATAGTTGTTACCCAAATTATGATGGGTTTATAAACTGATAAGGCTCTTATACATTGAAAATAACAATAAATAAAATTTTCTTTAATGTACTGAGCATCATAGTTTAATGAGGAATATCTGACATGCAGTAAACATACTTATATGACCTTAAGGTTGTGACAAATCATGTAACACAAAGCCTGTCCTACTCTAGTGTAGACTAGTTCAGGTATACTCTAGAATACCTGCTGTCTGTCCTGCATGGCTGACTGGGAGATGAAGTTTGCTGCAGATGCTCAGCATTGATAGACATCTGCTACTGAGCATCTTGCCCTAAGTAAACCTCAGAATTCAGATTGAACAGACTCCTCTGTAATGCACATAAATTTTACCCAAGGTAAAACTGAGGAATCATGACTAACAAGAGCCTAATCAGAGTCACATGGACAGGTGCATAAACTGCAAATGGCATGTGCAGAGTTAATTTCATTGAACCGAAACTAATATTCGCTATTATGTGTTTGTTCTTACTCATTTTAAATTTAGAAGGTTTCTTCATGGTTTCCTTATCAAATTCTAGGCCATCACAATTTTCCTTTTTCGGACAAGACATTTTTGCTAAGTAAGAAGTGTGAACTGGCATTCAGAAAGAATGTGACATTATTAATTCATTAAAATAACCCCCCCCTTTTTTTTTTAAAGTACAGGCAAGAACCTATGTTAGTAAAAGGAAAATGCCATGTGTGAGCTCAACAATCTTGAGAGCCAGACTTCCATATACCCTGCAATACAAATGGGAGCAACATTCATCCCAGGAGGCTATTAGGTAAAGAACAAATGACAAGACAAAACGTCTCACCACATTACAGTGCTTTGACCACACATCTTATCTTAGGATCTCATGCTGCCGCAAAATGGTATAACCACTCAAGAATCTCAAAATTATTCAGTGAATAATTCTTTCTAGGAGGTAGAGAAGAGGTTGAAGAAAGATATCTTAAGCTCCTGACTTGATCAAACTATGATTCTGGGGCAGAGCCTGTGGATAAAGACCACAGAATCCAAGACAAGTGTAAAATGCAAATTTTAAAGGTGAGCACCACTGTGGAAGGCCATAAATTTCTGAAGTTCTCAGAGAAAAATAATTTTTCAAGTCAAGGTTAGCCTTCAAAAGTAAATAGGAATGAACAGGGCTGTAATGCTAATGGCAGAGGAAGGAGCTCTGGAGATAGGAATGCAAACACCTCTGGTTTTTTTTTTTTAATGTTTATTTATTGCTGTAAGTTACATTTCCATCATAGTGTCCTCCTTCCACCCCTCCTGGTTCTCACTCAATTTTTGTTTTATATATATATATAAAACACAATATTTCCAGTCTGTATATTGTTACTTCTGGGACTGATCATTTGATATTAGATAGTCAGTTGTTATGATCTGCCCTGCAGAAGACTTATTTTTCTGCTCCCTGTATTTCTTAGTTGTGTGTAGTTCTTTGTGTAGAGTTGAGGCCTCATGGTATTTTCTCTGCCCATTTTTGCAAGTGTACTGTTGTTGCTAATGTTCAGCTCATGTTTAGGCAGTTATGTTGGTGCGACTGTATTGATTGAGCTCCTGACGTCTCTTGGAGACACAATCTTAGTCTGATCTTCTGGGTCTTATGATCTTTTCACCTCCTCTTTCACAACATCCCAGATCCTTAGGTACAGGAGTGTTTTGTAGATGAATGCATTGTGACTAGGCTATGTAGCTTTCCATTTTGATTGGTTGTAGTTTTCTGTAATGGTATCTATCTGTAGAAAAAAGAAGTTTCCTTGATGAGGGGTGTGGACAAATATTTAGAATATAGTTAGAGACTATTCTGGTTTGTTAAATTGTTGGTTGTAGATTATTTTTTCATGATCCACAACCTCATTAGCTCTAAATACTTGGCTACATTTCCAGTACCAGAAATTATTTCCCTATTGCTCAGTGGGTATATGCACCATAGCAACCACCACAACAATGCAAATAGCCCTAAGAGTGCAGCAGTGGCACGCTTATTTTCATAGCAACCAATAGCTTTCTAATTGGACTTAAGACCTGCTTAGCAGCACATTTACCTGTACAGTCATCTCTCAAACTTACTGTGGCTTTTGTTGTTCCTTGTGTAGGAACATTGCCTTGAGACATACAAACAAAACAATAAACAAACACATGCTTGGGATTTAAATTCTATAAAAGAGAAGAAAAGCTATACACATTATACCTAATGTTGAAATAAATTTTTTTTTAAGAACAAGAACAAGATAAGATTATCCCCTTCTAAAACTTATTTGATATTGCACTGGAAGTGCTAGTACAACAAAACAAGAAAAATAAAAGGTCTCCTAATTTGCTGATGATTTATATCAAAAGTATGATGTATCCTACAGAAAAAAATATGCTATTAGAAGTAACATATGGTCAGTTTTGGAGACGGTTCCATGCAGTGCTGAGAAGAAGGTGTATTCTTTTGAGTTTGGGTGAAACGTTTTGTAGATATCTGTTAGGTCCATTTGGTTCATGACCTCTGTTAGTCTCATTATTTCTCTATTTGGTTTCTGTCGTGATGACCTGTCCATTGTTGTGAGTGGGGTGTGGAAGTCTCCCACTATTAATGTATGAGGATGAATGGTTTAAGCTTTAGAAGAGTTTCTTTTACAAATGTGGGTGCCTTGTATTTGAGGCATAGATATTCAGTATCGAGATGTCATCTTGATGAATTTTCCCTTTGACTAGTATATAGTGTCCTTCCCTGTCTTTTTGATTAATTTCAGTTGAAAGTCTATTTCATTTGATATTAGGATGGCTACTCCAGCTTGCTTCTTGGGACCATTTGTTTAGAAAACCTTTCCCAGCCCTTTACTCTGAGGTAGAGTTTATCTTTGTTAGTGAGGTGCATTTCTTGTATGCAACAAAGTGATGGGTCTTGTTTACGGATCCATTCTGTAAGCCCATGCCTTTTTATTGGTGAGGAGAGTCCATTTGATGTTGAGAGATATTAATGACCATGGGTTGTTATTTCCTGTTATTTTTATGTAAGTGATGGTTGTGTGTTTGTATGTTCTTTTGGTTTAGCTGTGGTGGAGTTTTTTGTTTCCCATGTTTCCTTGGGTATAGTTATTTTCTCTGGGTTGGAATTTTCCTTCTAGGATTTCCTGTAGAGATGGATTTGTGGATAGACATTGTTTAAATTGGTTTTGTCATGGAATATCTTGTTTCCTCCATCTATGTTGATATAAAGTTTTACTGGGTATAGTAGTCTGGGCTGGCACCTATGTTCTGTTAGGGATTGTAGGACATCTGCCCAGGTCCTTCTGGCTTTTAGAGTTTCTGAGAAGTCAGGTATAATTATGATGGATCTACCAGTAACATATGAGCTTAGAAAAGTTGCAGGACATATTATCATTGCACAATTCTTGATTTCTGATAGTGTTACACCTGGATAAGTCCATTTGGAATTGAAAATATAATTAAATTGAAGTGCATTTAATTATGTGTCTTCCTTCCTTCCTCTACCTTCCACTATTATAGCTGTGCTGCCATGTATACTATAGATATGTTGACATTAGCTTCAGTTGTGCCAGATCATCTGAAAATAAAGTCCATTTCATATAGAATGTTGAAAGGCACTTATAATTTTTTGAATACCCGTATTTAAGATATACTAGCAAGACAGCACATTAGAGACATAGAATTATTTACCTTCATGGCTATTCACTGACTTACACCTGAGACTCCCTGCTACTACCCAAGAATGAGAGAAAATGGTGCTAAAAATACAGTGTTAAGATAGGAAAGACAGTACAAATAAAAAATCAAAATATGTTTTCTATTGCTGTTGTATCTTTTTAAAAGCCTTAAAAAGTGAAGAAATTGTAAGTTCAACTATTTTCAGTTGGAAACCATATTTATACAGAAACAAACACTAAAATGCATGTGTTGTTAAATGCATGCTCTCTCAATACTTATGAAACCTAGGCAAGAGGATGAGGAACTGATGGTCAGTTTTGGTTACATATGTATTAGAGCTTGTCTCAAAACAAACAAATGAAATAATAACAAAACTCACTTTTCTATATACTAGCAACAAACAATGGAGAAATGAAATTATAAAATAATCCCACAGAGACTGAATTCTAGGTCTTTGTGATGAGATTTATTACTGATGTCTGTAGCAGTATTTACTCTAATGGACATTTTAAGCCAAGTGAAAATTTGTGGTCAGGTCAGCCAATTATATAATAACATACTAATACTGATGCTATTATCATGTGAGGGACTAAACTCTTTTTGTAAAATGGCACACTAAAATATGTAGATATTAAGGTTCATCTGTGATAGGCATAATTCATGATACACAAATGCATTAGAAAGAATAAAGCAAGTTCTGGCACTATAAGAACTAGTGGATTGCATTACACTCTTCTTGTATCTTTTCTGTAGATGATCCTGAAATTATTTGAAAATATAATATTAGAAAAATTGAACATGAGGAAATTTGACTCACCTAAAGCCATACTACTGAAATAATAGAAATAGTTATCCCCTAAATGAGAGAGATAATGGCCATCAAGATGGCACAATGGGGAAAAACTCTTTCTGTCATGCCTACATATCTGAGTTTAGTCTCCAGAATCCACATGGTAGAAGCAGAGAACAGACTCCTTAAACTGGTCCTCTAACCTTCATATATGAGGTGCATGCATGTATAAATAAATTAAATAAACCAATGTTGAAAAGCAAAGCAAAGTAAATGGAATGCAGTCAAAGGAATAGAGAGTGCTGAGTATTTCCTGCTTGAGAAATTTTGTTGAGGATGAATGATAGCTGAGTGGGAGGGCATGTAGGCT
>CAJQZJ010032473.1:3724105-3762253 GCA_907164525.1 Lophiomys imhausi
AGAAATTGAAGAAGATATCAGGAGATGGAAAGATCTCCCTTGTTCATGGATAGGTAGGATCAACATAATAAAAATTGCAATCTTACCAAAAGCAATATACAGATTCAACGCAATTCCTATCCAAATACCAACTCAATTTTTTACAGATCTGCAAAAAACTATTCTCAACTTCATATGGAATAACAAAAGACCCAGAATAGCTAAATCAGTCATGTACAATAACAGAACATCTGGAGGTATCACCATCCCGGATTTCAAGCTGTACTACAGGGCAATAGTAATAAAAACAGCATGGTACTGGTATAGAAACAGACCAGTTGACCAATGGAATCGAATTGAAGGCCCAGAAATAAACCCACACACCTATGGTCACTTAATTTTTGATAAAGAAGCCAAAAACATACAATGGAAAAAGGAAATCATTTTCAATAAATGGTGCTGGCCTAACTGGATGTCAACATGTAGAAAAATGAAAATAGATCCATACTTATCACCCTGTACAAAACTTAAGTCTAAGTGGATCAAGGATCTCAACATAAGTCCAGACGCACTAACATTAATAGAAGAAAAATTGGGGAAAAGCCTTGAACTCATTGGCACTGGTAGCAACTTCTTGAATAGAACACCAATAGCTCAGGCACTAAAACAAACAATCAATAAATGGGACCTTATAAAATTGAAAAGCTTCTGTAAGGCAAAGGACACTGTCCTTAGAACAAAACGGCAGCCTACAGACTGGGAAAGGATCTTCACCAACCCAACATCTGACAGAGGGCTAATATCCAAAATATATAAAGAACTGAAGACATTAAACACCAAAAAATCAAATAACCCCATCAATAAATGGCGTATAGAGCTAAACCGAGAATTCACAGAAGAGGAATCTCTAAAGGCTGAGAGGCATTTGAGGAAATGTTCAACATCTTTGGTCATCAGGGAAATGCAACTTAAAACAACTCTGAGATTCCATCTCACACCTGTCAGAATGGCTAAGATCAAAAACTCAAATGATAGCACATGCTGGCAAGGATGCGGAGAAAGGGGAACACTCCCCCATTGCTGGTGGGACTGCAAACTTGTGCAACCACTTTGGAAATCAATCTGGAGATATCTTAGAAAATTGGGAATAAATCTACCTCAAGACCCAGCCATACCCTTCTTGGGCATATATCCAAAAGGAATATTCGAAAGGAAACCACAAGGACATTGCCTCAACAATGTTCATAGCAGCTTTATGTGTAATAGCCAGAAACTGGAAACAACCCAGATGTCCTTCAATTGAAGAATGGATTAAAAAAAAACTGTGGTACATTTACTCAATGGAATACTACACAGTTATCAGAAACGAGGAAATCATGCAATTCAAAACCAAATGGATGGAACTAGAAAAGCTCATCCTAAATGAGCTGACATAGTCCCAGAAAGATAAACATGGTATGTATTCCCTTATAAATGGATATTAACCATACTTCACAGGTAATTATCCTACAACCCACACACCCAAATAGATAGGAACCTAGCATATCTATCCTAGGAAAAATTCTACCCACCAGTGAGTCATGGAATCTGCTGCAGGTTAGTGGAACACCACTCCCTAGATTGTGAGCCTTATCAAACTCCAGTACAAGTGGAAGCTCTTGGCCCTCACATGACGCAAGATCTGAGGGAGTATGATATGTGAGGGCCCACATCATCTGAGGAGAAGGATAGTACCAAGTAGAGGAACAAGGAGGGAGGGAGGGAAGGAGAGAAGAAGGGAAGGTGAGAAAGGGAGGGTCCAGGAGGGGAGGAGGTAGGAACCTATGTTCTAGAAGTAAATAATACTTTTTTAAGAAAAGACTTAATACGCTTAAAAATATAATAAAAATACAATATAAAATTTTCAAACTATAATTTACCAAAGGTATAATTGCCTTACTGGCATGAAAGGAAAATGGCCTTAATTTCAGATTAGAATGTTACACTTCAGGTGGCCACAGAGATTACACAAACTTGATAGCAGCTTAAAAGTTCTTTTTTTTTTTTTTATAGAGGTATAAGATATTTCCATGGTTTGGCATTAAAAAGCAGGTAACAGGTTTAAAACACTGTAAATAAATTAAAGGTGACAGGTGTTCAACCTGGTTTTACAAACCTCCAAGTGTTGAAAAAACTTAGAGCTAACGTAAAATAATGCATGGTGTTAGCCCATGCCTTTACCTCCAGTAGAGACAGGAGGATTACGATAGAGTTAGTTGTCTTATAAATTCTAGAGTTACATGAAACAGGGTGGTGATGGTGCACACCCTTAGTCCCATCATTGGAGAAGAATACACCCTTAATCCCAACACACTAGAGACAGAAACAGGCAGATCTCAGAGATCAAGGTCAGCCTGATATAAAAGAAGCTCTAAATAGAGAAAGACTTTGATCCAGGGGTGGAGGAGCACATCTTTAATCCCATCAGTTGGGAACCACATGTCTTTGATCACAAAACTTAGAATGCAGAAACGGGCACATAAGATTTGGAAGGATTTAAGTTTAAAAGCTACTTACAAAAGGCAGGCTGCAATTCAAACAAATTGTCCTTTGAGATCTCAAAATATATACACTAAAGGTTTGTTTAGCTCCAAAATATCAAAATCATTTCTTCTTTAATCCGGATTGAAAGGTAATACTTTATATATTGTCAAAAAACCAAATTTGCTCCAGGAAAAATATTACCTGACCCCCCCCCAAAAATAAGGTAATTGTTCAAGAGTTAGGATTAGGGCAGGGCTCTGTTCTTATCTTTCCAGGAGATTTAAAGCATCCATTCAAGGAATCCAGGGACAATTGGACAACAGAAACCTCAGCAGAAAACAGATCAGACACCAAAGAAGATGAATGGCTCAGATGATCCAGCCTTGCAGATTTCCTCAATAGCAGTTTCCTCAAAAGTCTACAACCACAACAACTCAAAATCGCTAAGATCATTCAGCTCCACAGAATGTTCCAGCCAGAACTTCAGTAAAGCTCTGAAGATAAGCTTCTGTCTATGAACTTCTTAGGGCTTCTAAATAGCTGAGAACAAAAGGACTGAATATCAAATGATTCTATTAATATTTTTAACCATTTTTCCATTCTTATTTGGGCCCCAAACAGGTTTACTACGTCTCAAATCAGCAGGAAGTCATTTTAAGAGAACAACATCCCATCCCCAGAAGGTGGGGTCCCCCCCACGCTTTGGTTATTTGATGGAAAATAGAAAATTTTGTTATTTAGGGGAAAAGACTACAAGCAATTAAATGGTCTTGTTAAATGGGTTTTGGAGGTTAGACCCAGGGACTTCTCTCTTTTTCTCTTCTGTATCCTTCTTTCTCTCCTATGTAAGAGTGAACAGACTTGAGAAAAATTGGACATAGACATAGTATAAGAAAGATCAAGAAAAAAGGACAGATTATTGAATATGGCCTCATACCTTTGTATATTGATACAAATTTAATATTATATTAGGCTAAATTGATATTGATCATTGTATATTAATGCAAAATTAAGATTGTATTGGGCTACATTGGTATTGATCTTTGTATATTGATACAAAATTAAGATTATATTTGGAAACATTGGTATTGATTTTTATACATTGATACAAAATTAAGGGTAATGCTTCTTAAAGGTATTGTTCCTAGTAATGCTTAAAAATGAAATGTAAAGTTTTGGCCTCTAGCTACCAACCATCATAAACTGTTTAGGATAATTAAGAAATGGAAACTAATAGTCATGCAAACGTGTCATTTTGTTAGTTACTATGACAGTCTATCACAGTTATTTTCTAAGCTACTCAGAAATCAAATTGTAAGAGACAAGCAATATTTGCTTATCTAAATATAAGAGATAGATACGGCATCTTTGGGGATCCAAGATGGCGGCGGCCAGCGCGGACGTATTTTGATTTCGGGGTCAACAGTCACAAGGCGGCAAGTGTTGCAGGACACTGTACACAGGGCACGACCCCTTCTAAATCTCACCCAGCTACACAGGGACCTCAGAAGATGCCTGGGCAGGACACCCCTTCCAACTCGCGGACACGCTAGGAAGCCTCTGGACCCGGGAATCGGGATAACCCATCCCCGCTAAAGGAGAAATCCCCGGTAAATTCCAACCTAATACCCAGCCGGCAGATTCAGAAACCACGCAGAGATAATCTCCACCCTGCTGGGCACTTCCAGGTCTCACACAGAAGATCCAATTATCTGGGAAAGGTTGCGACCCTTGGAAGTGAAGTTGCTCCACTGAAAAACGCCTTCAGATCCCAGTCTGTGATGTCACTGGCCAGCTTCCAAGCCTCGGGAGCGGCAAGGCTATTGGAGCTGAACTGCAGATCTACCCTCTACAGGAACCAACACCGGGCAAACTGTGAGATATTTGAAACTGTCCCATATCGAACTTTTGTACTAGTAAGGGCCCTTCCGGCGGGGAATCAGAGCTTACTTGTGCACAGCTCCGCCACCTGAATTAATTAGGTCCCCACCTGGGAGGCGGGACTGAATGACTCACCTTATAGGGGTGGTGTAAAGCAACTCCTACACCACAGTGCCCCCTTTGGACCCAAGTCCAGAAGACAGCAAAAAAAAAAAAAAAATTCCACATGGCCAGAGGCCCGAGACAAAAAAAAAAACAGAGCGAAATGTCTCCAACAAAAGAAAGCAACGCTATTCTGTCCAGCCCGAACCACCTCACCACAACTGAAACACATGAAAACGATGACAATTCTACATTATGGAAAGTGATAAAGTCCCTTCAAGAAGAACTTAAAACTATGAAGGAATTCAAAGAAGCCACAATTCTACAAGTCAAAACAACTAATAACATCATTAAAGAGCTCCAAGCCAAGATGACCCAGCTTGAACAGGAAAAGGATAAAGCAATGAAAGATCTCCAGACAAAAACAAGCAAACTGGAGAAGGAAATGTACAAAACGAACACTACCATTCAAGACATGAAAATAGAAATGGAAACAATAAAGAAAACACAGTCAGAGTTAAAAGAGGAAATGGAGAATCAAGAGAAGAGAACAGGAACTATGGATGTGAGTATGAAAAATAGGATGCAAGAGATGGAAGACAGGATCTCAGGCATGGAAGATTTGATGGAAGAAATCAGTACAACATCCAAAGAAAATGAGAAGGCTAAAATCTCTCACCCACAACATCCAAGAAATCAAGGACTCAATGAAAAGACAGAACCTAAGAATTATAGGCATAGAGGAAAGAGAAGACTCCCGACTCCATGGTCCAGGAAATATCTACAACAAAATCATAGAAGAAAACTTCCCAAACCTAAAGAAAGAGATGCCAGTAAAAATCCAAGAGGCTTACAGAACACCAAACAGATTAGATCAGAAAAGAAACTCCTCTCCCCACATAATAATAGAAACTCCAAATGTAGAGAACAAGGCCAAGTCACATACAATGGCAGACCCATCAGAATCACACCTGACTTCTCCTCAGAACTCGTATTTGCCTCCTATGGATGGAAACATGAGAAGGTGAAATAAAAACATGTTGCCTTCTCCCCACTCTGTGTGTGTATGTGTGTGTGTGTGTGTGTGTGTGTGTGTGTGTGTGTGTGTGTGTGTTTGTGTGCACGTGCGCGCACATGTGTACATTTTCAACAGGGCAATGGAATGGCTCTTTAAGCTCAAAGTCACATGGAAATTAAACATGGAATTAAAATGAGAGTTAACTAAGATGGCAGATCTGAAAAATAACTATAGACATTAAAAGTCATCATGTAAATATTAGATGGTGTATTAGTCAGGGTTCTTTAGAGTTACAGAACTTATGGAATGGATCTATAAGTTCTCTTCTCTCTTTCTCCCTGTCTTTATAATATATTTAAATATATAATATAAATATATAAATTTATCTATCTAACTAACTATATATATAATTATATATACATATAAAATTATATATATATATATATAATTTATTGGAATGACCAACAGACTGCATTCAGTCCAACTAATCCAACAATGGCCAGCTGTGAATGGAAATTCCAAGAATAGTTGGAATAGTTGCTCAATCCCACAAGGGTGGGTGTTTCAGCTATTCTGTATATGTTGGAATCCTGAAGAATTAGGCTCCAATGCCAATGAAAGAATGGATCTGCTAGCAAGCAGAGGACAAGCAGGCAATGAACAAATCCTTCCTTCTATCATGTCCTTATATAGACTTCCAGAAGGTGTGGCCCAGATTAAAGGTGTGTGTTATCTCACCTCAAGATACAGATCAAAGGTATGGCTTCCTACCTCAAAGGTCAAGACTAGAAGTGGATTCACCCACTTCAAACGAAGCAGAAAATCTCTTACAGGTGTGCCCTCCATTTCTGGATTGTAGTTCACTGCAGATATAGTCAAGTTGACAACCAAGAATATCCATCATAGATAAACTTATTACAAAATGGGGGAAGCCTTCATCAGTAACAGCTTTGAGATTGCCAATATTTGTTCTTTGTTATATTCTTGTTTTTACAGAATGTTTATCCTGTAAAACAAATTGAGTTAAGTTGTCTACTTATGTTTATGGAAAAACTGATATGTAGTGATAAAAAGATATGTAGTGATATAAAGCAGTAATACAAAGCAAGACAAAAATACATGTGAAAAATCCAAACACAAAGGAAGGGGCATTAAGTAATTTTAAGGATAAAATTTTCATAAGCATAGTAAAGACAATCTACACAATGGATGTCTGATTCAAAACAAATTAGACTGACAATACATAGTCATTGTGGTATTAACTGAAACTTCACATTGAAAATAAGAAGGAAATATTATTTCCTATGTTTGTCTGGCCAGACCTTTCTTAGTAAATGGCAATCTTTGGCTATCATTGTAATAGCCAGCAGCAAGAAATTTTTAGAATAGCAGACAAACAAACTGGAAATCACAAAGTTTGGCTTCTAGTAGTAATATAGAAAAAAAACAGTTTACAAAGCTTGGACAAATTGAAACAACCCCAGATGAGACTCCGTACGGTATAGAGGAAGAAGAAAAATTGTTTAGAATGTAGTAATGGGATGCAATTAGGGAAAAGAAAATGTAGGCTGGATATCAGACCCAAGTTCCTAACAGTCTATTAGACTGTGCATTAGTATCCTAGGGGAAGAAATGGAAGCTTCATTGCCTCACTCATTTAGAGCCAGACTTATTCCCAGAGGGTGTGGCAACTGAGAAGGAAATGAAAAATGGAGAGTCAGGGAAGTCAGTCCGAGTTAATTTTATAGCACCATAAAATTTTGTTCTAGGTCTTAGGAGGGGCCCAAGTGTCTGCATATGTGATCACTATAAAATGAGGAGTTCACCTATCCGTGTTTCCAGGCAGATTTGTTCTCTAAAACTCAGGTAAACTAGTGGCATCTCTGACTAGAGGACTAAGACAAAACAGAATCATAACATGCGGCAGGCTGCAAATAATCAGCCAGAGAGAAACAGAGCGGCCTTGGGCCACCTGGTTCCTTTCATATCCTGTGGTTCTTTTTGCTTCAGATGTTCGTCCACAGCTCCAGGTAAAGATAATGCACCGCAGAAAATGTTTCCACTTGTGAACCACTTCCCAGATAGAACTTCACACTTAAAAGTGCTTTCAGAACTAGTGTGTTCTGCTCACATGGGCTATTTCAGGACCTTGTAGTATTCTCTAATTTATGTGTCTTCTCACCACAGAGGTTAGATTTTGTATGCTTGCCTCTCCCCCAAGATTGTCCAGATACTTCAAGATCCAATCAGTATTAATATAAAAGACTCTAAGGAGGAATAATGCAAGATATCAGCATCATATCCCACAAAGATGAAAAGTGCCATTCTGATCATAAGCCTGTGATGTGGTAGTTCATCATTTAAACATTTTATTCTAAATTTATTTAAAATGATTTTGTCATTTTTTAATAGATTATCACAGTGATAGTGTGTGCTTTGAACTGATGAAGCAAGGTACTGAACAGAACCCATACAACTTCATGTGAACAGTATAATTTTTCTTCATCAAAGGTGCTGGGCATTGGCTTAACTGTTTTCTTTCTACTCTCAATCATGGGTGTGTGTCTCCCTGATAGACTCTGGTTGATATTCAGACCCAGCTGTACAGAAACCTGGATAAAGCAGTCTTTACTGTTGTCTTCGGTGTAAAAGGCAGCAGATCTCAAATCCTGATCCTTAGAAAAGAAAAATCAGCATTCCCTAGGAACTTGTGAAAAATGAAAAATTGTGTCTACTTTTAAATTCTGGGTTGTTACTACTGATATGTAGATTTGCTACCTAGTATCTTCTTTTATGCCATTGGATTAGTTACTTTCCTGCAGCTATGATAAAACACCACCAAAACAACAAAAACAGTTACTTATGGAAGAAGCAGTTTATTTTTACTTACAGTTCCAAAGGGATTAGATCTGATCATGTCAGGGAACTGAGGCAGCAAGGAGCAGGTACTGTGGCAAGAACAGGAAGCTGAGAATACACATCTCAACCTCAAGCACAAAGGAGAGATAGAATTGCAGATGGCATGAGACTTTAATATCCAAGTTTATCCCTGGTGACATATTTTCCCCAGTATGGTGATACAACCTAAACCTCCTTTGTTGTTGTCAACTGGGGACCAAGTGTTCAAATTTCTGAGCCTATGGAGGACATTCCCATTCAAACTATCACAGCCATCCAAGATAGTTCAGGATATAACATTGTTTAAAAGTATTCCACTGTAGATTACTGAATTTCCTCACAATTTCCTAACACCTGTTCTGTAAAATCTGTTGCCAGCACATTTTGGCTTAGCATACAATAAACAAAAGTAAGTCATGTATTTCCTTACCTCCCCATGGTGCATGCCTTCTTTCTTGCACTTCAATAAATCACTTTGTTTTTCTTTCCAAGTAAATATTTGCTTTGCTTATGATTTTGAGGATAGGTACTTGTTTCTATATGATTTAAATGTGTGCCCTCTGTATGACTTCTGGGCTTTTCAAAACACAACAATTTTCATTTCAGTGCAGAATCATAATGTTGTCCTTGATGACATTTTAAATGGCGACTAAATGTAACACAGCACAAATACAATTTAATTAAATGTAGATGTAAACAGGAAGCTTTGCTTGTGTACAAATAACTGCATTGACATTATAAACATCACCTGGTTGATAATGACGAAGAGAAATGAAAGATATGATTTTCTGGAAATACTCAAGTCTCTTGTGTTTGTAATATTTTCTCCAGGTCTTGTTCACAGATGGGGGTCAAGCATTCAAAAACATGATCCTGTGAGGTAAGTTTTGCATTACAACCATAACAAAATGTAAGACACAGAAGGGGTACTGGAAAGGAATACAAGAATGTCCAAGCAGTGCAGGCCAAAGAGATGAGTCAATTTTACAGAAATAGAAATGGATTTGAGATGCATTAAAAACTGAATACACAAGGGAAGGGAATTAGTGAATGTTAACTCTGAGAGCAGGAAGATAATCATTAGTGTCACATGTTAGGAAGTGTGGACAAGAACTGTGGGTAGTTTTCAGTTGGCTTTAAACATGGGGATGATATGGGTGTTCTTTTGTTTTAGATTTTTATTTTCATGGAAGGGACAGAGAGAGATTTGAGGAATTTGAGCTGTATCCATTGATCTAATAATGTACATAAAGGTGAGGACACTGGATTGTGAAGTCTTTTTCAAGGCCGTTGAATCCTGTCCTCCTCTTGCACATGAACTTCTACATTCCTAGCCCAGGTGTTGTTCTTACCACTTCTTGTAGAAGTGTGCTCCATTATCCCTTCATTATAACAAAACCACCCATCCCATCCATCCTATCTTGGAGTTAAAATCATGAAGGAAACTGGCATAAGTACCACATTGGTAAGCACTGTAGCATTATATTTCAACTACTTGTCTGATATTTCAAAAGAGTTCTGGAATTTAAAATAACCAAATGCTAATCCACATTTTTGTACATTCTGACCAGTGTGCTAAGCAACTAATATTCATTATATCATTGAACGGCCATATTGAATCACAAGTAAGTATAATGGGGGCTACTATAGCACTACTTTAATCTAGAAACTGTTTTCTCTTAAGTTGAGGCCATAGTTCATTTTCTTTAATAGCTTCAGTAGTCCTTAGTACCCAACAGATTAATCAAACATTAATCAAGACATCTCTGTGTCACTACCCTACAGATAATAAAATATACATACACTCAAATGACTTTAAATAAAGAACATTTACTCTGATAATTTATGTAGAAATCCTCAATCATTTAAGTCCTTAAGAACAAAGGCTGAGCTTTTTTAAAAAATGCTGAATTATTACTCAAGATTCTAACTTAGAAATATTGCCCAAGTTTCCAGTTGTACAAACTTTGAATTCAAAATATCAACACTAGTTTTAAGCCTGTGTTGCCAGCTTTTCTCTACAAAGTTTGCCAGTCTAGTCCCCGGGCAGATACTTGAACAGATTCCTTCACATTAAATACACACACACACGCACACACACAGAAACACACCACACAGACACACACAACACACACACACACAGACCGCACAGACACATACACACACATGCGTACACACACATGCGTACATACACATGCACACATGACTTTTTGTGACTTTCTTTTTCTGTTTCTTTAGAGAACCCTGACAGTTGCTTACTTGTTGGTGTGGGTTTGTTTCTGAATAGAAGAGTAGAAATGGAAGGTGGAAAAGATACTCCACCTACTTACTCCAAGCAATAATACTTGAAAGTCAAAGAATGAAAATATCTGGAATTAATTTATGCTCCTGCTTGTTGTCACTCTTCAGTCTTATTATTTTTATTGTGTGACCTACCTCAGGTCCTCTAATTAGACCGAACCTGTCACAGGAAATAGAAATCATTGTCATGACCTAATTATGCTATTTACTGTTGGGTGTTGATTGTAAACACTTGTCATTAATTCTACTAACAATAGAAAGGAACTAGCTGTGTTTCAACATTAATATAAAAAATAAGTAGCATATTACCTCTGGCATTCATGCTTATGTTCATGAGGCAACAAATGACGGATATTAATTGCTGTCATTTCTACGAACAACATTCTTAGTATTTTATTTGTAAGATAAGATGCTCAAACCATCCCGATTATAAAGCGCGAAGGTGGCTTTTTCCCTATGATTTCCACCTAGAGCTACTTTCAGAAGCACAGCAAATCTTTTATATTCATTGCAACATTGTGGGTAATGAGCCTGAAAGTTTCTAGCTATTCCCTCTAATTAGAGCCTCCCCAGGGAGGACATGGTGACGGGGTGGTGGTCGGAAATATAACTGCTTGGTCAATGTATTGATTAATGTTGCTACAATAGGAATAAACAAGAAAATAATTTTTGAATTATTAAATTAATTCAATCCAAACCATTGGTTCGACTCATATTTTGGTCAAAGACAATAGAATGCTGCTCTTTATAAATGACTTAGAAGACTTTTGAAACTATGGCTGGGGAGATAGGGAACAAAGCTTCACAAGAAAATAGCATAAGGAATACTTTCAGTCTCACAGAGAGGAAGCAAGACACTGAGGAAATTGCTGCACTCCCTTGCCAGCACTTGGAGTTCACACAGAACTGAAAGAAGTCAGTAGCTGCTTCCTAGAAGTCATCTGGAGGTGGTTGTAAGGCTGGCTCCAAGGAGATATACCCCGTGCAGTTGTAGGATTAATTTCAATTATCTGTAGGGATGTTGACTTTTTCTCATTTCTCCCTTATCTGACTCGGCAGACAAATGTCACAGGACTTTTCCACTCAGCCAAGGTCCAAAATAAAGACATGGTTAAGATGAAGAAGCCATTCTTGAGCAGGCATCCATTCTGTTTGTTTCTTTCAGTCACTGTGGAACAGTTGCAAGTTGCACAATGTGTATCAGTTGCAAGAAGTACAAAGAGAAGTCATGAACTTTGAATTCTACCCTGATCTTTCCATGAGCAGAAGCATTGATTTCACCCACACTTTTGAAAGGTATAAGGCAAATTGAAATTTAAAGATGTGTTAGCCAGTACTATTGAGGGTTTGGGGTATTGGGTGCAGCAATGATCTGTGGTCTCTTTCCTTAGTTACCAGTTTGGGAAAAAAAATACAACTTTTCCCAGAACTTAAATATAAATCTGCATATACCAGAACAGAGCAGAACTTGGTAAAATCATGTCAAGAGGTTGGGATTTTCAAACATACACCAGGCTATGGTGCTAATATTGAAGGAGACTAATATATTTGTCTCTTCTTTAGTCCACTACAAAAAAATACCTCCAGCACCATACACAGTATGTATGTGTCTCCACACTATAACTGAATATTGATCATTGGCTGTTTTGAGTGTCACTCATGTCTCTTCATGACATCTACACTTAGTTTTACTTGCACTAAAAGTAAAATGTATCTCTATACTTATACACATTATTTAATAAATTGTTTTCTATTGAATTGCAAATTGAAGTGTTTTAGTGACAAAGCACCTACTGATAAAGTTGTAACAGTTGGATTTTCTCCAGGTTTCCCCACAGATACTGTATTCATTTCTTTTTCCATTGCTGTGAAAATATCCATAGCAAAAGCAAGTTGAGGAAAGATGAATTTTTTTTTTTTTTGGCTCATAGTCAAGATGGGATACAGAGGGTGGTCACACTACACGCTTAGTCAGGAGACAGGAAGAGATGAATGCTGGTTTTAGCTAGCTTTCTTCTCTCCAACCCCCTTTTCATCCTGGGACACTAACCTGTAGGATACTGTCATTCATATTCAGGGTATGTTGTCTCTGTTAAGTTAATTCTTGCTGGAATTTCCTTCAAAGGAGACACATCACAGAGATGTGTTTCCTGGGTTGTGCTAAATCCAGTCAAGTTTCTAAACATCACATCTAAAACTCATGGCACCCCTTTACATGAAATAATTCAGTATTTGCATAGTACTTACATACCACTTCTACAATTTAAGTCATCTCTAATTTACCTATACTATTAAACACAAGCTAAATGCTGCAATGGTTTATCCTTTCTATGCAGCTGACTGAAGTTGGATCTTGCACTGAAATAATGCTGTATATGCTTGTCATCTTCTTAATAATGGTCTCCCTTCTCATTCTCTTAGTTTCTAATTTTTTTTTCAGAGTGTGCTAGGACTAATAAAATTTAAGCTGAAGTTTTTAAAATAAAGTTTATGAGAAGATACTTACCTCAAAAATGGGACAGACAGACCTGGCATAATGCTTGCTTCTTCTCTAGGCCTTTGAATGTAGATTGGTGTAGCAGACATCTTTTGAAGACCTGATGTTAAAAGCGTGATCCCCCTTGTTGGCAAACAAAGACATAGGAAGTGCCATTAGATCTAAAAACATCACTAATCTTTGATACAAGCTTGACATATGTTTTCTGCCAGCCAAATAACAGAGGTTGGCATTGTATTTAGTAATTTGGATTATTCAAATAACTTACATTCATGATTTTTAGCTATACATTTTTTCCCTCTCAAGTGTATAACTGAAGTAGCATATAGGAAATGTGAAACAGTCTTACGGGGAAAATAAGTTAGGAATGGAAGAATTTGTGTTTTTTTTTCTGAAAAATTGATTAAATGCAGCCCTTTAGAAACTTCAAAATGCTCTGGCTATTCTGTACTTATTGCCCATTTCTTAGTATTAAAATTTTTTAATGATTACACTCCTCATATGACTGCTGAACTGGGGTAGGGGACTGATTTGTAGGGACACCCCAGTCTGGAGGAGTAGGATAGGAGGGAGGGGGTGGAAAGAGGGCACTGCGATGGAGATGCAACTTGAAGTAATTAATAAACATAAAAAAATGAATTGAAAAAAATTTATCTTTAAACCCAGAAGGGAGTATATTTTAACTGAAGAAACTCTTGCAGGTTTTAAATGTCTTAGTTACTATTCCACTGTCATAACAAAACATCATGACCAAGGCAACTTATAGAAGAAATAATTTATTTGTGGATTGTTTCAGAGGATTAGTCGATGGTTATCATGGTGGGACATGACAGTAGGTAGGCAGGCATGGTGCAGGAGAAATAGCTGAGAGCTTACATCTGATCCTATCCACAACTCAGAGAGGTGGGGTGAGACTTGGAATCTTGGAATGCATAGGCTATTGAAACTTCAAAACCCACAAGCTTCCTCCAACAAAGCCACACCTAATTCTCCCCTAACAGTTCTAAGAGCTGCAGACCAAATATTCAAACATATGTGAGTATGAGGGCCATTCTCATTCAAACTACCAGGATATTTTGGGCTGTCACATTGAAGTAATGTTTTTTGTGTCTAGTCTTTCAGGGTAAAAGATGTTGTCAAACATCTCTAATGCAAGACTCATGCAAGATACAGAATTCCACCCAACCCAAGGGGGAAAAAATGCCATGCCAAGAGTGTCAAATGCATGCAGAGGATTTGGAGTGTGCCCACTGGGACTGTTAAAGAACCTTTGGAAGAGGATTGAGCCAATAAAGCTAATTTTTCAATAGACATGTATGATGGGCAGATTATGCTTTTCATAAAACCAGTGCTGAAGTTCAGGTATTCTAATAGCTTTTTTTTTTTTTTTTAACAAGGAACTCTCTCCATATGCAGGGCTTGATTTTAAAGGTGTAGAGAAAGTAACTGATTTACAATAAAAGCCTGTGGTAACAAAAGCTGAGACCGTTCCAATCCAATGTTGTAATGCTTCTACTCTGATGACCACAGATAAAACCCTGCCATGGTTTTTGCAGCTTTATCACTTCAATATCTTATATACTTTTGCTTAAATAATGAGGGTTTAAAAGTTTTTTCTTATATTTTCAATTTTATTAAGTAGATAATGAGTAATCACTTTGGATGTAATACCACAGTTTAATGAAAACATAGTATTAGAACTTTGAACACTGGAAGATGAGCTGTGATAGTTGTTTTATAGTTTTAACAAAAATATACAATATGATCTCTCCAATTCCATACTTTTTCTTTTCTTTCTTTCTTGTTTATTTGTTTGGTTGCTTGTTTTTTGTTTGTGTTTGGCTGGTTGGTTTTTTTGAGACAGGGTCTCTCTGTGTAGTCCTGGCTATCCTGGAACTCGCTCTGTAGAACAGGCTGTCCTCAAACTCACAGAGATCCACCTGCCTCTGCTCCCAAGTGCTGGGATTAGAGACATGTGCCACCACGCCTGACTCTCTGTACTTTTTTTTAAAGCAACATTAAACTATGTACTTATCATTGCTAGAGATGTCACTAGGAGTAAAAACTGAATTGAAGGACTATCATATCTTTTACTGAAATAAATGCCACACAGATCAAATAATAAAGTACAAAACCTTGCCATAAACTTAAGCTTGAGTGAGGAAAATCTCACATATTACATGAATCTAATAACATTAGTATTGTTTTTATAAACAATATATAAAATGAACCATGCGGAAGAGAAAGTAAGCAAAATGGATAGAAAACCATAAAGTTGAAAAATAAGTATATTAAAGAGATAATTCACTAATAATCAAAGAAACCTAAACCAAAGACAATTTCAGGGTTTGTTTTTAACCCAGAAAATTGCCAGGATGCATAAATGGTGCAGGGACTGGCAGTGGGGTTACTCAAACTCTGCTAGGAGGACCAGGTTCCATTCTTTCAAAGAGCACTTGATAACAAGTACGATAATTGTTAATGACACAAACCTTAGACAAGTAAATCTACCTCTAGAAAATATTGGAAAGCAACATGCAGTGATTTATAAATGAAGGGGCTCACTTTTGACTGATTCTGAAAATAGAAAAAAATTCTATTTTAACTTTTCTTTTAAAATGTAGCACAGCTTTTTAATGAGGAAGTGGGTTACATTCACTATTCATTATTTTATACCCTAAAATTACTGTGTCAATATTTTATATAACAGAGACTGTAGTAAGAAGTTAATGAAATTATGTAGAGAAAAATGTATTTCCTTCCCTATCTGGCACAGAATGTGATTCTCAGTTATATTCGTTGATTTTCCCTTTTTTCCATATTAGTAATCTTGATCCAACAAGTGTTTTCAATGATTCACAGCTCGTGGCCATGATTTGAGTATTGACTTGTTTTGATTGAAATACATTTGTGCTCTGAAAGAAGGAATATAAAAAAAAATCCCTCTTGTCCACCATGTTTAAAAAAAAACCTAAAATATTATAGACATTTTATTGTACCAATGAATACTCAGGAGCCAGATGCAAGGTTGAAAACCTGCTAGCTCAGAGAGGCAGATAAAGCACCTAGCTGATGTTCCTATTCCGCCATTGTCCCAGCCAAACACCCTAAACTAAAAAAACCCAGAAGAACCTAGAGGAAGAAGTCTAGAAGGAGAAAACCCTGAAGGAGAAAGTCCAAAGGAAGAAGAACTGAAGGAAGAAGAACTCTGAAGAAGAAAAACCAAGGGAAGAATCACCTCCAATCCCTTCTTTGCACTGTCTTAAAGTTCTTGGATTAAAGGTGTGTGCTTAGTGGTGAGACACACCATAACCATTTGTTTGCAGTAAACAGCTCTAGGACAAAAGACTGAGTTATCCCACAATAGAAATAGATTTTTCATTTCACAATCTAGGGGTGCACAAATGATCAAATATTCTGCAACCATCCTCTTTAAAAACTATTCGTGTTATTGATATTGAATGTTCATCAAGTATAGACAACTTTCTTTTAATTATGTAGAATTGTTTGGATTAAGTAATAAAGAAAGGGAGAAATAGACTTACTTTAAAATTAAATTGGGATATTGAAACTCAATCTAACATTTAACAAAAGTCTTTTCACCAATTAAAAGCGTAATTGTTCCTGCTTTATAGTCATAAGAAATAATGTAGTTTAGTATTATCAAGTCTGATGAAATCCTTTCAGAAAAGTTTTGTTTTGTCATATTAACTTCTTCAATATTTTAATATCTTATTGAAGGATAATACATTCTTCAAGAAGAGAAAAAGATAAAAAGGTTGCTTAGGAAAATATCTTTCTTTCCAGATCATATAATATCACTTTCCTTTTCATGGGAAACCCTGTGTCTTAGTTAGGGCTGCTATTTCTGTGACAAAACACCCTGGCTAAAGCAATTTGGGGTTGGGAATGATGGGCTTATTTCTGCTTACCATTACAATCTATCACTGAGTGAAGACAAGGAAGGAACTCAAATCAGGAACCTAGAGTCAGAAACTGAAGCATAGTCCATGGAGAAACAAGTTTATTGGCTTGGCTTGCTCCTCCTGGCTTGATCAGTTTGCTCTTTGTGTGTGTGTGTGTGTGTGTGTGTGTACCACAGGACCACCTTTTCAGGGATGGCACCACCTCCAGTAGCATCAGATCTTCCACATCAACCATTGGTGAAGACAATGCCTCACAGGCTTGCCTATAGGCCAATCTGATGAGGGCATTTTCTCAATTGAAGTTTCCTTTTCTCCAAAGACTTAAGCTTCTGTCAAGTTGGACAAAAACCTGACCAACACAATTGACAACACTTTGTCAACTTGGCACACAGATACATCATCACTGTCAAACAACAAACTTTCCTATCTTGTTTGTCCCCAAAATCTCATATATCAGTACTACAATATAGAACATTTCAATTTTTAAAAGTTCCACAGTTCCAGTCTTTAAGAACACAAAATCACTAAAAGTTCACTCCCTTTAGAATATCTAAAATCTCTTTGAAAGCTCAAAGTGTCTTAGCTAAGGGTCCTGTTAAAAACAAAAAACAAAAAGAGCTAGTTACATACTTTCTTATTTCAAGAGACCATGGAGGAACACGACCTTCTGGCTTACTCCTCCAGTCTTGCTAGGAATGCTTTCTAATATGCTCAGAATCAACAGTCTAGGGGTAGGCACACCTACAATAGGCTGAGCCCTCCTACATCTATAATCAATCCGAAAATATTGCACAGGTTTGGCTATAGGCCAATCTGTTGTGGTTTGTTTGTTTGTTTTTTCAAGACAGGATTTCTCTGTGCAGACCTGGCTGTCTTGGCATTCATTTTGTAGACCAAGCTGGCCTCAAACTCTCAGAGCTCTGCCTGTGTTTGCCTCCCGAGTATTGGGATTAAAGGTGTGTGCCACCATGCCTGGCTTCCTATGGGACAAGTTGTTGGAGGCATTTTCTTATCAAGGTTTTTCTCTTCTAAGATGATTCCAAATTGTGTCAAGTTAACTCATAGGTAAAAAATTAACAGTTCACACAGATTCTGTCTTAGAACTACAAACCACCTCTTCCCTTTAAGGCAGCAGTTCTTAATTGTGACTCCTCAGCAGGGATGGGTGGGATGGGGTGGTGGTGTTGAATAATCCTTTCACAGGGATCTCAGATATCCTGGATATCATATGGTTACATTATGATTCATAACTTGTAGCAAAATTACAGTTATAAAGTAGCAACAAAAGTAATTTTATGGTTGGGGGGTCACCACAATATGAAGAACTGTATTAAAGGGTCATGGCACTAGGAAAGTTGAGAACCACTGCTTTAAGGGGGGAAGTTCCAAACACACACATATTTCTGATGCAAATAGCTATCCTTTCCTTACAGAACTCCCTTGGAAGCACAGTTGAGATTCATCTAGATGGGTTTCAGGTCTGCTCTCAGGCTCACAACAGCCTATCAGTTTTTGCAGGCTTCCCTTCTTTCAGCTGTGGTACAGACTGGATACCCACTTCCCTGAGATTTTTCTCTTTCCTCTTTGAGTATGCAAGTGACATTTTCCCATTCATCCAAAGAATGAAGTAAACTCGATTAGATTTGTTCTCCATCTGGAAGCAGGAAATTAACTTTGAAAATGATTTAAATCTCTTGCCTGGGGGAGGATTTTTCTCCATACCAAGTTCAATAGTTCAATTTGACAGAGTACTGTGCTGGAATTCTAATATATAGCTGTGTTTTTAAAAGTATGGAAATGTGGCCACTTTCAATTTTATTAACTGAATATTTACATTAAGCCAAGTTTGGAGACTTGTCAGGAAATGTGGAGTAAACATTTTAAGTTGATACTTATTAGTTTCAAAGAAAAAGAAATACATGTCTTTCCTATGTTGTTGAAAATATTTAGGATTGAAAATTATTCCATGTTAATATATTTTTTCTTATATTGACAATTGTTCTAGTTTTCTTTATATTGTTGTGATAAACATTGTGACCAAAACTAACTTGGGGAGGAAAGGACTTATTTCATCTGATACTTTATGGTCCATCATCTAAGGAAGCAATGACAGGAATTCAAGGTAGAAGCTTGAAGCATGGAGGAATTCTGCTCATTACCCTTTTAGGCTCCAGTTTGACAATTTTTTTTTTTTTAAATACAGCTCAGGCACATAAGAAATGCCCATGAACGGCACTGCCCACAGTGTGCTGGGCCCTCCTACATCAATTACAAATCAAGAAAATGACCTTCTAGACATACTCACAGGCAATCTGATGGAGGAAACTCTTAAGTTAAGGCTCCATTTTCCTAGGTATGTCAAGTTAAGAGCTGAGATTATTCATCACAAGCATAAATACAGGCACTACATGACCGGAAACTAGGATTAGATGTTTAGAATTTAGAAAAAAAGCAAAGGGGGTAGGAATATAACTCAGTTGGGTTGTGTATCATGCATGAAACTCTGTGCTTGATTTCCAGAACTACATAAACTGAACAGAGTGATGGAAAACATATCTCGGGATGGTGGTAGGAACAGAACGATCAGAAGTTCTAGGACATTCCTAGCTAAATAGGAAGTTTGAAGCCAACCTAGGATATAGGAGACTCTGTCTCAAAAAATAAATAAATAAAAATAAAATAAAATGAAAAAAACAAGGTTAACAAAGCTATTTGACATATATCTAATGTATACGTATAATTTTATAGAAAGATGAGTAGTCCAAGACAATATACTATATTAAATATGTTTTTGAATTTTAATATGGAGATACATTACAATTTCAGGACTTATTTGTTTCTCATTTGTTTGTCTGTGTCTATGATTAAAATTGGTGTTGAAAATAATTCCTATGAAGTAACATCACAGAAGCATAAATGTATCATGCCTTCACATGAATATATGTGGGCATGTACCACATTCCTTACTTTTCACCACCACCTTCTATTTGCTTGGAATCCTTTTCCCACGTGCCTGGGATAAAATCATTACTTTTTTCCCCCCATGTATTTACACCTGTACTGTTTTCATCTCGAATGAAAGAGATCTTTGGAATCTTCCCAACAGGTAGTAGTTATATTATTCCAAGCTGGATTGTGGTAGAAAATGACTCTCAAATATGCCTCCCTTTCCATACACATGATTTGTTTTTCTTTTCTGATTTATATCTAATGGGAACTGGCTGCCATTCTGATTTATTATATTTTTACACTAAGACATAGGTAGATGGAGCAGGTACTCTCTGAGGCTGTCTTAGTTTTCATTGTTGTTGTTGCTAATAATGGAATACCACAGACTGGTTTTAATGATAAAGACACAGGGTTGTTTTGGTCCAAGGTTCTGTTTCAAGATTGAAGGGCCATATCTGATAACTGGCATAGTCCTAAGACAGGAATGGGCATTGAGGTGAAACACAGAGAATATTAGACCCCCTACAAGATTGTCTCTATAGCATGTTGACCTTCCTGATAGCTCAACAATCACTAATCAATCGATTGTATGAATGGGCTAATCCATTCCTGATGGTAGATCACTAACCACCTCTTTGAGGACCTACCTGTTGGAACTGAAGTGTGAGTATTGAATTTCAACATGAGTTTCAGAGGGAAGCCATATTTAAAACACAGCAGGAATACTATCAGATATATGGTTGAGGAAGAATAAGCATAGAACATCAAATATCTTCTAAATCTTCTGTTTGCAGATAGTACATATTACCTTCCTTCTTTATATTTAATTGTCCAGACAAAATTATGGAGCAAAACTCAATGTCAGTGGAACAGGAACTATAATTCTCCTACAAGGAGTCCCTTGACAGGTAAAAATTCCAGGTATTTCAAATATATGATCCTGCAACCCTAAGTAAAAAACCATGTGCATGGCACAGAACATATATGTTCACAGAAACCAATCTCAGAGACCACTGGGGATTCTCAGTAAAGACTTTGAGAATGACTTATTGATATAACATGGCATGACATGGTTCACTTGGTTATCTCTATCCTTTTGTGTTCTGTTTCACTTTTATAAACTATCATTACCCACTAAATGTCAAGATCAACAACTTTTATGTCGATTTTGATCCTTGATTCTGTGTTTTCCTCAGAATCATGAATACATATTCAATGAACAGTTTTTAATGATAGCACTGGTGTTAGGAAGTAATTAATGTGAGATGAATTAGACATTTAAGAAGCCCCAGGCTGGAGATCCAAGATGTCAGCAGCCAGCACAGACTCATTTTGAGCTTGGTCGAAAATAGCCTCAACATCACAGAAATATAAACAAGCTGAGCAACAACCTGAGAAGCATGAACCTGCAGGGTCTCACTTGACAAACCCAGGGGCTGGTGAGATTCCCTCAGTAGGACTCTCAGACACTCAATGAAACAGACCTACCAGCCACGGAGCCAGTGGGCCTGCCATAGAATCGAGGATCTCGGGCCTGCCGTGGAGGCCACGGGGGCCAGCAGAAGAACCAAGGCTATGGGACCTGCCACGGAAGTGGGCATGAGTCATTCAAATAACTGTGAGTATCTCCAAACCCCAGACAGGGGTACTCATTAGCCTTCTGAGAACCCAGCTTCCATGCTGGCATTCCAAAAAATGGATCAGTGGAGCCTTGGGAACAGGTATATTCTCAGCGGAACCATTGGGGTTGATACACAGCACATTCTGAGCTATAGGAGAACTGTGGGACCACCTCGATTGATCTCTAGTGGAGCAGTGGTCTGGTAGGTGCAAGCATATCTGGGCATACCCAAAAGGTGTTGGACACACAGGTCCCTCTACTGGATATACAATCACATGGAGGAATATTGCACCCAGACAGGGCAAAGGGCTGCTCTTCCTGCACCGGTGTAGTGTCCCACAAGTCCAATCACTTCAGGGCCTTGACAGGCATCCCCAACTGCCAGATAGAGGTACCTGCCGGCTCCCTGAGCGCCCAGCTTCCAGAGGATCACTCCAACACCCAAAAGAGAACAGTAGTGCCACTGAAATGGTAAGATCAGAGCGGGCTGAAAGGCAGGTGGTCAAGTTAAAAGGCTGCAGAACTCCACTGAGTCCAAGTCCAGTGGAAGGATTGTGGTGTTCATAACAGAGCCAGTGTACCTTGCCCCTTTTTTGCAGGATACCCTGTTTTCAGCATCTACAGCCCCAGTGTGGGAGAAGAGAGTTCTTGGCCTTTGTGCACTGCCTGAGTGATTCAGATTACAAGGGGTTACTGCTTCATGCCAAGAGGCACACAGGTGCCCTGGAGACCACCTAGAAGAAGCCTCCTGGGAGAACCACGACCACAGACCTGACCCTCTGACCAGACACACAAGAGACAGGAGATCTGGTGCTCTAACCAATAATCTATGGTCCTCCAAGTCCCATCGACATCATTAGGAAGACCTGCTAGAACCCAAGACTCCAAGTCCCATCAACATCATTAGGAAGACCTGCTAGAACCCAAGACTCTGCAAGTTGTAATGGTGCATCCCATCCAATCCCCAACCTGAGTTCCCAGTTGGGACACAACAGAAAGTGGTGAACTTCAGGGGCCCTACAGAGACCCAGCCCCCATCTCAAGACCACCACCTAACTTGTGTTGAGCTACAGACCTCCAAGATTATACAGACTGTACTCCAAAGCTCCATCCTTGGCATCAGGCCCGGAAGACATCAGGAACAACCAGCTAAGGACAACCAGATGGCTAAAAGTCAGTGAAAGAACAAAATTGACAAATATCAGGGAAATATGACTTCAACAAAATTCAGCCAGGTTAACACAGCAAGTTCTGAACATCCCATCACAGTTGAAACACATGAAAAGGATGATAAATCTATACTTAGGAAAACGTATAATGGCACACTCATTAGAATTACACAAGACTTCTCCTCAGAAACTTTAAAAGCCAAAAGGACCTGGGCAGACATCTTACAAATCCTAAGAGGATATAGGTGCCAGGCCAGATTACTATACCCAGTAAAACTGTCAATCAATATAGATGGCGAAAGCAAGATATTTCATGACAAAACCAAATTTAAACAGTATCTGCCCACAAATCCAGCCATAGAGAAGATCCTACAAGGAAAATTCCAACCCAGAGAAAATAATTACACCCAGGAAAACAGAGGCAGCAAAAACTCTACTGTAGCTAAAACAAAAGAAACAAACAACCAGCACCTATATCAAAATAACAGGAAATAACAACCTTTGGTCATTAATATTCCTCAACATCAATGGACTCAACTCCCCAATAAAAAGACACAGGCTTATAGAAAGGATCTGTAAATAAGACCCATCATTTTGCTGCATACAAGAAACACATCTCACTAATAAAGATAGACACTACCTCAGAGTAAAGGGCTGGGAAAAGGTTTTCAAAGCAAATGGACCCAGGAAGTAAGCTGGAGTAGCCATCCTAATATCAAATAAAATAGACTTTAAACTGAAGTTAATCAAAAGATAGGGAAGGGTACTACATACTCGATAAAGGAAAAATTCATCAAGATGACATCTCAGTACTGAATATCTATACCCCAAGTACATGGGCACCCACATTTGTAAAAGAAATGCTTCTAAAGCTTAAACCACACATCAATTCCCACACATTAGTAGTGGGAGACTTTAATACCCCACTCACAACAATGGACATGTCATTGAGACAGAAAACAGAGAAATGAGACTAAAAGAGGTCAGGAACCAAATGGTTCTAACAGATATCTACAGAAAGTTTCACCCAAACACAAAGGAATATACCTTCTTCTCAGTACAACACGTAACCTTCTCCCAAATCAACCATATGAAGCAAGCCTCAACAGATACAAGAAAATTGAAATAACCCCTTGTATCTTATCAGACCAACATGGAATAAAGCTGGACCTCAACAACAACACAAATAGCAGAGCCTACATGTTCTTGGAAACTGAACAGCTCTCTACTGGATGACTACTGGGTCAGGTAAGAAATAAAGAAGGAAATCAAAGACTTCTTAAAATCTAGTGAAAATGAAGGCACAACATACCCAAACCTATGGGACACAATGAAAGCTGTTCTATAAGGAAAGTTCATAGCACTAAGTGCCTTTAAAAAGACAATTGTGAAAGCTCATATTAGTAAATTAACACCAGAACTGGAAGATCTGGAACAAAAGAACTCTTCCAAGAGGATCAGAAGGCAGGAAATCATCAAACTTAGGGCTGAAATTAACAACTTAGAAAAAAAAAGAACGTTACAGAGAATCAATGAAACCAAGAGCTGGTTCTTTGAGAAAATCAACAAAATAGACAAACCCTTAGCCAAATTAACTAAAAGGAGGAAGGAAAATAGCAAAATCAACAAAATCAGAAATGAAAAGGGAGAAATAACAACAGACATTGAGGAAATCCAGAGAATCTTTAGGTCTTACTTTAAAAATCTGTACTCCACAAAATTTGAAAACTTAAGTGAAATGGACAATTTTCTTGATAGATTCCACCTACCGAAGCTAAATCTAGATCAGATAAACAGATTAAACAGCCCTATAACCCCTAAGGAAATAGAAACAGTCATTAAAATTCTCCCAACCAAAAAAAGCCCAGGGCCAGATGGCTTCAGCACAGAATTCTACCAGACCTTCAAAGAAGAGTTAATACCAATACTATTCAAATTTTTCCACAAAATAGAAACAGAAAGAAGACTGTCAAACTCATTCTATGAGGCCACAGTCACCCTGATTCTTAAATCACACAAAGATCCAACAAAGAAAGAACTTCAGACCAATTTCCCTCACGAACATAGATCCAAAAATACTTAATAAATTACTGGCAAATCAAATCCAAGAACATATCAAAAGTATTATACATCATGATCAAGTAGGCTTCATCTCATGAATGCAGGGATGGTTCAACATAAGAAAATCCATCAATGTAACTCACCTTATAAACAAGTTGAAAGAAAAAAAAAACATGATTATCTTGCTAGATGCTGAAAAAGCATTTGGCAAAAACCAACACCCCTTCATGCTGAAAGTCCTGGAGAGAAATGTCATACAAGGAATATACCTAGAAATAATAGAGGTGACAAACAGCAAGCTGGTAACCAACATCAAATTAAAAGGAGAGTAACTTAAATTATTTCCACTAAACTCAGGGGCAAGGCAAGGATGCCCACTCTCCCCATATCTCTTCAACATAGTACTTGAAATTCTTGCTAGAGCAATCAGACATCTAAAGGAGATCAAGGGGATACAAATTGGAAAGGAAGAAGTCAAATTATCCCTATTTGCAGATGATATGATAGTATATATAAGTGATCCCAAAAATTCCACCAGAGAACTACTACAAATGATAAACACCTTCAGCAATGTGGCTAGATACAAAATTAATTCAAAAAAATCAGAAGCAATTCTTTATACAAAAGATAAATTGGCTGAGAAAGAAATTAGGGAAATAACACCCTTCACAATTGCCACAAACAATATATAATACCTTGGGATTACTCTAACCATGCATATGAAAGACCTGTATGACAAGAACTTCAAGTAAGTCCTTGAAGAAAGAAACTGAAGAGGGCATCAGAAGATGGAAAGATTGCCCATGGTCATAGATAGGCAGGATCAACATAATAAAAATGGCCCTCCTGCCAAAGCAATATACAGATTCAATGCAATTCCCATCAAAATACCAACACAATTCTTTACAGACCTGGAAGAAACAATTCTCAAGTTCATATGGAATAGCAAAAACAAAAACAAAAAAACCCAGAATAGCTAAATAAGTTCTGTACAATAAAAAAAAATAAAATAAAAAACATCTGTAGGTATCACTATCCCAGATTTCAAGCTATACTACAGATCAATAGTAATAAAAACAGCATGGTACTAGTATAGAAACAGACCAGTGGATCAATGGGATTGAATTGAAGACCTAGAAATGAACCCACATACCTATGTTCAGTTAAAAGACCAAAGAAGCCAAAACCATACAATGGAAATAGGACAGCATCTTCAACAAATTGTGATATCTTAGAAAACTTAGAATATCCCTACCTCAAGACCCAGCCATACCACTTCTGGGTATCCACCTGAAGGATTCCTCACCAAACCACAGGGACATATCCTCATCTATGTTCATAGCAGCTTTATTTGTAATATCTAGTAACTTGAAACAACCTAGATGTCCCTCAACCAACAAATGGCTAAAAAAATTGTGGTACATTTACACAATGGAATACTACTCAGCAATGAGAAATAAGGAAATTATGCAATTTGCAGTCAAATGGATGGAAGTAGAAAATTTCAATCTGAGTGAGCTAACCCAGATTCAGAAAGACACATATGGCATCTACTCACTTATGATTGGTTTTTAGACATATAGAACAGGATAACTAACCTACAATGAACACACCAAAAAGACCAATAACATAGACTTTGTTACCTGTTAGTGGGACAATTTGCCCTAGGGGTACTGACATTTTGGCCCCCAGCTCAAGAGGAAGCTCTTAGCCCTCTTATGACTGCTGAACTGAAGGGGGCTCTTATGTAGGGACACCCGACTCCAGAGGAGTGGGATGGTTGGGAGAGAGAGGAGAGGGTGGTACGGTGGAACTGGGAGGGGTGGAAAAGGACACTGTGATGGAGATGTAACTTGAAGTAATAAATAAACATTTTAAAAACCATTGAAAAAAGGGCTAATGTATTCACAGCAAATTTAATAGAAATACATGTTGATATGAGAGGTATGTGAACTAAGGATATTTGATAGGCTTATTCAAGGAAGAGATGTTTAAATAGGTCATGAATGATATGATAATTTTTTGAAACACAAAAAAAAAGATTTGTATAAGAAACTTCACATAATCATGGAAATTTATGGTGACTTTGAAGTCATCTAATGGGTATGAAGGTAGAGGGCCTTTTTCATAACCACAAACTATACCTTAATTACTAGGTCATCAGGAATTGCTGGTCTGTATTTCTGGGCTTAAAGGGCAAGAGCAATGGAATGGAGGAATAGAAATGAAGGTGTTACTCTATAAATAGATGAGACTTCAGGTTAACACGTTCTGTCTCATAATTGTTAGATAAGGTTTGTCTTTGAAATATACTGAGCTGACTTTTCCCTTAAATCCTCCCATTTGAGGTTTGCCAGGTACCAATTATATAGTTATAAAACAAATTAGCCTCAATTTCTTTATCTATAAAAATAAATGCATAATAGCTATATTGTGCACCATGTAGAAAATACTTGGCAACATGTAATAAAAAGAACTTAACTTTAATCAAATAAGAATGAGGGAGATAAGCCATGGTTCATATGGAGATGCTGCTTAAGTAAAGGGCACAGCATTCTCAGGGCTCCCCTGCATGATTGCAAAATATAGCATCAATGTATAAGGAATTAAACAAAAGGAGAAAGTAACGAAGCAAGTATACAGTTGTAAAACACGTTTCAGAAATCCCCAGCGACCTTTGAGTTGAACTTATTATTAAAGTAATCTTATTTTTAGACAGTCATACTTATCTTAAGAGTCTTTGAAGGACATTAAAAATCAATTGTCACTTTTTTGTCTTGAGTAAAATGAGAGTTACTCATAATTTTGGGGAAGGGACAAAGAATTGCCACATTTTCCTACCTCCCACATTCCTGAGGGAATTAATACATTGAATGCATCTAATGGGATTTGAGAAATGTCAAAAAGCCTCAAGTATTCCTTTGTCAAAAATTAAGAAATCTTCACAATTGTTCTTCGCTTTTTAATTATGTCTGACATATTCCATTAACACGTATAAAATACCAAAAAAAAATCATGTTTAGGTGATCACTTAGCAAAATGAATGTTTGCTAATTCAGCAATAATAATCCTGAATGAAAAACTAGTTATTATTATTTTTTAGCTTTTTTCTTTTAAACTCATGCAACTTCAGTAAAAGCATAAGGACGATTATTATCTATCTGTTTGGTCCCAGAGACTTGACATATGCTTTAATAGTTTGATCTATACTAACCCAAGGTTCGGCATGGTAAAAAAGGTAGAGAATTTCATATGGTGGAAACATTTTTGCAGTCATTTCATCTGGAAATAGCCAGAGCAGTGCCCACAAATCCCTGACTGCAATTGAGATATTGCTACTTTGCTTGATTACATCAACAAAGAGCTATTGGCTAGAATAAGATCACAATAATATTGTGCTAAACTTATGTACACTTTCTTATATTAGTTTGTATTATGATCCTTCCCAATATTGCCTTATTTTCATCACAGCATAGATATATAAGGTGATTGACTAATTGTCTTAGCTAATAGTAATAATAATAACAACAACAACAGTGCAGATCAAAAACAAATGTCCAGAAGTACGGGATCTATGAGATGCCTTGATTTACTACCTCAACCTTAACAGCTTTTCAATTCTTCTTGACATTTTTGACGAGGTCAGAAGTTATATTAATATAGCACTACTACATAATGACATGTCAAATATTTTGAAATTATTCAAAATTCATTGAAGCATTTTTCTCATGACCAATAAAATTAGTTGACAAACAATCCTTTTAAGCTAGAAGATGAACAGGTGCCTTTAGTACAGCAGTCTAGAGTTCTTTTCTATATCTTGCCTTCCTCCTGCCCTTCTTTTTTCCGTCTCTTCTCTCCTCAATCATCTTCTTCCTCATGTTTTCTTTCTCTTCCCTCTCCTCTCTCTCCTCCTTTCCCTCCTACCATCCTTCTTATTTCTCTTCCTCCATCACCTTCCTCTTCTTTTTCCTTATCCTTGGAGCTAGAATTTAAAAATAGAGCGTCCTGGGATATACTTTGTTAAAACAGGAAATACCACTTGTCAAGTTTGGAAGTAGCATCAAATAAAAATAGCCATAATCTTCTGAAAATACTAAAATATTCTTTCTGCTTCCTATTACTTATATGGATAGGTTTTCGTTACATATTTCCAACAAACTACACAACCATAAAGTAGCAGTTGTATGGACTATGGTGAAGTAGCCAAATTGTTAAAAGATGACTGGAATAAATGGGTTATTCCATACTTTTGGAGTTTGTATTTGTCTCTGACTTATTTTTCATTCTTCCTGGTTGCCATAAAAGGAGAAGTTACACTACTACCCCACTCATGCTGCTGTGATGTTCTGTCTCACCATGGACCCATAACAGTGGAGTGAAGTGTGAGTCTTTCCTTTGGGTTACTGTGTCAGACAGTCTGTCACTGTGTTGGAAAGCTGAGGAACAATATTCATGTTCCTGTTTTATTATCTGTGGTGACAGCACTGACATCACTACCAAAAACTAAACTTGGTGTGCATTTTAACTTTCTCATCTGTGGGCAGCTATTCATAACCTCTGTGTGTCACGAAGACAAAGAAATAACCAGCATCAAATATTTTCTGTTCTTCATGTACAAACTCACAGAATGCACTTTACATCTTAAATTTGATTATTACGCGCATGCTTTCATCTGTGTAGATATTAAAGATGAATAATTTGCCTTAGCAATGCTCAAACACTAGTTCTTGCCCTGCAACTTCGTATCCCCCAGGAGTTTGTTAAAAATTCAGATATGTGGGCTTCACGAATACATAATCAAAATCTGCATTTTAGCATGTTCCCTAGGAGGCTAATGGGCATCATGTTTGTAGCGATGCCATAGAGTTGTCTCAGCCCTGATGATCTCAGCATGCTGTCTTCTAATTGGCAAATGGCCACTGTATAAATAGAACTCCAAAAAATGTGTTATGTAATATCTTGAAACCAAGATATTAGTGAAAATATCCCATCTGTTTCTCAGTTCACCCTCAATGCCACTCTTACCCAGTTAACTGAATTTTTCTCCTTTCAAATATTAGAATGGTTCTATGTATTTTTTATAGGCCATTTATAAAAAGTATAGAACTTTTATTCTTTTTTGGAACATAATATCCATCATTTTAGGTCCTATTAGATTTTTGTCTCCTTGAAAATACTAATGTGTCAGTTTCATGCTCTGTGGGATGATCTGTTGGAGTTGATACATATTTTCCCTCTCTGTCAGTTTGGAGACTCATTTTTATGTATTACTGAATTAGCAAAGTTTTCAAATGCTGTGACTCTGGATTCTTTGGATCATCCCCAACTCCCTGACTATAAAGTCCCCCAAAATTTACTATCATGTTCTTCAAGAGCTTGGCAGAATGATTGGTTATTTTGGAGGAGGAAGAATACATATAAAATGTATTAATCAATTTATAGGAGTTTAACCAAGTCCCTCTAAGGAACCTAATCTCATCTTGGCTTCACTTTAGAATTATCTGGGAAAGGTTTAATAAACACAAGCAGGTCTTCAGTTAATTCCTCCAGAGACTCTAGTTTCCTTAGACCAATATTGTTTCCAAGTGTCAGTACTCAAAAATAAAAACTTTGTGTTAGTTTCTTTTCTATTGCTATGAAAAGATACCATGATCAAGGTATCTTTTATAAAAGAAAATATTTAATTAGGCTTACAGTTTCAGAGGGTTAGGGTCCATGGTGACATAACAAAGGTGCCATGGCAGGAATAGATGAGCACTCACATCTTTATAGATAGGCAGGAGGCGGAGGGCACACTGGAAACAGCATGAGCCTTTTGAAACCTAAAAGCCCACCCACACCCCCATGATGCACCTTCTCAACAAAGCCCCATCTCCTAATGCTTCTCAAACAGGTTCACCAACTGTGGACTAAGTATTCATGCATATGAACCTATGGGAGTCCATAATTATTCTAACCACTACATACTTACTTTTATTTTCTCTTTCCATTTCAATTTCCATGTATTTGAATGGTGAATATGTGTTTGCATGTGTATGCCTGTTTGCATAGGTGAGGACACACATGGATGTCCCAAGTTCATGTCAAAAATTTGGAATCATCCTTGATGCTTTTATTCCTTATCCATAGAGGCAATGTCTCTCAGCCGAAACAGAGCTCATTGATATGGTTAGTTATTTAGGCACTTTGCTCTAGGAAATTGTTTGTTTCTGTATTCCAAGGTTGGAATCCAAGGCTGGCTGCAATGGCACCCAGAATTGACATGGGTCCTGGGGATTTGAACTCTGGTTTTCATACTTGCATGGCAAATAGTTTAACAAAATGAACTATTTCCCCAGTCCAGAAACACTTATTCAAAATATCCACTATGGAAAGTGAGGAGAATCAGAGATTGGAAGTCATTGATCTACAGAATGGTGAATCAAAAATAAACATGCCTCGATTAGCCTTCGTTCAAACAGGGTCTTTTACTAAGGTCTTCCTAGGCACCAGTGTGAATAGTGTTTATACATGTCAATCAAGTCTGTAAAGTTTAGTTGAATATCTATAAGAACGATTTAAATGTTTATTTTTATTCTTAATAAAGATTGTATTGTATCTTAATAAAGATTCCAAAGATCAAGTAAACTAATGAGGTTAAACTGTGATATAAATTATGTAAAAATAAATAAATATCAAATGCAAAGTTAGATCTATATGGACAAAACTAAAAAGAATGTAAGCATCAAAGTGGATAACAAGTTCCCCAAGCTGTAATCCTAGTCAGAATATGATGGATGATTCCATTTGAGCCAAAACACAAACTGGCCTAGTATAATAGCCTGCAGGCAGATGACATTTCATTTCTTTCTTAAAGTTTTATGTTATTTTGGCATTTATTTCATAAATGTTTCATAGTGCTATATTTCATAAATCACAATATATATGCATTCAAGTCACTGATGTAAATCTTTAAATGTAATAGCTATTTCAAAGTTCTTATGTTTAAATTTTATCAGAAAATTTCCATGAGAAGTTTCAGTTAGGTAAGAAAAATTATAGATTAAACTTTTCAGGCCAATGTCATGTATTGTCTTTGTTCTTGATTACTATTTTAGCCTTGGGGCCAAGTGCTTTTTATTTTAAAAATAACAGGAAATTTAATAAAGGACTGTGACATTCAAAAGCAGTTCAAAATTCACCTGAGAGACGGACAGACCCACACGGACCTGTATTGAGGTGCTAGCTATGTACCAACTCTCCTAAAATTACTGGTTGATTTAATGAGAAAAAAATGGGTTGATTTAGCCTCCATGTTCCTGTTCCCGAGTTATGAACTTTATCTTATACATATCTTTTTGTTTGCCCCCTCTGTCTTCTTAGTGGGTAAAATAACAGCTACTTATTTTTAGTGTTTAAAAAGTACTACAGAATTTATAATAATCTGATGGCTAATTTATACATCTTTACAGAGATAATTACTATAAGTAACAATGCCTGTCCAAATAACTATATTCTAAACTTTTGTGTTAAAAAGAAAAATCTCAGCCGGGCGGTGGTGGCGCACGTCTTTAATCCCAGCACTTGGGAGACAGAGGCAGGCGGACCTCTGTGAGTTCAAGGCCAGCCTGGTCTACAAAGCGAGTCCAGGACAGCCAAGGATACACAGAGAAACCCTGTCTCAAACAACAACAACAACCAAAAAAAAGAAAAAGAAAAAGAAAAATCTCAGACTCTGGAGATGGCTCAGTGAGTGCCCTAGCTTGCTTTATATTGGTGCAAGCAAGAGTATGACCAACAAAGCAAGTTTTTGAGGAAGCGGGTAGTACAACTCTTTCGGGTTAGAGTCCATCAGTGAGATAGACCAAGGCAGAAACATGAGTGGGGAACTGAAACAGAGACCTTGGAGGAATGCTGCTTGCTCTCTGTGACTTTCTCAGTGTACTGTTTTGTACAACTCAGAACCACCTGACAGGGATGAAATCACACCAATGGGCTGAGCCCTCCCACACCAACCAGGAGATGTACCACATACTTCCCTACTGTCAATTTGATAGAGGCATTTTCTCATTGTAACTCCCTCTTCTGGGGTGATTCTAACTGTGTCATGTTGACAAAAAAAAAAAATCTAACCATCTCAGCAGGTAAACTGCTTACTATGCAAGTATGTAGCTCAGAGTTCAGATCACCAGCATTCAAAATCTAGGTATGGAAGCCTAGGTCTATAATCCCAGTGCTTCTGTGAAAAGTTGGGAGACCAGGACAAGAGCTTCTCTGGAAAGATGTGGGCCAAGTTGTCTGGCATAGAAACCTTGTCTCAAACAAAATAGAAGGTAAGGACCAACAATTGATGTTGTCCTTTGACGCCCACAAACATGCCATATCACATGTTCTCTCTCTCTCTTTCTCTCTCTCTCTCTCTCACACACACACACACACACATGACTGAAAAATAAAATAAAATATTAAAAAAAGAACCAGAGACACTTTTACTCAAACAAACAGAATTCCCCTAAGGCTGCCTGATAATGTATGTTTAGTTCATTTTTGTACTTGTATTGAGCATACTAATGTTAAGAACTCAAAGTTGGGACTGCAGAGAGTGTTCAGTGGTTAAAGGCATGTACTTCACCTCCAGAGGACCCAAGCTGAATTCCCAGGACCATGTCATGTGACTCTCAATTGCATGAAATTCTAGCTCCAGGCCAGAGTCTCTGTGGGCACCTGCTTCATGTGTGTGGATACTTACACATTATTAAAAACAATAAAATATAAATATAAAATAGGGAGAACGTAAAAGTTTACTGCAGCATAATGGCTTGTACTTGAAATTCCAATTCTTTCAGAGGCAGAGGTGCAAGAATCACCATAAAGTCAAGGCCAGCTTGGTCTGCATAGCAAGCTCTAAGCCAGCTGAGGCTACATAAGGAGATAACATACAGCCATAAAAATAACAAAGAAGGTTTTTTCCTCATTATATCATCTGGCAAAAATTCAGTTTGAGAAATGTTTCCAGCTTTACCCAGTTTAAAACAAAACTAAGGATTACCATTGCCTGAGAGACATACTCAGAGAGGAAATTTTCTACACAAAAACCACAGTTCTCATCAGGAACACAAATTTAAGTTAGCCTAAATTCCATGTTCCTATGTTGAAGCAGTTTCATGAAGTCTCTTATAGTTTTACAGAACAAAGAAAGTCATAAATTAAGGCTAGTTTAAAATACATTGGTAGATACATCAGAGAGGTGGTTACAGAAAGTTAGGGGTAGCTCTTCTCTTCGCTCTGGAAAGGTTGGTGGAAGCTAGTGCTCTGCTAAGTCAATAGATTATAAAATGTTTTTATCTAGTAGTCACAGGATGTTAATTAGACATAGAGCTGGACAAGGAATGGCTGCTCTGGAAAGCTAAAACTAGCCCATGATATGGCAAATACCCTCTGATCTACTGAAATCTCTGCTCAACATTGAAATTCTAGTCAGTCCCCGTACAGACATACCTTCTTTCTGTGAGTTCTCATTCACAGAACCCTCTGTTGGTCAAGCATCACATTTTGTGCACATGTGGGAGTGTGACATATCTTTTATTAAATACTATAATTTCTCTCAGAGTTAGAAAGACTCATCCTTAGGGTATGATATAGATGAGAGTGCATAGTGTGCAGGACATCAGTCTTCAGGAGGGAGAAGTAACTGGTAAAGACAATTAAGAAAGAAGCTCCTGGATCATTCCTGGATCATGTCAAAACTATTAGCTATCATGATCCAGATCTGATGTTTTTTTTTTTTTTTTTTTTTTTTTTGGTTTTTCGAGACAGGGTTTCTCTGTGTATCCTTGGCTGTCCTGGACTCACTTTGTAGACCAGGCTGGCCTCGAACTCACAAAGATCCACCTGCCTCTGCCTCCCAAGTGCTGGGATTAAAGGCGTGCGCCACCACCGCCCGGCTGAGATCTGATGTTTTTATACCTCATGTGTCTGATATAAATGTACATGTAATATTTTATTACAATTCCATCCATTTATTTTTTTCAGTTTACTTTAGACTTGTATAATGCTCCATTGTGTATAAAAACCTCTTTTTTCTTTTCTAATCCTATGGATCCTTGGTTGCTTCCCAAAATTGGCTATTGTGACTTGAGGAACACCAAACATAGGTATGTCAATATCCTTATTGTGGGTTTTTAGTATTACCTACCAGTGGTACTGATGAATCAAATAATAGCTCTATTTTCAGTTCTTTGAGGGACTACCATACTGATTTCGAAAGCAGCTATAGTAACTTACATTCCCATTAACAGTGTATAGTGACATCCCATCCACATTTGCAACACTCGCCAGCTTTTGTTGTTACATCTTAATAACAGCCTTTCTGACTGAGGTGAGATTGAATCTCAATAAACTTTGATTTGCCCTTCCTTCATGGCTATAAATGGTGATTTTTTTTTTTTTTTTGGATATTTACTGGACATTTGAGCTTCTTTCAAGAGGTAACTATTTAGACTATTTGTCGATTTGTTGTTTAGGTTATTCATTCTTTGCCATTTAATAAATTTCATTCTCTATGTGATTTGGATCTTAATTCCTTGGCAGGTAAACAGCTGAAACAGATAGTTCCTCATTCTGCAGCTTGTGTCCTCACTCTGCTATTTCTCTTTCTGCGCAGAAGCATTTTAATTTCATGGAGTCCCATTTGTCTACTATTATTTTCCAAGATATTAGAGCTCAGTTTGGAAAGCCATTTTTCTGTGCTTACATCTTGAACTGACTTCCCTGTGTTTTCCTCAAGCAGTTTCAAAGTTCCAGGTCTGGTTTTCAGGTCTTTCATCTGTTTGACTTGTCTCTCTGAAAGAGATTTCATGTGGTTCTACAGGAAGAGACTGAAACACAGACAATTATGAGTCAAAGGTTGGCAGGACATCTTGACCAAGGCTACAGAGATGTGCTGATTCTTGATGACCCGAACTTGAGGGGTTTTCTGGATCTCTCTGTCCCTGTTCTTAATGCACCCACATTAAAAAACAAAGCTTATTTGTTTTTCCACTATTAAGCTGTGTAGAGAGCTGCGACGTGCCGTGCCTTAAAGATGGCGCTGGTCTCCGCCTTCCACCAGCCCGACGGTGAGCGCTCTCAGTGGTAAACAAGTCCATATTTGGCAAAGACCGCTGATCTGGCTTGCTTCCGCATACGTGGACCTCTAAGATAGCACTACGTGGCTTTACTTGATTGGCTGTTCATTTAGTATTTAGCCTGTGGGTTGGATCTGCCCGGCCTTTTTCGGAAGACTGTTTTCAAGGGGCCTGAATAAACTGCTGGAGAAGAGCTTTTGCGAGTTGCGTCGTTCTTGCCGGTCAAGAGGGACGCGACAAAGTGGTGGCCCGTACGGGGAACCAGAAAAGACTCAGAACTCTTGCAGTCAGGGGCAGTGCACTGGTAAGTTCCCGGGATAAATTGGGACAATAAAGTTTCGCGGAGATAGCGAACAAAAGGTAAAGTTTCACGGAGATAGCGAACAAAAGGTAAAGTTTCGCGGAGATAGCGAACAAAGGGTAAAGTTTCGCGGGAAGTTGCGAACAAAAGGTAAAGTTTTGCGGGGAAGCTGTGAACCGAAAGTAAATTTTTAAACATGGGATTGTCTGAGTCACATCCAATTTTTCTGGCTCTTCAGGAGCTACTTTTAGCTAGGAATTTGAAACTTAACATTGCCTAACAAAGGGGAAGTGAATGGCAATCTAACCAAGGTTATTCAGGATCCCCTGGAGCCTTTCTCAGACTTTGTGGCTATAATGGTTGAAGCAGCTGGAAGGGTATTTGGAGACCCTGATTTGGCAATGCCCTTAATTAAACAACTTGTGTATGAGCAATGTACAAAGGAGTGTAAAGCAGCTATCACCCCTTATAAGAACAAGGGGTTGGAAGCCTGGATGCCTCAGTGCAGACTGCCGCTACCTTGAATAATTTGTCAGCCAATGTAGCCATGGCCTTGGATGTATTGTGACAGGTGGCCCAGATTGGCTGTGAGTGGAAAATGACTGGTTTGTGTGTGACCTCTGTGCCATATCAAAATTATACTGTAGCTGCAAATTTGTCTAAGCAACTCTCTCAGTATCTTACAGGAAAATTGGTCTGGCGAGTTTGATAAGCTGATGCAGAATCTGAGAACTGCCATCGTGCATGTGACCAATGTGTCTCTGGCCTCTTTTTCTGTGGATTGTAAGTAATGGGAGTGCATCCTTAGGTGAAGAAAAGTTAGTATGCACTCCAGGCACATGTTTTTATGCCCTATGCTGGAATGCCACAGCCTTTCCTGTGGCTGTGGTGACTAGAATGCCTCGATATGTACCAGTTCCTGTAGAGACCCCTAATACCATGATGCTATTCAGGTTTAAAAGAGATTTTGGCATCACTGCAGCTATTGTTACTGCTATCACTGTTGCTGCTGTGGGAGCTACTGCCTCAGCTATTGCCTTCTCTAGTTCTATACAGACTGCCAATGCCCTGAATAACATCTCAGCCACTGTGGCACAGGCATTGGATACTCAGACCTCTATGAATTCTCATCTCAAAGGAGGTCTTATGATAGTTAATCAACGCATAGATTTAATACAAGAACAGATTGATTCTCTTTGGCAACTAGCACAATTGGGGTGTGAGTGGAAATTGCAAGGTTTGTGTGTTACTTCCGTGCAGTATCAAAATTTTACAAAGGCTGCTAATCTGTCTAGACAATTGTCAAAGTTCCTCTTACAGGATTGGTCGGCTGAATTTGAAAATCTGATGAGAGAGCTGAGAGCGACAATCGTCCACATCAATTCCACTCGAGTGGATCTGAGCCTGGCTACTGGCTTGACTTCTTGGATACAGACGGCTATGGATCATCTTAAGGAGTGGGCGGGTGTAGGCTCTTTGGCGATACTAATGATGCTAGCCTCTCTGGTTTGCCTATGGTGCATCTATAAAATGAGAGCCACACAAAAGCGTAACGCAGCCATGATTATACAAGCCCTTGTCGCCATTGAGGCGGGCCAGTCCCCTCAGGCATGGCTTGCTGCCGTGAAGTAAATCTTCACTAAGCATAGTCCCTGCCCACTGAGGTATTCGTTCCACGGATATTAGGGTCTGGTAAGTCAGTGACGGAGTTGACGGGTAAGTCTCGGCCACCTAAGACAGGGCAGTCCCGAGTGGGGAGGCTGACCCAGAGACGGGTAAGAGTTTGAGCACCGCCCTCCTACAGGCTCAGGCCC
>CAJQZJ010032473.1:3775631-3844967 GCA_907164525.1 Lophiomys imhausi
ATAATTTCCTGAGTTATTTTTTATTTCAACATGGATTGTCAGTACATTTGTGGGCTTCTTACTGATTTAAATATTGCTTTTATAAGATCATATGTACATGAAACTTGGTTTCTAGAGAAGATCACACCAGCTGCCTTTATGTGTCCCCACATTGTGTCCCACATACATGGAGATAGATATTCTGAGCAACTATTCACCTTATTTTTACATTTTAATTAATTAATTTTGTGTGATGAGGTTGCACACATATCATGATGTCATGTGGAGGTCAGAGAACAACATCGTGACATTTTGAGGACTGAACTCTAGGCACCAGACTTACTTTGTTGGGCATAAAGGAAATTCATTTGATGAGCCATCTCTCTGGCCCTAGATACTGTAAGTAACCATTTTAATGGCATTCTCCTTGTTGGTCACATCTTTTGTAAAGCTCCTCCATGTCAACTAAACAAAAATAATGACAATTACTGAAACTGAAGTAATGTGGATCCTAGAACTAACTTATTTCTTTATATTCTTCTCCTCCTTGCCTGATGGTTACCAGTAGTGGCCAGCCAGGGAAAGGTACTCATCCATCACTTAGCATTCTTTAACTCACTACTTCCTGGTTACTCCTAGCAATGGCCAACCACTAGCTAATTAAAAATAGAGAATTTCAATCTCCTTCCCATTCTACTTCCTGTGAACACTATAAGAAAGGACCCCCACTCAGACATGGGCCTGATCTCTCTTCAGAGTCTCCACCATGATAATACCTGTCTATCAAAGGTGTTACTAATTCTCCTAATACTTTTATTACCCCAGAAAACGGCTGCTTCAGTGTCCTCCCTGAACTCTAAACCTGAAATATTATAACTTATCATCCAGAAAAATGATATATTTTAAGAACTTCTTCTCTGTATAGTATCCCAGTTCTGACAGGTTAATACACACAGTATTACTCTACACTTTTCTCCAGGTGAAGCTCTGTGCCATTCTATATTATGGCTACCCCTGTCTTCCTCACACCCACACATCTCCCTAAACCTATCGTAGAAGAACATTTCTTGTGTTACCACTAGAAATTCTGTCATAACTTACTTTCCTTGTCTTGGAGAATTTAATGTGCCAAAGAGAGGAAGAAAGGGCATAAGAATTGGAGGCATAAAATATACAATTTATAGTCTTGTCTTTCAATGGAGTCAAAGCACACTAGAACTCCACTTTCACCAGAAATAAATGAAATTCTTTCCCCATTTGAACTGATATATAGTGACTGCCCTGCAGAGATGGTAGGGAGCATACACATTAATATTTGCAGGGACTAGGCTGAAGAGAGAGCTGGGAGCTCTCACACTAATGTGAGCTGTGTCTTTCCTGAGGTGACAGTTGGGAGTACTCATAATAATGTATGCCTTGACTTCCCTGGAGTGACAGTTGGGAGCACTCATACTAATGTATATATTGACTGCCATAGAGAAAGAGCTCTGATCATGACACTAATGCAGGGTATATGCTTCTTGCTGCAAACAAGATGACTTAATAAAAGACATGCGGAGGTCAAAAAACTAAGGACATGATGGAGGTACATGTAAGGTTTTGTGACTCTGTTTGTATATATGTACATCATGCCTGGCGGTGGCTCCCTTTGGTTCTAATGCTTCCTGAGTTTGTTTTATGCATGCTGACAGGAGTGTACTGACAAAGTACCTTTGGATCATCAGATATGTACTCATTATTGAATTGATATGATACCTCTCTTAGTAACCTGATGTGCTTCTCATGACATTTTAAATTGTACACCTAATGTCTTGATGGGACCTCATGTGCAGAGATGTGAAGCCCAAAGTGGAGCCTGAAAAGAAGGAAGGGGGAGAAGAAAGGCAGGTTAGTGCTTGATAACTATGGCTCTGGCCACGCTATGCTCAAGTATGAGGCAGGACATTTCTGGAAATGCTTATTTCTTTAGCCATTTGCTAGCAGAGAAAAACGTGAGAAGTCACCATCCAATTATTTCATTATTCATCCCTCATAGCAGCTCAGATTGGAAATGAGTGGTCCAATCTGCCTAGGTCTCCTAGGTCTCCTCAGCCTAAATGTGCCCTGCACAGCTTTGCTTTGACACCCAGACAGTGGGCACACAGAAGGAAGAGGCATATAAGGCTTTTCCAATCCTCCATAAGTGGCACAAAGATGAGAATTTCCCCCAAATGCCACAAAGAAGAGAACTGGTGAGGTGAGCTCAGATTATGAGCTGGAAGGGAGAAAACATGCAGAACTTCTGGTTCTGTACAACAGTGCTGAGCATAGTCTCCGGTGGCAGTACAGACCATGTATGTCCCCACAGCCCTCTGCCCCTGCCTGGGCCATGCACACCATCATAGCTCTTGGCAGCACAGGTTAAGGACATCAACATGGCCTCCAGTGGCCATTCACTGCTTTTATTTGGCATCTTATGGCTTCTGGGAGGGTCATAATGGCATCTTCAGTGTAACTTCAATGAAACTCTTTTTGTATAAAAGTTTTAAAAGTAATAGGCTTCCATGTGGCTTTTTCAAACCACCTTAGTAATTTTTTTTAATAATTTATTTTTTATTTCTTCAAGTTACATCTCAATCGCATTCCCCTCCCTACGCCCCCCTCCAGTCCCACCCTCCCACCTTCAACCCCCATTCTGTTCCCTTTTTTTTTTAAGTTTAAGGTATATCTTATTTCCCCCAACAGTTCCCCTTTTCAGTCCAACAAATGGTTCTTTCTCTTATAATAATAGATACAAAACAACAGAGGTAATTAGGCCACAGTTATGAGGGTTATATGGCTTAGCTTACATTCCCAATGTCCAGTCCATATGTATTTGGCACCTGACTTTAACTTTCTACTATCTAACCATCTCCATGAGTTTAAAGTTCTATATCTAACTCAACATTCATACTAACTTGCAACACAATTTTAAAGCATCATCCTAGATCTATAACACTCTCTTGACTCCTAAACAACTCAAAATTTAATTATGAGACTCTAGCTATCTATTCTTCAACCACCTCAGAGACCTGAGAGGGATAAATATATCTGATTTTATAGGAAGTACAGGGCCTGCAGCTTCCAAAACTAAGAAATGACATACCAGTGGCTGCCTGGACAGTTCCCATTTTCTCTCCATACATTACAGCATCGATCTTCAGTCATTTGGCCCCGTTTCTCTGACAGACATTTATTGTAGAGCAGGGGTTATGAAGGACTTGCCTACCCTGTCTTGGCAGAGCCAGGCTGTCGACTTACCTGCTTCCAAGTTTTGTCCTTTTTGGACAGCATTCTGTTTACAGTTGGAGCAAGGGGTTTTTCCTACCAAGAGATAGGCTTGCGACTAATTCAATCATCTCCCACTGGAGATTCTTCGATCCAGCTTAGTAATTTATCCTCATTTTCTCCTCCTGCTCTCCATTCCTCTCCCCTGTTACAGTTTCTTCCCCCTTATTTCCCCTTTCCCCTTCCTATCATTGGTGTTATACCACCCCTTCAGTTAAGATCCTTCATCTCCCCCACCACCAATTGTCACTTGCTGGTGGGAGCACAAAGGCCCCCGATGCCCACAGATCTCCAGTGAAACCAGGAATGTTAAGCACCAAGCATGCAAGATTATCCTCTCAAAAGAAAGGACAGTGGATACAAAACCTATTCTTCTATCCAGAAAGCTGGGAATTGGAGGTGATTAACAGTCTGTTGATCCGCTTAATTTGCTGTCCTAGGCCATATCTAACTTTTACAACCAGGACTGGAGGTGGCTAATGATGTAAATAACCCTTACAACCTGCACACCCAGGGACTCCCCCAAATTCTCACAACCAGGACCAGAGGTGGCTAACAGTCCAAATGACCTCTACACTATCTATATGACTGAGACCATGCCAGATTCTTCCCTAGGCTCTTAAACTAATACAGGTAGGCTATCTCTAGAACCCATATTCTTATATTCTTGGAAGAAATGACTTAAGTTTTGATATAATTGTGCCTCCATATGCATTGGGCATTGTATTACACCAGGAAACATTTTCCTAAATTGCACTGTGCTTAAAGTTGTTGGTAATAAGCTGCCTGTGATCAGACTCTCTAGAAGTTTGATCTAGTCTGACTATGTTGGGCTGAACTGAGTTTTCATTCTCACCTCTTCAAGGTTTGTTTCTCAGCCTGCCATGACTCCTACAGGGATCCCACATTTCTTTCTAGTTTCCTGGATTATATGGATATTCCAACTTAAACACCCAATCCTAAAGATAAAACAATAGGATTCAGGTACAAAAAAGAATAGGTGATATTTGTCTTCCCAGATCTGTGCTACCTCAGCTAATAATGTTTTCCAGTTCCATCCATCTACCTGAAGTTTTCATTTTTCTTTACAGCTGAACACAATTCCATTGTGTTTATGAACCACATTTTCATTTTCTGTTTGTCAGTTGATAGACATCTAGGCTGGCACTTGGCTATTATTGTCCTAGCTATTATGAGTAGAACAACAATGGGCATGTATGAACAAGTATCTCTGTAGTCCTTTGGATATAAGTTCAGGGATGGTATATCTTGGCCATATGGTAGATCTATTTCTAGTTGTTTTGAAGAATTGCCATATGTATTTACACAGCAGATTAATCAGTTTTGCACCCTCACAAACAGTGCATGTGGTGAATTTTGCTTATTGATTTGCATAAGTTGAACCATCCCTTAAATGAAGCCAACTTGACCATAGGGAATGGTCTTTGGCTATGTTCTTGAATTCTGCTTGCAAGTATTTGATTGAGAATTTTTGTGTCTGTTGTCATCAGGGAGATTTGACTATAATTCCCTTTTCTTGTTGGTTTTTTTATCTGGTTTTAGTAAGGAGTAATATTAGTCTCATAAAAAAGTTTGGAAATGGTCCTTCCTTTTTTGCATAATTTGAGTAGTATTGATGATAATTCTTCTTTGGAGGTCTAGCAGAATTTTAAGCTGAATTCATCTGTTCTTGAACTTATTTTAATGGGGAGATTTTTTTAATTACACCTTCTATCTTATTTGTTGTTTTTAACTCTGGTAAGTAATATACACACAAATTCTTTTTTTTTTTCTGTCCATGACATCACTGAATAGACCAGAGTAACCTTTGACTCACAGACATCTTCCTCCCTCTACTCCCTGAGAGCTGGTATTGAGTCTGTGTGCTATCTGTTTCTTAAAAAAATATAAGCTACTGCCATTGCCCAGCAGAGTTTAAGGATAAGGCACTGTTCCTGAAGTCATGGTGTACTTTGATCACTGAACATAGAAAAATCAAGTTGGTGCTGACCAGAAAGTTTTCTTCCTTCTTACTATCTTTCCTAGTGCCAGAAGGTGCTATGGATTATTGTTGTTGCTTGATTGATGGAGTGAGTGATTGTTTTCTTGTTTTGTTTTGGTTTCTTTGGGTTATTTTTAGGGGGAAGGTGGGGCAAGTCATCAGTAGCCTTATGTACTTGTGATTGCTGTGAGTTATAATAATGACTAGCATCGCAAAATATGCTTGTGAGTGAAACACTGGCAAGAATGTTATGGGGGATAATCAATTTTTTCTCATTGGATTTAAAAACCCTCTGAAAAGGAGGAAATTCATGCTTAGCACTGTAACTGGCCAAGAACAAACAGTTAGGGACCCCATAGACCCCATTAGTCTAGTTTGTTTACTATTATTTTGTTAAATGGACATAGTATCAAACTATCCTCTAAATTTGTGTTTCTATAATTGTAGATTAGCACAGTTGTCAGACCTCATCAGATATACCTTCTTGTGTGACAGGTATCCAGTGGTTATCAGGCAGGAAGTCGATGTAATCAAAATCCATAGAATCAGTGTCTGTGGATCTGTGTAATAACTGGCCACAAGTGGAGCATCTATATTTATTATTTTCCCAAAGCTCAAGGATTAGTGAGGGCCAGGGGGATGGGAATTGTGAAAGTCAGTGGTTGGGAAGAACTTGGGCAAAACAATGTCTTAGGGCTGTAACAGGACTGCTATACTCATGAACTAACATTGTCTGGGGTAGCCTGCTCAAGATAAAGCCAATAAACATTGTAGCATGGAGGGTGGATGGGCTCATGGGCCCCATACTTACGAGAAGCTATTGACAGTTGATGGCTTTTGGAAGAGTGAGAGTCAACTTTCCTTAACGTGTGGGCCATGGTAGGCAAGCCTTTATCTAGTAAATGGCCTCATATGTATAAGGACAGCATATATTGGAGTCAATGGATTATAAAGCAAAGAAAGGAAATACATAAAGTTGGGAGAGAGTGGAAGAGTGAGTGATGTACATGGAAGAAGTTAGGGGAAAGAACAGGTGAATATGATCAAAATAAATTATAATCATGAATAAAATTCTCAAAAAATTACTAAAATGTTATAAGTAAAAATATTTGTTGAATGAATGAATGAATGAATGGGTATACAATGCATTTATACATACAAGTCACCTTTATCTGTTTGTGTTTTTTGAGAGGGACTCAAGGTCCAGATTCAAACATGCCTTGGATCATAGTCCTCCTGACTCAGCTTTCTGAGTGATGAGAAAGCAAGCTTGTACTACCGTGCCTGGTATCTATTGTTCTTTTGAGTCTGCCTTTTCTAAATGAAATTCAGTTTTATTGATTTCTACTTAGGTTGTACTTTGTATAATAATCTACACTTTATGAAGGAGGAAACACAGGACTCTGTATGGCTTATCTGTTTGTCCCCCTTGCCTAGAATTTTTTCTACTGATTATATTGGCCATGTAGGTTGTTCCTACTTTCCTAATACATTTTAAAAACTGTATTTTGTCAAATTAGAGTACAACAAAACACCATTTTACCATTGATTTCCCAGTATCAATTAAACTTCTAGCAATTCTCTCCACCCATATATACAATTTATTCTTTAATAGATCTAAAGAAATACAGAGATACCTGGTATTCAAAGTCAGATTTCACAACATTTTGGCCCAGTTGATGAACAATTGTTTTTCCATTGATTGCCTGTTGGACAATATCCATGCTTCCAAATTTGACCTTTGTTTAACTCATACAATTCAGAGAAACATCCTATAAATGTTTTTAAAATGCTCATTTAGAGTCTACGAGATATATTTTATGGCTATGTAAATAAAATTAATAGCAAGAAAATAAACTACAAATTTTCATGTCTTATAAAGCATCATTGGTGCACAATAATGTTTGTGACTATTAACATCTCGTGCCTGTCATTCTATACTTTGAAGAGAAAGACTGAAAAGCACATGTGGTTGTTATTCTCACCATTAAAAATGACCCCAATGGTTTTAAGTTCCAGGGAAGACAATACCTCCTTCAAACTAAAGGAGTAAATAAAATAAGTGCTCATTTTGTTTCTTGTAGATAGAAGATCCAATGAGTTAATGATCTAGAAGTTAATAATGAGATATCCTGGGACTCTGTAGACCCTTGCAGCAGACTCAGTCTTCCTCCTTTGCCCTACCTCTTTGTGGCAGCAGCCAATACCCAGAGGCACTCTCTACCTGGCCACCTGCTGGTCAGGCCAGCTTGGGAATTAGTGTGATCTTCACTCTTTTTCCAGTCCTTTATTGAAAATCCCCCAGTCTCATTTCTAGCCCTGTAGCAGATCACATGTAGGGACCTGTCTTCTCTCTCTTCCTCCACTCCTTGAGAACTCCAATGAATCTCCCTGAAGACATAACTTTCCTTCTTCTTATGAACCTTCTCTAGTCCTCACAATTCCCCAATACCTAGAAACATGCTCTACTTGAAACCCCCAGTAACCACACTTGTTAGGGAATCAGAAGCTACCTACCAAGCGACCCATAGTCACCACACTTTCCTAAGATTCAAAGAGGGCAACAGAAACTGAGTAATAGAACACTCATTCAACAAAGATTAGACCAGATATCAATATCTAGATTCACAATCATCCCAAATTCAGCTATCTAAACAACTATGCAAAAACACATTTACTAACACCCAGGACAATATGTCTCTACCAGAATCCATCAACCCTAATACAGCAGGCTCTGAGAAATGTGATACAGCTGAAGCACAAGACAAAGACTTAAAACTAACTGTTGTGAATATTTTCAAGGACCTTAAAATGATATGAATAAACACCTTAGTAGAGTCTTTGAAAACAAAATGAAACAACAACAAAATAGTTTCATGAAATATTGAAGAGTTTGAAACATAAAAATTGAAATAGTATCACTAAAGAAAACTCAAACTGAGGTAAAACTATAAATGAAAATTTAGAAAGTCAAACAAAACCATTGGAGGTAAGCCTCACCAAGAGAGCATAAGAGAAAGAAGAGAGAGTCTTAGATACTGATGACAGATAGAAGAAATGGAGACCTCAGTCAAAGAAAATGTTAAATCTGAAAAAAAAATCCAGGCATAAAACATCCAGGAAATATGGGATGCTATAAATCTATGAATAATATAAACAGGAGAAGGAGAAACACAGATCAAAGGCACAAAATTATTTTCAACAAAACCATAGAAGAATATTTTCTTGACATAAATGAAGGAGGTGCCTATCAAGGTACAAGAAACATATATGTCACCAAATAGAATGAATCAGAAACAAAATTCCCTTGACACATAATAATCAATACACTAAACATACAGAGCAAAGAAAGAATACTAAAAGCTGCAAGGAGAAAACAAATAAGGTAACATAAATACTGACCTTCTAGAAAAACACCTGACTTCTTTTGTACTACAAAAACTGTAGTAATTGTACTATAGAGCTCCAGTAATAAAAACAGAATGGTATTCTCATGTAACATACATGTTGATTAATAGAATTGAATTGAAGTCCAATACATAAGTCCATACACCTATGGATATCTGATGTTTGATAAAGAAGCTAGAAATACACACTGGAAAAAAGACAGACTACTTTTGAGAAACAGTGCTGGACAAACTTGATAGCTACATATCAAACAAGTGAAATTGATCCGTATGTATCACTCTTCACAAAACTCAACTCCAAGGACCAGATACATGAAATCTGATAGAAGAGGAAGTGTGAGTAATTTTCAACTTAGTACAGGAAAAAAAAACTTTTTGAATGGTACCACAAGCACTTAAAACAACAGTTAACAATTGGGACTAAAATGAAATTGAAAGCAAATGAGAAGAGGTTAATGGCAAAGGGCATTCAGATAAAGTGGATACAGGATGTGAAATATTTTTGCTGACTACAAATCTGATAAAAGGCTAATATGTAAAATATATAAAGAACCCAGGAAAAGAACCAGACATCAAGAAAACAAATAATCCAATTAAAAATTGGGGGTATAGATCTAAACACAGAGTCCTGAAAAGATAAAACACAAATAGATGAGAATCACCTAAAGAAATGTTCACATCTTCAGCCATTAGGGAATACAAATTAAAAGCCTTCTGAGACTTTATCTTACACCAGTCAGAAGGGCCAAGATCAATAAAATAAATGAGACCTCATGCTGTTGAAGATACTGAGAAAGGGGAACTGTAACTTGTCTTAGCTACTTTACAGAGTCTTCCTTTTCTCACCCTTTATTCCCCACTTTCACCTCTATCATTAGATAGGAGAGAAAGAAGATAGAGGGGGGAGAGAAGGAGGGAGGGGGAGAAAAAGAGAGAGAGAGAGATCCTTGAATCTAATTTCTCTCTTTTTGTTTCTTTTTTGAGTACGACTACTAACAAACCACAACCAATCCCCCTGAATTATCAACAGCCACCCACACAACCTTTGGAGATCTAGCATATATATGCCTTCTGAAAAATTCCCAGAATTCCAAATGTCACACAGTTGCACAAACTATCTGCAGGTGACAAAACCACATCTGCTAGAACATGAGGCAAATCATGGTTAACTGCTGAGAAGCAGCTCCATATACCCACACTTGGAGTTAAAATAAAAACCTATTCTTAAAACATTTATATGTTCTTCTTCAGGATATTTGACCACACTGAGAACCTTGAGATCATGTACTAGAAAAATCTGTTTCTATTTGTGATGTGGCTCAGCTCTAGCCCACACTTTTAATCCAAGAGCTGAAGTCAACCATAGGTCAAAAGGGGGAGTAAGCAACCAGTTGACGGGGAGTGAACATAAATAAACAGAAAGGAGAGACACTGAGCTGCAAAGTATTTAAGAAAGCATGGAGAAGGAGAAAGGGCCTTTTCCTTCTGGGACATCGGTGGAGATAGAAGGCCAGAGGGGTGCTTTCTCTGCCTGTCTGATCTAGCAGGTTTTCACCCCAGCTCCTGAGTCTTCACTGGTAAAACCAAATAGTTGGGATTTGTTTAAAAAAAATAAAACAACAACATTTTTTAAGGAAACCAAATTTCCAGAATTCTCCCTTCATTTCTCCCCTTCTGTCTTAAGCCATTAATTGTGCTGTGTGTAGTGGAGACATTTCATAAAGAGAGACATTTCAACAACTAAGTGCTTTTCAGGTCAGTGGCCAAGGTTCTTTGAAGACTTCTTCTACCCGGTTCTAATCTTTTATAAGTTTTGATGGTAACCACAGCTTTTTATTTCCTGTGGAAACATAAACAAATCTGCATCCCCAACACAAAACTTTTACTGGTTTCGATTTGGATGTTAACATATTTTATAGTAGATAGACTGATTTAATTCCACATTTTTTCCCCCTATAAACCAGTGTCTCTCAGCTGCTGTTGTTAACTAGTCAGCCTGACTAAAACGGCTTGTTCACTTGTCTGGCACAAAGTACTATATTTCTCACAGTTAACACACTGGGCATTTTGAAATCTGAGGCTTTTGGTTTGGTCACAGTCTCTTTGTAAATGACTGTATTTCCTGCAATTGACGTACCAGGCATTTTGATATTGGAGGCTTCTATCTCTCGCTTGACCTATGATATTAGCATGGTACATATTGCTTGTATCCCTTATCCAGTCATCCATAGATGCTTTAATGGCCTAATAACTTTTTACATTTGCTTTTCACATTTCATATGCCAAGGTCTCTATCAACACCTGTCTTGCATCAGGCTCGGCTATGGCTTTGTTCACTGCTGAGAAAAATTTCTTTGTAAAAAAAAAAAAAGATCAGTGAAGTCTTCTCCAGAACCTTGTATAATTTTTGTAAATGAGGTGGACTTTTTCCTGGGCTCTTCAATTTTGTCCCAACCTCTTAAAGCCACTAAGTGACATTGTTCTATAGTAGAGTCATTAAATTGAATCTGTTCTTATATATCAGAGTGCTGTCCTTCACCTAGCAACTGATATTTTACTATATTCATTCTCATTACTCTATTTAACTGTTAAATATTTGAGGCTTCTTAACTATACCATGTCAACCATTGCAACAGTGGATAGGCCTCTTGTAAAGCTGTCAGCAATCCCTTTCAAACTTGGGGAATAATTCTATTTTGAGTCACCCAGTTATTTAGACTTTGTTTCCAATAAGGTGAATGCATCCCATATTAAATCATAACCTCTTTGAAACTGCTTAGATCTATAATTTCTATCTAGTTATAACTTTGTTTCACACCATTAGTGGCATATGATGTATGTACTGGGAAAACTGATGGTGATCTCTTAACTCCTGGCCTCCTCTCCTCCCACTCTGGCAGCTAGTTTGAGATTAAGCCTTTCTTTTGAAACAGGCTGTTTCATCAGATTGTCCTCCTGTTTTTTCAGGTTCTCTCTGACCCCACCAGCTTCTGGCACAGTTTCTTTCCCCTTTCCTCATACAGGAAACACTCACTCTCTTGGTCATTCACTGAGACTGAGCCTTTTTGTTCTCTGTTCTCTAGTGCTCCTCACTTCCCAGGGGCTTCCAACTCTATCCTCAACCTCTACAGTAGTTTCACTACCAACTCTGCAATCTTTTCAGAAGAGAGAGAGTAGAGTGACCCCTTTTGTTTTCCCACTTCAATCTTTTTTTTTTTTTTGGTTTCTCATGCCCCATAAATTTCCACCCACAATTTTTCCAAATGTTCAGCAAATCTTTTAAACTTTTTAAAAACAAAGTATATGAAGGAGGAAAAGAAAAAACTGATAGAAAGTCCACTCTGGGTGCAAAGTGGGGGATATCCTAGTGGAAGCAGCAACAATAAATTATTTGCTGGCATCTTGAAAAAATAATCCAGTCCTTTGTCCCTTTCTGTTTCCTCTATGACATTTAAAATCAGATTTCCCATTTTTATCCTTAACTTTCAAGTCCCACATTGAGGTGCTACTTGCAGTTTTTCTTTTGCTCCTTTGTGGGTTCTTCTTTTTCCCACTGTTTATCCCTCCAGTTTCACCTCTATCACTAAATAGGAGATAAAGAAGGACAGAAGGACGAGAAGGAGATAGAGAATCCTGAACTTAATTTCTTTCTTCTTGTTTCTTCTTTGAGTATGATTACTAAGAAACCACAGCCAACCCCCCTGAATAACCATCAACCACCAACTCAGCCTCTTGGAGCCCTAACATTCGTATATCCTCTGAAAAGTTCCAAATGTTACATAATCACAGAAACTATTCCCAGGTGGTAAAAACACACCTCTATTAGAGCATGAGGCAAATCATAGCTGCTACAAAGCAGCCTCATATACCCACACATGGAATTTAAAAAAACCCTATTTTTATAATATTTTGGTTTTTTTTTTAAGAATCCAAAAATTCCAGAATTTTCACTACACACCACCCACAATTTTGTTATTTTCTTACATTAAGACAATGGTGCATGGTAACCCCAGCTTTTCTTCCTCCTCACAGACATAAAGAGCCACTGGACTTCTTGGCATTGCTTTGCTCTTAAAGGTATTTTTGTATATGAACCAGGTTAAGCATATTTGAATTTCTTAGAGACTTATTTGTTTCTTGTTCTTTGAATATGAACTAAATATATATATTTGCCTCATCCTAATTTCAGTTTGCATTCAAATGTATAGTTGTCTCCTTGTTGTCAAATCCTTATCCATCTATGAGCCAATTCCATGGTTTCAATTTTTTATTTTTAAAAATTATTTATTTATTCAAGTTACATGCCCATCACAGCCCCAATCCCAACCTCCCACCCTCTTCTCCCTCTCCATTATCTCCTCTTCAGATGAGGGGAGCCCTGCCCACACATATCAATCCTCCTCGATTCTTCAGGTCTTATGAGGACTAAGAACTTCCTCTTGAAGAGATATGAGGAAAGTGGACATCCTTTTCTTGTCACTGAGTTTAGAGGAAATGCTTTAAGTTTTTATCCATTGAATTTGATGTTGGCTCCTGACTTGCTGTATATCTCCTTTATTATTTCTAGGTATGGTCCTTGTATGCCTGTTCTCTCCAGGACTTTTAGCATGAAGGGGTGTTGTATTTTGTCAAATGTTTTTTTATCCTCTAACAAGATGATCATGTGGGTTTTTTTCTTTCAGCTTGTTTATATGGTGAATTACGTTGATAGATTCTTGTATGTTGAACCATCCTTGCATTCCTGGGATAAAGCCTACTTGATCATGGTGTATGATACTTTTTATGTGTTCTTGGATTCAGTTTGCCATTATTTTATTAACTATTTTTGCATCTATGTTCATGAGGGAAATTGGTCTGAAGTTCTCTTTCTCTGTTGGGTCTTTGTGTGGTTTATGAATCAGGAATCAATTTAGGAATGAGACTGTGGCCTCATAGAATGATTTTGGCAGAGTTCCTTCTGATTGTATTTTGTGGAAGAGTTTGAAGAGTATTGGTATTAGCTCTTCTTTGAAGGTCTGGTAGAATTCTGTGCTGAAGCCATCTGGCCCTGGGCTTTTTTTGGATGGGAGATTTTTAATGACTTGAAGTTCTTGCTAGAGCAATAAAACAGCTAAAGGAGATCAAGGGGATACAAATTAGAAATGAAGAAGTCAAATTATCCCTATTTGCATACAATATGATAGCATACATAAGCAATCCCAAAATTTCCACCAGAGAACACTTAGAGCTGATAAACACCTTCAGCAAGGTGGCTGGATACAAAATTAATTTAAAAAAATCAGAAGCCCTTCTTCATACAAAAAATAATGGGCTGAGAAAGAAATTATTGAAACAAGACCCATCACAATAGCCACAAACAATATAAAATACCTGGGAGTAACTCTAACCAAGCAAGTAAAGGACCTGTCTGACAAGAACTTAGAGTCCTTGAAGAAAGAAATTGAAGAGGCATTTAGAAGATGGAAAGATCTCCCATGCTCATGGATAGGTAGGATCAACATAATAAAAATGGCCATCCAGTCAAAAGCAAAATACAGATTCAATGCAATTCCTATCAAAATATGAACACAATTCTTTTTTTTTGCATTTTCCTCTTCATTTCATTATGAAGCAAAGGAAAGATTTACATTTTATTATTGAACAACTATAACGCAGGCAGTGGAAATGTTTAAGCTATAGAGGCCTTTCCTAAAGGTTATGCTTTCTTTTTTGTTTCCTTTATTTTTTATTTCTTCAAGTTACATCTCAATCTCTGTCCCCTCCCTATTCCCCCTCCAGTCCCACCCTCCCACCCTCAACTCCCTATCCTCTTCCCCTTTTTTTTTTCTTTTAAGTTTAAGGTATATCTTATTTCCCCCTACAGTTTCCCCTTTCAGTCCAACAAATGGCTCTTTCTCTTATAATAATAAATACAATACAGTACAACAGGGGTAATTAGGCCACAGTTATGAGGGTTATATGGCTTAACGTACATTCCCAATGTCTGGAGAGAACAGGCATACAAGGGCCGTACCTAGAAATAATAAAGGCAATATACAGCAGGCCAGTGGCCAACATCAAAATAAATGGAGAGAAACTTGAAGCATTTCCTCTAAACTCAGGGACAAGACAAGGATGTCCACTTTCACCATATCTCTTCAATATATAGTACTTGAAGTTCTTGCTAGAGCAATAAGACAACTAAAGGACATCAAGGGGATAAACATCGGAAACAAAGAAGTCAAATTATCCCTATTTGCAGATGATATGATAGTATACATAAGCGACCCCAAAAATTCCACCAGAGAACTCTTACAGCTGATAAACACCTTCAGCAAAGTGGCTGGATACAAAATTAATTCAAAAAAATCAGAAGTCCTTCTTTATACAACAAACAAATGGGCTGAGAAAGAAATAAGGGAAACAACCCCCTTCACAATAGCCACAAACAACATAAAATACCTGGAGGTAACTCTTACCAAGCAAGTAAAGAACCTGTACAACAAGAACTTCAAGCCCTTGAAGAAAGAAATGGAAGAGGCCTTTAGAAGATGGAAATATCTCCCATGCTCATGGATAGGTAGGATCAACATAATAAAAATGGCCATCCTACCAAAAGCAATATATAGATTCAATGCAATTCCTATCAAAATACCAACACAATTTTTTATAGACTTGGAAAGAGCTAGTCTCAATTTCATATGGAACAACAAAAAGCCCAGAACACAATTCTTTATAGACCTGGAAAAATGAATTCTCAACTTCATATGGAATAACAAAAAAAAAAAAACCTGAAAAGCTAAATCAATCCTGTACAATTAAAAAAAAAAATCTGGAGACATCACCATCCCAGATTTCAAGCTGTACTACAGAGCAATAGCAATAAAAACAGCATGGTACTGGTATAGAAACTGACAAGTGCATCAATGGAATCGAATTGAAGACCGAGAAATGAACCCACACACTTATGGCCTCTTAATTTTTGACACGAAGCCAAAACCATACAATGGAAAAAGGACAATATCTTCAACAAATGATACTGGTCTAAATGGATGTTGACATGCAAAAGAATGAAATTAGGTCCATACTTATCACCTTGTACAAAACTTAAGTCCAAGTGGATCAAAGACCATAACATAAGGCCTGACACACTAAATCTATTAGAAGAGAAAGTGGGGAAAACCCTTGAAATCATTGGCACAGGTCCAACTTCCTGAACAGAACACCAACAGCTCAGGCTCTAAGACCAACAATCAATAAATGGGACCTCTTGAAACTTAAAAGCTTCTCTAAGGAAAAAGACACTGTCATTCGAACAAAAGGGCAACCTACAGATTGGGAAAAAAACTTCACCAACCCCACATCTGACAGAAGGCTAATATCAATAATTTACAAAGAACTCAAGAAACTAAAGGCCAAGAAACTAAATAATCCAATCAAAAATGGGGAACAGAGATAAACAGAGAATTCACAAAGGAGGAATCCTTAATGGGTGAGAGACACTTGAAAAAATGATCATCATCCTTATTATCAGAGAAATGCAACTCAAGATGACTCTGAGATTCCATCTCACACCTGTCAGAATGGCTAAGATCAAAAGCTCAAATGACAGCACATGCTGGTGAGGTTGTGGAGAAAGGGGAACACTCCTCCACTGCTGGTAGGAATGCAGGCTTGTGCAACCACTTTGGAGGTCAGTCTGGCAATATCTTAGAAAACTTGGAATAGCTCTGCGTCGGGATCCAGCCATACCATTTCTGGGTATATCCAAATGATTCCTCACCAAATCTCAAGGAAGTTTCCTCATCTTTGTTCATAGCAGCCTTATTTGTAATAGCTAGATGTCCCTCAACCGAAAAGAATGGATTGAAAAACAGTGGTACATCTACACAATGGAATACTATTCAGCTATCAGAAACGACGAAATCATGCAATTTGCAGCCAAATGGATGGAACTAGAGAATAGAGAAGCTCATCCTGAGTGAGCTAACCCAGACTCAGAAGGATGCACATGGCATCTATTCACTTATAGTGGAATTTTAGCTATATAGTACAGGATAACTATACTACAACCAATGCACCAAAGGGAACAGGAACATAGACTTTTTTTCCTGTCAATGAGACACTTTGCCCTAATGGTGCTGCCTTGTAGGCCTCCAATGTATGAGGTGGCTCTTGGCCCTCTTATGACTGCAGAACTGGAGTGGGGGACTGATGTAGGGACACTCCACTCCAGAGGAGTGGGATGGAAGGGATAGAGGGTATAGGGTAGGAGGGCAGGACTGGGAGAGTTGGAAAGAGGGCACTGTGAGCAAGATGTAACCTGAGGTAATAAATAAATATTTAAAAAAAAGAAATTCCTCTTTTCCTGGGGTTTGACAACAGAATCCTGGGGTACCAGCTAACAGGCAACAGAATCCATGTCAGAAATAGCCCCCCTCCAGCTCCACTTGCTAAGAGATCTGTATGAAGACCACACTTTCGTCATCTCTATATGTTTAGGGGCCTAGGTCCAGTCTATATATTCTTTTTCTCTTCTTTCTTTCTTTCTTTCTTTCTTTCTTTCTTTCTTTCTTTCTTTCTTTCTTTCTTTCTTTCTTTCCTTCCTTCCTTCCTTCCTTCCTTCCTTCCTTCCTTCCTTCTTTCTTTCTTTCTTTCTTTCTTTCTTTCTTTCTTCCTTCCTTCCTTCCTTCCTTCCTTCCTTCCTTCCTTCCTTCCTTCCTTCTCTCTCTCTCTCTCTTACTTTTTTTGGTTGATGTTTCACTCTCTGTAAGCCTCTAGGGGTCTAGCTTGATTGGCTCTGTTGGTCTTCGTGTGGCATTCTTGTCCTCTCCAGATCCCTCTGTTCCTCTTCTCTCTCTAATACACACTCCGAGAGTATTTGGTTGTGTGTCTCAACATCTGTTTCAATTCCTTGCTGGGTGGAGTCTCTTGTAGGATAGTTATGCTAGGTAATTATGGTAATATTGAATAGAATAGACTTTCCTATTTTCCATTTTTTTTGGAATTTCTTGTGTGTGTATGTGGGTAAATGAATATTGTTGCCCCTATGTATATAACTCTGTGTGAGGGTACAAATGCATGTGTGTATGCAGTGTGTGTGTGTTGTATGTGTAGGTGTGTACGTACAGGTCAGAGGTCAACTTTAAGGAATTGATTCTCATCTTTCACCTTGTTGAAGACATGTTTCTTATTGTTTCTTCTGTGCAGTATACTACCGTATAGCTTACCCTGGAATTTCTGGGTGATTCTTCTGTTTTTCCCTCCCATCTATGCATAGGAGTTCTGGGTTCTCACATGTGTGCCACCACATCTAACTTTATATGTGTGTTCCAGGTTCTGAGGTTTTACAGAAATTACATTTACCCTCTGAGCCTTCTCCTCAAACACTTTTAACTTGAGGCAGGGTCTTTCAATGGTTAGTGAGCTCCTGAGATCCAGGTGTCCATGCTGCCCCCCAGCATAATATTACAAGGGTGCGTGACCACACCTAATCTTTTTATTTCTGTGTGTCCTCTAGTTTGAATTCACACCTTTATGACTGCAAACACATTACCAACTGAGCTATTTATCTGGCACAGTGATATATTTAGTCATTTTTTTTTTCATGTAGAATTTGAAACATTTTGGTCTCTGTGAAATTTTGAGTCAATTTACACAAATTATAGAAAACATTTTCTGATTGTACTCCATTATATTTTTAATGTTTAAATTTTTATTTAATTTTTGAATATTTAAAAATTATTTCTAGAGTTTTAAAACCATGAACAGTTGTATTATTTTTGTAAGCATAGTCTTCTTCTCTCAATTTTTTAAAGCAAATTAAATAAAAGTGTTTTGTGGTCTATTATCAAAACAAAAACTGGTTGGTGCATCTACCTGTCCCATAAAAATGACCTTATCCTTGTATCTCACCTGTACTGTTAACATTGTATAAAATAAGTACTTATTAACCTCAAGTGGAGACATGAAATGAACGTGCATTCATTAGCAGCCATGTTGGGACCACAAGTAAAAATATAGGTACTGCCAGAGACATATTCACCACTGTTTTAGAGTTACTATTAATCTCCACACCCTCATCTCCTCAGACTTTTAATACTGAGAATAGAAATTACTCAGAAGACTATGAAAAATTACATGACTGAGAAATATGAATATTTTCAGAAATACAAACAGAATCATTTCTCTAAGACTATATATTTTATATCATATACCATATAGATTAATAATACTAAAATTTGAATTACTATAACTGAAATAATCTCTCTATAATTGGTATTTTATATAGAATTAAAGATAGCATAGAAGCCTTATTCTAGTAAAGTGTCTATTATTCACATTTTGAATAATTATTCTGGGACAGGCACAATGCAGAGTTCTTCATGTTTCAATAGTCCCATCATGTCATTCAGAGGTGAATTAAACAAACATTCTATTCTCCCAAATTTTATTTGGAATATAATTTCATAAAAATTATCTTGGCTTAATAAAATTAGTATCATTGAAAAGACAGGCATTCGAAAATTACTGGCAAAGAGAGTCTCTGTTTATAAATGAACATTTAATCAGGTTATTTTATTGAACACATATATTCATAATTAAGCTTTGAGTCACAAAGGCTAAATATACAGAGCTTGTGGTTAAAAAAAAATCTTAATGTAGAGATGTAGAGATTGCTCAGCAGCTAAGAGCAAAGGCCGTTCTTATGGCTGGTCTGAGTTTGATTCCCAGCACCCGTATGGCAATTTCCTATCGTCTGTTACTTCAGTCTTAGGGCATCTGATGTCCTATTATAACCTCTGTGGTTACTGCACCCATGTGGTACTCAGATATACATGCAGTCAAAACTGTCATACACATGAACTTATTAAAAAGTTAAAAAAAAAGACAATGTGAAAATGTTCTCAGCCAGGTTAAAGCATGGAGGACCGAATACGGATGGAGTGGCATGGTGAAGACTTGGAGGAGTGGAGGGTGGAGGAGTGGAGGGTGGAAGGGTGAAGGAGTGGAGGAGTGAAGGAGCAGTGAACTGTGGAGGGGTGGAGGGGAGTGGAGGATGGAGGGGTGGGGAGGGGTGGAGGGTAGAGGGATGGAGAAATAAAGAGTCAGGAATGGCAGGTTAGGCACAGGGGAGCAGCTTATCGTTATAGCACATGAATGACACATTGGCCGATATTTTGTCAAATGTTTGTGTTATTTATTGTTTATTTTAATTTAAGAATCCAGAGTAGTCATTATGAAGATGACAAAACAGAGCTTGTGAGAGATTCCAACTACAATTTCACATCATGATTGTCTTTGGAATTGAGAAGACCTGTGGCTGTAAAACCCCCTGACTTTTATAGAAGGTGTTAGTTTAGTAGGCCAGGCACTTGTTCCTCTAGAGCAGTAAAGCTTTCAGTTAGACAAAGCTTTCCTGGTAGAAAGTGCCTTGGCTTTCCTTAGTTCATCTAAATCTGCTTTTATCTGAGAGTAAAAAAATTCGCTTTATAACAACCAAAATGGATGCATCATATCAGAAGCACATGTGGTCTATTGTGTACACAGTATCATCGTGATGGTAATATGTTTTTAAAGTCACAAAATTACCTTTTCACAGATCCATCAGTAGTAAAGTGATCTAGTCAGATGCATGGACAATAAAACTATCCTCATCAACTAAATAAAGGAAGTCTAATTTATTGAGAATGCTGTGAAGATTTTCTTTTTCTTTCATTACTTTGTGACTTTACTAGTATTTTGTATTTGCCTGTAATTCTCTTACTTTCCATGGGATATACACATTACTGGTAATTTCATTTCTTGGTCCAGGAGGCAGATTGGTAATAGCATTAGCCCTATTTAAACAACCTTACAGTGTGGCAATTTATCATAAAATATTAGCTCTACTCAGCTTCTGAAGTAGGGACAGATGTGTGGGAGCAAGCGCAAGAAGTGTCACATTGGGATGGGTCTGGAAGAAGCAAAATCAGACTTAAGATGAGCAGCGGTACTGAGAGCTATAAGCATTGACAGGCATCTTAGTTCTTTGCTCTAGGGCCTCAGAACTTCCTCTGCAGGGTTTGGCTCATGCAACTCTAACCTTGGTTTAGGTCTTCTTTGGTTAGGAAGGAGAGATGATGAATTGATTTTGAAATGGTCCCTTATAGCTTCATATATTTTAGGCCAGTTTTCCAACTGGTAGCGGCACTATTTTAGACTATTTTGGAAAAATAAGATATCTTTGGGTGGGACCTACATACAGGAACAAGGACATTGTGGGCATTTCTTTGAGCATGTCTTTGCCCAGGTACCCTCCTTTGCCTCTCTTTTTTTTTTTCTATTTCTTGGCTGCCATGAGGTGTGAAGCTCTCCTCTTTCCTCTGATATGTTTCTCAATTGCCACAGACTTTAAAAGCAATGCAGCTATCTCATCACCATACTGAAACTTTTGAAACAGCTAAAATAAATCCTTTACTCCTTTGTGTCTCCCAGGTATTTGTCTCAGCCATGAAGGTTTGACTAGCATGGAAATGTTCGTGCCTTTGTATACAGGCTGTTAATAAAAGATAAAGATGCTCAGTAATTGTATACCATTATAGTCCAAAGCTACTGCGGAATCAGAATATGTTTCTTCTTGTTGATGGCCAGAAACACAAGCGTTGGCTGGAGAATCACAGACTAACCTCACACTCCACATACTCTGTTCAACAGGACCACGGATTCCACTCTGTAAAGATGGCAGCACACATTTTCTTAATCTTGTCATGTTCTTTTTCTCGTGATTTGGCCAATGTATTTTATTCTGTGGGTAGGATGCTGGCCTTTACCTTCTTGTGGATTGGTGGGTCTATTGTCTGAGAGACTGTTTTGAGCTTTTGTATCATTTAAATACTACTTTGGATTTATCTGGTTCAATCTGCTTTTAATCTCTGTAACTAACTTGAGCTTTCTTTCTTTTTTTGAAACAAGGCCTCTCTATGTAGGCTATGTGGCCTCAGAACTTTCTATGTAGTTACCGTGCCTGGCTCATTTACTAATATTTTAAAGTATTATATAGGACCAAATAAACACAACAGCCCAAAGTTTATATCAAGATTGAAAGTGAAAATATTCAGGGCATGCAGAAAGGCATAAAATATAAAATACAACATATGAAATATAATGGAATTATGAAGAATAATTGGTAAATCAACTTTTGAAATTGGAAATTATAATTCTTTTTTTCATTGCAGCCCCAAACCCAATAGATAGGAAGACATGCTAAGTCTGCATTACCTTACAGAGGTGATTAAAGAACTGTGTCAGCCTATTTACAGCCACAAATCACAATAAAAGAGATGAGTTTCCAATTTCTATGGAGTATTACAACTGTACAGGGCTGCAAAAAAGTATCCTTAAACATTCCAAAAATATTTAGAAAAAATACTAACTTCATTCTCTAACTCTAAATTTTGGCATAAATAGCACATGAAGAAAGAGCTCCAAACTTAGAGATCTACAGAAGGAATCTTCACTTAAACAAAAGGACAAAACAGGAACCTTGACTTGCTTAAGAAAAAAAAAAAAGAAAAACTTCAGAACACACTCCATAATAAGGTATTCACCTTAAATCCATCTACATTAAAAAGAAAATTATTAAAAATCATATGTAAGTGAGGCAATCACCTTAAATAATCAGACGAACAAGTCAACATAAACATGAGGATGAATGTAAGAGGAAAGGCATGAAAGAAGAACATGGCAAGCAAAAACCCAAGGGTAGAACAAGATGATAAATCCAAGAGGTTTTGTTTAGAAATGAAACAGAAGAAACCTAAAAAGCCAAAGGAAAGAATAGAGTTAAAAAGATACAAACATTGACATAGAAGATGCTAAAATTACGAAATTCTGTGGAGTGCATGACTTAATTAACTCTGTGCTCAAATAGTTCAATGTGTGATTTAAAAAAACTGAAGTAGAGTTTATACTGGCACCAACACAATGATGTGCAGAAGCCACAGCATTAGCAGGTGCATTTATTTAAACTTCAAAGAACAAAATGCTTGTATATTTTAGGAAGTAATAGAAAAAAAATTAATCAAAAAAAATTTTTATGAAACTAGCAAAACATTGTAATCTGACTAAGATAAATTCTCCCATAGTTATGATTCTCATGTGCTTGTATGGTATTGGGCCTTTAAGGCACCGGGATAAATTAAACTTGACAGTGTGGTTGTATATTTATCTCCCTTCTTTATGATCTCGTCCCTTGCTCACAGTAATACTTGTTTCTGATTCTCTCTAGACCTCATTTTACATTACATTCACACCATAGACCTAAAATTTTGCATGCCTATTTAATATACATCTTTTAAAATTCTCCATAGAACATTTGGAAAAAATATTTTCTTTAGAATATCTTAAAAAACCAAATTACATGCCCACAGAAAATTTGTAAATAGTAATTTAAACTTTTACTTATTAAGTCATTTAATGCTAACATTCAGACCCATTTTCATGCTTGTTCAATAGCAGATCACAATTAGAAATCAGTTTGTCATTGTTCTACAAACTTTCCTTTCTACCTTTTTGAGTGAGCACCCTTCCCTGAGAAGTCACCATTAATTTTATTTGTAACTATTGATAATTTTTACCTATTCTAGAATTTTGTTAATTCAAATAGTATATATTTTATATGCCCTCCTTCTTTCCTTTAACAAAATATTTTTAAAGCATTATTTGCATATCTTAATAGGATGTAGTGTGATCCTTTGGTAGATATGTGTAAAGTGTGCTGATCAAATCGGTGTAAAAAGCCATCTGTGCATTGTGACTCTCACACTTCCAGTTACTTTGAAACATATCATCCATTGTAACAATGTTTATCTACCAGGCTTTTTAAAACCAGAGTCAATTCTTCCTGTGGGTCTTCTATATCTTAATTTCTGTCTATTCCCCTCTCTCCTTTCCTTCCCTTTCTCTAGTTGTCTGTCTATCTCAGTTCATTCTCTCAATAAAAACTCCTAGAAACCAGTGACGACATAATATTGTGGGGCTTCTGGCCTCCGACTTACTCCATCTGAGGTAGGGGTCTTTTCTACCCATGTTGCTGCAAATGACAGGATTTTGCTCCTTATTGTGGATAAATAGTAGCCCCAACCTCACATGTACCCTGTTTTTCTTACCCACTTTTATTGATGATCCCATATCTTCATCATCCTCCGTGTCTGCTCTTGTCAGTAGTGCTACATAAACACAAACGCACAGGTCTAATGATTGCATTTCATTTGCATATTTATGCAGCAGTGGGTCTTCTAGGTAATACAGCACCTCTACATTTAGTTTTAAAAGGTATCTTCATTCTGTTTTCCCTAGTGGCTGTATGAATCTACAAGGCCCCTTTCTGCACAGCTCTACCTGTGCAGAAGTAATACTTGCATTTATTTACTTTGTAACTATTTATCCTTTACTTTTTGATAATAGTTTTTCAAAACAATATGTTACCTTTTTTTTAAATTTGCAACACTGTGGGTTACTGATATTGGGAAGTTGTTTGTATGTATCTGCTGGCCATTTGTATGCCTACATTTGAGAAATGTCCAATCAAATCTTTTGCTCATTTTAAAATTAAATCTTTGAAGTTGGTGTTGAGCTCCTTAATTATTCTGTATATTAATTTCTGATAAGATAAATTATTTGCAAGTAGTTTCTCCTATATTAAAAAAATTTTTAACTTCTTTGCTTCAAGATCCTTCTTAATTTTTTTTTTTTTATAATTCTACATCTGCTTTTACTTTTGTTGTGTGTGTTCCCAGGGTGGTTCTACAGTCCATTCCAAATCTTTGCTTTCAAAGCTTTAATTTGCATTCAATGTTGTGCATATGTATCCAGTTCTTCTAGTACCAATTATTGAAGAGACTGTCATTTCTCCAATGTCTGCAAAGTAACTTGGAGAGTCATCTCTATTGCTGAATGTGAAAGTTTTCTGGTTTTGTAGCTGAGTGGCATTCTATTGAACAAAATAAAATTGATCTCTTGTTCCTGTGATTAACACCTGTGCTATTTCAAGACTTTTTGTTATTATAAATAAATGCAAGTATTATGAGTATTATGAAAGATGTAATATTTTTAAAAATAAAAATATATAGTTCTTTCAGTATCATTTATTTGAATTTATCATCTCAATTGTATTATTTGAATGTATTTTTGAAAAATTCTCTGACCAGGTTTGTGTGAATCTTTTTTGTTTGTTTCATTCATTGGCCTGTCTGCATGTTAACCCTTTTGCCATGGTGATGTCACTACTTTGGGTTTATAGCAAGTCCAAATACAGAATAATTCATCTGATTTTGTTCTTTTAAAGTACTTTGGCGGGCTGGAGAGGTGGCTCAGAGGTTAAGAGCACTGGCTGTTCTTCCAGAGGTCCTGAGTTCAATTCCCAGCAACCACATGGTGGCTCACAGCCGTCTACAAGAGATCATTTGCCCGGGCATATATGTAGAGCAAATACTGTATACGTAATAAATAAATAAATGTTAAAAAAAATAAAGTACTTTGGCTATTCCAGTTTGTCTTTTAAACTTTTTTTTTGAAAGCCAGACTTACAATTATAGAATGAGCTCTATGAATATGTTAGTTCAGATTGAACTAAATTTATGGATCCATTTATGCAAAATCAGCAGCTTAAGGTTATTGAATATTCTAACTCATAAACACAGTTCATCTGTCATTAATTTAAATGTTTAATTGAACTCAGAAATATTTTATCATATTTAATGCAGATGTCTTATAAATAACATGCATTAAGTTTATGCATACACATTTTGCTGTTTTAAATGCTATTGTAGATGGCATTCCTTATTTCCTATTCAGATTTCACTGTTAGTATGTATAAACAGCATTGATATTTTAAAGTTGATTTTATATCCCATGACATTGATATACTTTCTGACTTGAAGAGTTTTCTGATGGATTCTTTTGGACTTTCCACTTGGCATTGTCTTCATGACAAAGATGAGCATCAAAGAACCTGCAGATAGAGTTTGATTCTAATGCAGCAAGCTAGCCACTGGGGAAGATAGTGCCCTTACCTCCACTGCTGACAGCATGCTGTCCAAGTTGTGGACAAACAGGGCAGTGAAGAAGTCAACTACTGAACTTTTTGAGGACAAGGTAAGAAAATCCTTCATAATTTTCTGCTTCACAGAAATATCTGTCATACACTGGGCCAAAAGGCTGAAGATGATGCTCCAACATTTCAGAGGGTTCTTGGGTGACTGTCCAGGCAGCCAGCTGTCTTTGTCATTTCTATAATGTTGGAGGTTGCTTGCTCTGCACTTACTGTATATTCAGGTTAATGAAGATCCGAGCAGACTATAGCTGGGAAGGAGAGTTAAGGCAGAGATTCCAGTCCCAGAAGGAGATCCCAGGTGGAGGAGACAGAGATGGTAGCCATGAGGAAGTTGCCATGAGACACAGATGGAGCAGGAGCAGCCAGTGGGAGACTAAGATTTCAAGTAACAGGGAAGTAGGCTAGGGCAGCATAGTCAGGTTAGAATAGCTGACAATCTGTCCAGTTATTGGACTTGTAGCTTGTTATAAATAAAATAGATCTTTCTGTCATTATTTAGGAGGTAGAGTGGGTATTAGAAAAGCACCTACTTTAATTTTACACTTTCCAATGTGCATGTCTGCTGTTCCCTTGGTTGCTCATATCCATTTCATAGAAAATAAGCATAATGCAGAAAGAATAAACCACATGATTTTATGAAACTCACAAAAGAATTACAACAAAACAACTCAGTGTATTCACCACACTACTGATCATTATTACTCAGAAGCACTGTGGCCATCTTTCATTCAGTGTGTGAAGGGTGATGAGAACATGATTCAGGAAAGCCAGAGCAAGCATTAGATATATGTGTGGTTTGTGAAAATCATCAGAATATATAAAACAGATAAAAGTAGTACTCCATCATTTATGAGGCTTGATCCAGAACTGAAAGCATGTACCACACAGTGAGTGTTGGTTGGGTACTTCTATGATGGTGAACTGAAAGAGCCCACACACTAAAATGAAAACCACAGCACATTTCATTGCAGCTTTAGAGGTCATTTTACGTTTCTGAACTTGTGTACTATTCTCAGTCATAGGCTTAGTCATCCAAGCTTATAAGATGGTTTTTCAGACTTTATGTTTAAGACCATCCCTGCAAAAAATATCAACATTCATCACGACTCTAAAGTTCTGGATGCTCTGAGAAATTATGTTTCAAATACCGTTTGATATGAATATCTGCTGCGTCTATCAGTCAGCTACTTTCTTTTGAAAACAGCAGTCAGATATTTATTTGGATACTTCTTCTTTCTTTTAAGTCCATTGCATTAGTGTTGGTGTAAGGCTTAATTTTAAAATAACTGTCATCGGCTCATCTCCCTGATTTTAGCAATTTTTGGGTATGGACCAATATAATTAACTTGATCAGATCTTGTAGAAAATGTATTTCTGTGCTATTGTGAATAAGAAAGCATGAAGCCCTGGCCCAGCCATGAGCCCCCTGTGGATCACAAAGGAGAAGCTTATAATGGAGCCTAGGAGAAGTGGAAAAGGAAGGCCTGGGATAGGGTTGAGAGGTTTTGTTTGAGCTTCAAATCAAACCTTGCCAAGACACCAAAACCTTCTAATTGCTTTATTTACTCACTAACTATTTTGCTTTGAACATTTGTTAGCTAATCATATTGAAAACATCTTTCTGATATTAACTGGGGAACACACTGATTTAGATCATACTTCACAGATTACATGGTCTCCTACATCTATATGTCCCCCTAACATTAGCTCAGTGTCACCAGAGTGGTGATTTCCCCTGATTTCACTGTTTTCTCAATTCTTTTTTTCATGAAACAGATGCATTTCCTTTGAGCATCTCTTCCGTATGCTCTACCTCAGTTCTTCTGCAAGTAGTTCTTGCTTTCTTTAGAGGAACTCTCTCAGTCTCTCTGTGTGACTCTTTTAGCATCTATAAAGACAGTCCTTGGTTTCTGTGCTAGCTCCAGCCTATGAAAGATTCTAAATTTCTTAGCAGAATAACAAGTACATGGTTAGCCATGGCTCTCCGTAGAGGAATTACATGTTTGTTTGAAGTAAGTCTTTACATTTAGAAAAAGGAGTTTTTCCTCTGCTTGGATTTCTCAAGTGCCTTATTTCTTATCACTTCAGGGAAATACATATACAGAAGAGAGGAACAAAGCCAATCCATCAAAGATGGAGACATGGGGAGAGAGGAAGCCTCAAGGACAGTAAGGCTTGCAAGTTGATGTGTGAAGCCAGCTTTATTCTTGAACTTTTCTGTTCTTTTGGGTCAATACATTTCCTTTTGAGTTTAACTAGCATGAGTTTGTTTCTGTGTTTCTCAAATACTGACTAATACATTAGAAAACCTGTTCAAATGTCTTTTTTAATAAAGATAACTGTTAACTAATTTAGCAGTTCACCTGCTGCCTTCATGGTTTTCTTGTCATCTGCATTGCTTCTCAGGATTTAATGTTACTGCAGAGCTGGAGAAAGCCAGGGCACATCCTTTCCTCTCTACATAGTCTCTGCTGCTGATGGCTCTCCTGACAGCACGTCTCCTAATGAGCTAGCCCCATTGCTGGTGTTTTGAGTCACTTCCTGGGCCACACATCAGTTAGGCTTACAGGCACTTTTTTTAGGAGCTGCCGAATAATTCAGGTTGCTTTTCATAAAGTTGACGAAAATCTCAGCATCATATTCCTGACCATGTGCCCAGCAACAGTCAGCTGGCAGCAACCAATTATGAACAACAACGACAAAAATGTTATAGATTATTTTTCAAATGTGTTTCATGGGAACACTGCCAGGAGAGCACATTCCTAGAGTGGTGAGAACACTAATTCTCAGTGGTTTCCTTTCATAAGTTTAGCTCAATATTATATTTTAGCCTTATTTTTGTTGGAGTTTAATGGAGAATTACATATTATTAGTAGGCATTCAAAAATGACCTTGATTTGGTATGGATGGCCCTACCATCCTAAATCAAGATGTTCATCTAATACAATGATATACTTGATGAGATACCACCGGAGACAAAAGTATGACATTTTGTTGTTGCTGTTGTGACAGGTTGTTGTCCCTTTTAGTAGAATTATAAATTGTCTTAATCCCCAAATATTATTGGTTACAGTGTATATCTTTATAGTAAACTCCTGTTGTCTTTTCTGTGATATCATCTCTTCCCTAGTACCTTTCCTCTGTGGATGACACACATATTGCTTTATTAGACCAGTCACTCCATTCTGAATTTTAATGGTAGTATTTACTGAGTTACTTAAAAACTAATTAGAGACATAGTTTTTCCTCCCTCCTTTTCTCCCTCTTACCCTCACTTCTTTCTTTCCCCTCTTTTTCTTTCAGGTCTAACTATGGGATTCAATACCCTTCGCATGCTACACAAACATTCAATCACTGAGCTTTTGGTGCATCCCAGTTTTTGGTTTTCTGAGAAAAAAAATTTTTTTTCTATATTGTCCAGGCTAGTCTGGAACCTATTATCTTCCTGCCTCACCCTCTGAAGTGCATTCTCTAGGAATGCACCATCATGACTAGTTCATGTTTCTCATTCTTGCATGAAAATATGTAATTATGTTACTTTGTAGGACACGGACTATTTCACCCTTTCCACCCATTTCCTGTTCTTAATTTTCAAGCATTTATTAGCTTCACACTATGAGGTCCATGAAAAACACAAACATGGCACACACTACCTTCACACAAGCAAATGAGCTGGTGACCCTTAATTCTATTCCCATTTAGTCAACGGTTTATTAGGATTTTTAAAGTATTATATCAATTATTAACTGTACAATTATTATTTGCATGGCCTTTGTAGATTACAAGGTTGTAATAAAATGTATGATTGTGTCAAAAACTATAAAAGAACCCATAAGATAAGAGGATCATGCATGGGCTGGGTGGTGCACACGTTTAATCCCAGGCATTGGGAGGCAGAGGCAGGTGGATCTTTGTTAGTTCAAGCCTAGCCTGATCTATAGAGTGAATTCCATTACAACCAGAATGACATAGTCTCAATGACCTAGTCTCAAAAAAAAAAACAAAAAAACAAACAAAAAAAAAACCAGCATTCACTGCAGTTACATGCTTTTTTCCCTTTGCTCTATAACCTTTTCTCCCTTTGTCTTCATTTGCTCTTCTTTTGAAGTTTCACATTTTTGGGGAAAAATTAAAACATCTTTGTCTTATTCACTGCAATAACAATGTTTATTCCTTCATTGCCAGATGATGTGACAGTGATGTGACTCCCTATGTTTAAGTTGAAATGTTCTAAAATTATACCAAGGCATAACTTAAAAAATAGATGTGGAGATCTTAAATATATCTTATTGATTTTATGATTGCAGTTAGATTGCTTAGATAATTCTAGGCTTCAACTCTTATATTCTAGAAAGAACCAGAACCACTAAGGGTCTCAGGAGATACTCTGCTTTCTAGCAACAAAACATAAATTTAACACTGTTATTCAGAAATAACATGTTTTCCAATAACTAAATGCTAGTACTTTTTTTTCATTAATAGAATTTTATTTTTCTTTCTTCTATGTGCACAGTTTTCTCTGGATACTGTGATACAGCATACTAGGTATATCATGGAAATGTATTCAAAACTATACCACTTTACAAGTTAGATGATATTTCATGATGAGCAATAAACTGGGCAAGAAAGGGTTACAATAGTAAAATTTCCTAATTTAAATTTCCTAATTCCACCTTCTTGATCTAGGTGTCATTCTGATCCTGTATCTTCATGGCTCAAGGTATTTGATAATAGGGAAGAAATTTGCTTACTGAAAAGGAAAGTTTGTTCGACTATAATCTCATTAGTCACATTTTGCCTGGAGTATTATTTTCCCTACAGAAGACTATAAATAACCCTGCCCACATTCTCTGCAAGAGTTTTAGTCAGTGTTAGCAACAAGCAGATTAAGGCAACCTAAAGGTAGCCTTTCAAATCCCCAAATGTTCAACTGCTCAGAAATAGCCCAAACATGACAACAGAAAGGTTTATCATTCGGTGTCCATCTTTCTGGTTGTGGTGAATGCATTGTGTATCCAAGAAACATTTGCTAATGAACAAAATGTCAACTGCAGAAGAAACAAATATTAGCAACAGTGATTGTGCTGGATAGTTTATGACAACTTGACACAAGCTAGAGTCTTCTGAGAGGATCCTCAGTTAAGAAAATGCCTTCATAACATCCAGCTGTAAGGTGTTTTGTTTTCCTAATTACTTATTAATATGGGAGGGTACAGCCCATTGTGAGTGGGGCCATCCTGAGCTGGTGGTTCTGGGCTCTATAGCAAAGCAAGATAAGTAATCCATGTTGAGGGGGGGCCAAGATGGTGGCGACCTACACTGACGCATTTTGAACACGGGGAAAAAAGAGCCATAAAAAACACAGAGTTATTGGGCACTGTGCAAAAACCGGAGGGGCTAGACCCCCCCCCCCAGGAACATTCACAGCTCCCAAGGGACTGTTAAAAGTCCCAGGGTAAGGCTCTCCCCCCATCTCTCGCAGACACGGAAGCCACTAAACCCGGGATTCGGGAACTCCCATTTGGAGAGGCACCTGGTAAGATTGACCCCAACTCACAGCAGGCAGAATCAGAGACCACTTGGTGATTGATCACTAGCCTACTGGGCTCCCCACACCTCAGGAAGAACTTATACCCACTTAAGAAACTTTGCGGGATAGTGGAAGTCTTAGCAAGGAACAAACAGGGAGCTCAGCGGGTGGTCTGCAGCCGCTTGAGACGCAGAGGGCGGAGGTTCCGAGAGAGCGGGAAGCCGGGAAGCCAAAGGAGGGCGGGAGGGGCCGAATCCTCGCGCACTTATGGCAGCACAGCTTGGGAGGGAGCCCGGCGCCGGCAGGGCCAAATCCCCGCAAACCCACGGCAGGACAACTGGGGAGGGAGCCTGGCGTGGGTGGGGCCAGGGATCCGCGCACCCATGGCAGGACAACTGGGGAGGAAGCCAGGTGCGGGCGGGGCCAGGGATCCGCGCACCCATGGCTGAGCTGCTGGGGCAAGAGGCCCACTCAGGCGGCCGGAGGATCCGGGGCTCGGTGTACCCATGGCTGAGCAGCCAGGGAGGGAGACCCGGCTGGGCAGACAGGGAGGGAATCAGGCACAGAGGTCAGGCCTGTGGCGAGAAGCCTAGTGAGAAACCAGAAATCAGGGGACCATAGCTGTATTCTGGAAAATCCAGACATATTAGGTGTGGAGCCAGACCCTGTCAGCCTCCGTGACGACAAACAAAGCCCACAGAATCTGTGCCTGGGCAAACAGGTCCATACCATCAGAACCATTACAGGCTGATAACTCAGAGTGCAACATAGAGAAGTCTGAATTGGGAGCAGTGAAACAATCCCGGTCCATTACTCACAATATGGGAATAGGCTGCACCAGCTCACAGTGCCTCAGGTGATAAAAACCACAGTGACCCTGAAATCCCCCTGTAAGCAACGACAGATAGCCAAGTAACTCGTCCCCTGCACCAAAGCATCCACTTTGGATCCAAGCACAGAAAACGACAAGAACAGACAGCTAAACGCATCCAATGGCCAAAGATCCAAAAAAAAAAAATAGAAATCAAGGAAATATGACTCCAACAAAGCAGAATTATCCTAGCTCATCCAATTCGGATGACCTCACACCAACAGAAACACATGAAAACGTTGACAATTCTGCATTATGGAAAGTGATAGAGGCCCTTCAAGAAGAACTTAAATCTATGAAGGAATTCAAAGAAGCCACAATTTTACAAGTCAAAACAAGGAACAACACCATTAAAGAGCTCCAAGCCAAGGTGACAGAGCTTGAACAGGAAAAGGACAAAGCAATGAAAGATTTTCATACAAAAACAAGCAAGCTGGAGAAGGAAATGTACAAAATTAACAAAACCATACAAGACATGAAAATAGAAATAGAACAAAGAAAGGATATTAAATGTAGTAAGAGAAAAAGGCCAAGTCACATACAATGGCAGACCCATCAGAATTACACCTGACTTCTCCTCAGAAACTTTAAAAGCTAGAAGGGCCTGGTCAGATATACTACAAGTCCTGAGAGATCATAGGTGCCCAGCCAGACTACTTTACCCAGCAAAACTCTCTATCGACATAGATGGAGAAAACAAGATATTCCATGACAAAATCAAATTTAAACAATATCTACCCACAAACCCAGCCCTACAGAAAATCCTAGAAGGAAAATCCCAACCCAGAGAAGAAAACTCCACCCAAGAAAACAAAGGGAATAGTAAACCCCTCAGCAACTAAACCAAAGGAGGCACAGGACCACCACCTATACCAAACTAATGGGAAATAACAACCCCAGGTCACTAATATCCATCAACATCAATGGACTCAACTCCCCAATAAAAAGACACAGGTTTACAGAGTGGATCCGCAAGCAAGACCCTTCCTTATGCTGTATATAAGAGACACATCTAACTACGAAAGATAGACACTGCCTCAGAGTAAAGGGCTGGGAAAAGGTTTTCCAAGCAAATGGACCCAGGAAGCAAGCTGAGTAGCCATCCTAATATCAAAGTAATCCATGTTGAGAAAGTTAGTAAGCAGCATCCTTCCATGACTTTTGCAACAGGTTTCTGTCCTATTTGAGTTCCTATTCTCACTTCCTTCAATGATTAATAGTAATATGGAAGTGTGTGTCAAATAAACTCTTTCCCCTAAATTGAATTTTGGTCATGGTATCTCATTGCAGCAATAGAAACCCCAACTAGACAGAAATACTTCAACTTAATCTGTTCATAGTTTTTAATTTCCATAAATGTCACATTCCCAGATTTAGTATTCTTGTCATAGCACTTGAATTGCTAAAATATTAAAAAATAATGTGGATTGTTTAAAAAAAGACTGTTAGAAGTATGGCTCACCTGTACATCATGGAATCTTGGCATTAAGTATACACTTTAGGAAGCTATAAATACTAAAATCTCATTTGCTCCCATATACAATGTGAATGTCTTAGAGTTTCCCTTGAACACATAACCATCCTGTGCTCTCCCCAGAACCATCTACCATATACAATGTGAATGTCTTCGAGTTTCCCTTGAACATACAACCATTCTGTGCTCTCCCCAGAACTGTCAGGATGACATTTACTTGTCATTGTATTGTGTCTTATCGCAAGACCTTATTTGAAGAAATAGCTTGTATTAGGTATGTAAAATAATAGACTTATTGAGCCAAGTAAATGTATTGCATACATGACATTCTACTCTAAAAGACTCATTTGTTACTGTAAGAACCCAAGAAATCTTAAACTAATGAAACATATGTAGCACTTCACACAGCACACCTCTGGATGCAGTGGCTTTACTCTGGGAGGCTGGGCTTCCTGTGTATTTTCTTTCTGACAACTAATGAAGAATGAGAAGCTAATTTCTTTGATGAGAACACTCAGAGAAGAAGATGGTGCAGATACTAACTCGGCAGCACTGAAATTCAAACTTAAGTTATTTTATTTTAAATTCCAGATATTTTCTGATACACATTGAAAAGTTTGACCTTCCACCTTGAAGTTTTATAAGTGAATCTGTGTTTAGGGTTCAGAATGTTTCCTCAGTAGGGCTGAAGGTACACGAAAAAACATTTCCAGAGGTTGAAATCTTAGACCAGAATAATTAATTTATATTAAAATAAATAAATTGTCTTGGTGAAGATTAGAACTTTCAAAATAAATAATTAATTTATGTGAAATTGTTCCTTACTTTTAAAAATGCACAAATAATCTAACCACAAAATTTTGCTTCTGATTAACATGCTTCAAGAAAGACTTGCACAGGTGCACAAGCTCTCCAAAAAAGGCACTTGTTTCTACAGCTTTGTTTTTATCATGAATAAATACATAAATAAATAACCTGGAGCTAAATCTCTAGTCCATCCTGGGGTAATGGAGTAGTCAGCTTTCATTACTATGTCAAAATACCTGGGTTGGCAATCTTAAAAGGAGAATTGCTGATTTGGGGCTCAGGCTTTGAAGGGTTTGGCTGGTAGTCACTTGGCCTGTTACAAAGGGCAGTCTAACTACCATGGTAAGTCAGATGCAAAGGAGATAGGGGAGCAGGGACAGAGAGTCAAAGACATGGATAGACAGAGACAGAGATTAGCATCAGGGTCTTTATATCCATGTAAAGATCACATTCCCAGTGACACAACTTTCTTCTACTTGGTTCTATTTCTGAAGATTCTATTACCTGTTGGTAGTGCCACCAAGTCTTCAACACATGAAGCTTAGAGAAGCATTCAAGATTCAGGTTTTGTTTTTCTTTCTTATGAAAGAGTCTTTCTCTATAACCCTAGCTGGTATGATACTATATATATATAGCTCCTATAGAATTCCTCCTGGCTCCATCTACTGAGTGTTGAATTTATAGATATACATCACCATGCCTGGCTTAAGATTCACACATTTACTTTTGAAAGTAAATGTACTTATATTAATATAGAAATATCTAAAGGCCATAGATAGTTAAATGTTAGTCATTGAAGAGTATTTAAAGCATTGTCTTGTGTAAAGCATGAAAGATGAAACTGCTAGGAAAAGAAGTACTGAAGAATGGACATAGTCTTCCACTGTGCTTGATTCTGGGCTTTTGAAGTGACCACGTTGGAGATCAAGACTCCTGTGAGAGACTTAACTCTATTGGACCAGAAGGGCAAACATCTGGGCAAGTGATTGTTTTTGAGAAAGAATTTAAGACTTTTGTGTATATTTTTATATATTAAAATAAAAATGGTTTTACATATTTAAAATTAGTATTGTCAGAAGTTTCACAGAACTCATTGATAAATGTCCTTTTCTATCAAAACTGAAATAATTTTAAAGAATAATTTTTGTAGAGATGGTAATGGTATTTTTTAAAAACTGTAATAATGTATAATTTTTCTATTTACTGCATATATATATATATATATCACAAAGCTGTTCTCAAGGTTGTCTTTAATGCACATAATTAAAATGATACTGTTTTAAGAGCTATACACTTTTTGTAATGTGGACTGCAGGCTTCAAGGCTATCATGTGTCAAGGTGAATAATGTCTTAACATTCACTAAAACAAGCAAATCACTGTTTTTAGGCATGCTTTGGAGCCTCAGCAATGGAATGAGGAAAATGTTTAGGGATTAGTTGGTTTTGAGTTAGTTTTGCCTGTTCCAGGTAAGAAACAGGAATGACATTCAAGTGACAGGCAGAAGCTGATGAATACACAGCGATCTGTCTGGTCCTGGTAGGAGAATAAACATGCTTTAAGATTCTTTTTCTCAGAATATGTTCTGATTCATGTCAGTTTCCCATATACTTTAAATTTTGTAAGCAAAAACTTTAGAGAACAATGTCTACTATTTTAACTTACTTAGAATTAAATATCATTCAAAGTTCCAGTAAAATAATCTCTTTTTTTGTATAGATTTAAAAGGTTTATCCTCGTGTGCTTAAAATTTTCATGTATTCATTTATTCAGCTGTATTTTTATTTTATTTAAACAATTTTTATTAGTTCTGTGAGAATTTCATACATGTGTTATGATCATGCACTCTACCTCTAAGTCTTCCCACATCCACCCTTACTTCCCTACTCATTCAACCTTCTCTCTGTCTCTGTCTCTGACTCTTTTGCCCATAAAATCTAAATTTGTTGTTCATCTATGAAGTCTTTCCTGGAGTGTGGTTGGCTTACCAGGGGCCATACTCTTAAAGAAAATGGTTTCTTCTTCTCCTAGCTATTATTAGTTGCCAATAGATTCTTGGTTAGAGGCTAGAGTTTGTGCCTATCTCTCCCATCCATGATGGCTCTTTGTGTGACTTTAGTTTGCAGAAGCCACCTCCTGGAACTCTCTAAAATGAAACTTTCAATTTCCCTTTTCTCCCTATTGTGCCTTTGGAACATGTGAATCCTGGAACAGTAAATCTTCATTAGAAGTAGCAAACCAGTTTGCTAGCAGTTGGCATACATGGGGCAATTCATTTAGCTGGTTCTATTAGTGCTCTCCTTTTATTCTATTTTAAATACCATTCTTCATTCAGGGACCACGTACATCAGCCACATAGAGAAGACCTAAAGGATATCAGATCATTTCAAATACATGCCTATCTGTGAATGTGTATAAGAATCAGATGTTTTTATATGTATAAAAATCAAAGAATATATACCCATCCTGACATCATATTCAAATGAGGAATGACTAGAAAAAATTATAGGCAGTATCTTCAAGATTTCCTGAATATTTTTTTTCTCAGAAAGCTTTCTCAATTGAAAGCATCTAGCAATACTCTCTCTATACAAACTCCCCCATTTCTGCATTTGTGAGGGTAGCCAAAACATTCTTTAGGACCCCTGTGTTTCTCACTGACCAAAGAACTCAAATGCCATCTCGTCAGAAAACTGTAGTTGAGTACTACAGCCTAAGCCCCATGATAGGACTTTGGAAGTGTTTGTGGGCTGTTAGAACAAATATGAGCTTTACAATGAGTTTCCATAAAGCTCTGTTACTGCCTGTGAGACCGATATTTTGTCTATTTCCATTCAAAGAGTCAAAGCCTTCTTTTTTAACTGGAGAAGTTATTAACTTCTAGATATTGATTGGTAATATTTTCAATGCCTTTTTTGCATTTCTTGCTGGAGTCTAACATCAACAATGCAGTCCAAAGCTCCTCGGCTTAGTAATTGCAGTTGGATAAGTTCAAAGTTCGCCAGTCCATGAAAGCTTATGAAGAGAACATTAGCACTGTTTCAGTATATTATAAAGAAAACCAGTCATTTTTCCTTAAAATGCCACTTTTCATTTCCGTTAAGAGACAGACTCCTGAGTTGGATGGATTATAGTGCTGTCTCAAAGTGGCATTTTCTTCCTGAAAAGCACTGACTCTTGACAAATGTCTACATTATTTCTGTGTCTTCCACGCTGGCTGGACATAAGAAGGAGGGATTAAAAATACAAGTAAGCTTTCTATTTAACTGAAATGTGCTAAAGATTATCCTGTCAGAGTGCTTTTCAGGAAAACTGGGACCAATGATTTATATTGTGGTAACTCTCTGCTTCAGACCTGATGCACCTGCATGCAGAGTTGAGGGAGGAGGAATGACCAGTGAGAGATGAAGAACAAAAAGGAAACAAAATGGTCCAATAGTAAAAATATTCTGGCAACATTTTCATTATGAAGTAAAATTATATATATATATATACATATATATAATGTACATATATCATATATATATATAATGCAACTGCTTTCTACTTTAAGGTTTATTCTAATTTCGTGTGTTTCATCTGCATGGCTGCCATGTATGTCTGTGCAATGTGTTCATATAGAACACGAAGGGCTGAAGAGAATGTCAGATCTTTTGGGAATTCAACTGGGGCTTCTGAATGAGCAAGAAGTGCTCTTAAGCACAGAACCATCTCTTCACCTCCCCGACGTCTTTGTTTTAAATGCAGTGTTTTAACTAGTACATAAAACATAGCATCTGTACAGATTTATAGGATTGCATCTGATAAACATTTAAATTGTGTAGTATTGAATTCCATACTTATTTCCTCAAACATTTATCAGTCATAGTAAAATCTTTGCTTAAAAATCCCTTCCAAAGTCACTCCCTGGAGCTTTGTGAAGTACACAACTTGTTATCTTTACAATTAGTCTACTGTGCACACAGAACTTACCTGATTGCTTTCTAAACCATTCATAACATAAGCTAATCTATATCTTCAGTGTTCAAGTGACTTAACTAATTTGAGTGGGTTGTTAGCGTGAATCCTCTGCATTTGCTAAGATCAAATCTGAAGAAACAACTTGCATATCCTGAACATGTTGATGTAACTCAACACTTTATTTCCTTTTGTTAGATTTTGATCACCCTGTGAGAGGCATATAGAGACTCCAATGGGTCCAGGGTCTTGCAGAGTCCACTTAGCCAGATCACTAAAGTGTAGAACAGACTCAGCCTCCAGAGTTTCTAGCTGAGGATTTCATTTATCCTGACTTTCTAGCTTACATATTTTTTTTAATTCAAGAAAAACTTTTTTTTTTTTTTTAGCTAGACTATATCTGAACCTGCTAAAAAAAAAAAAAAGAAATGTTGAAATAACTATTTTAATTCTTAGGAACAACTTACTTTATTGAGTAGAGCTCTTTTTCTTTTTTATGTGTGAAGAAAATTGGAATGAGATCACAAACAGCACTAAGTGCCAGTTGAAAAGGGTTTCAAAGTAACAGGAACAAGAATGTAGATGAAAGGCAAACAAGCATTTGTGGCAGAAGTAATTGAACTACTGGGATTTTAAAATATATCTAGAACGTAGCCTATAGGGTTTGATATGTGTACTTGTTGGATCCTAAACCTTAAATTTAGAATCATTAGTTAGTTTCAAAATACATTATAAACTGCATTCTCTCTACAGGTCTTTATGCCTGTTTAAAGTCTAGTACATTAAAAAAAAAAAATCCAGTTCAGCCTTCTTCACCAAGTATTTAGTGTGGCTATCTCCACGGTGTCCTAGGTGGCCAGTTTCATTGTTTTATTTTGGGCAGGCCTCGGTTTGAAACTCACTTCCTAGCCTAGACTGGCACAAAACTCACTGTAATCCATCCCCCTGTCCCTGTTTCCTGAATGCTGGAGATTTCAAGCATGAACCACCCTGGGGAGCTTTGAAATTTTTGAGGACAGCTGTAAATTGATGCAGCTTGCTTGTCTCATTTCCCTAGTTATCTTATTTTACTTATCTTCTTGCTAAAATACTACCTGTTATTAAAATCACTACTAGTGACTATTTAGTAGCAACATTGATATAGCATTGCAATCCTATAAGCAGCATTTATGTTGACATGCTAAACAGCCAGAACATGTGACTAGAACCGGATATAAAGCGTATAAATTGAGAAAAAATATTAATTAATCTTGTTCCAAAACCTTATTAACTCAAGAAGGCTCTGATTTTTTAAAATCTGTTTTGTTTATCTCATGTCAGCTGTACCATGCTTGCAGTACACCCCATTAAATAAACTAATTAACAAAACATGGTGTCCAAATGAAATCTAATAACTTCTGAAGACACCAGTAAAATTGAATTTGTGTGAGAAATTACTCTTTTTTCCTATGCTTAGATACTTGGCAGTATAATTAATTTCCACATATGTCCCAGGATTTGACAACTGAAGCATTTTTTTATTTTGAAATTTTTACAGAATATCATTGAATTTAAGAAGAAATAAATCCAATGTATTTCCCAAGTTGTCAACTTCTCCAACAAATCAGCATTATCTTTCCTCAGTTCACCATTCATTTGTAAATTCTTTCTTTTCTTCTCATAACATTTCATATATAGTTGCTCTCCACGCTACTCTATTTCAATTTTGGAAATTAGGAATGGATTGAGACCAAAGCAGAAAACCCTACTTTGGTTAGTAATGACTTAGTGAGGAGGGTTGACTGTTTTCTTCTTTTGTTTGAGATAAACTCCCTCTAAGTAACCTAGGCTGGCCCCAAACTCTCCATCCTCCTGGGTTAGACTCCTGACTGCTCTAGGTGTCCCTTATCTTGATAAGCGATGATAATATTTTGAAAGATAATTATTTCCAGATGCCCTGGAATTCATGCATCCCTCAATAAGTTGTGACTCGGCCATTCATTGGACACTGTTTTGAATACACCTGTACAGCAGATTTGTCTCTGGTAAATAAATGGCTGTCTTTTCTTGCTCATCTTTTAGCTACTGGGAATTGTGAAATATACAGTCTGTCAGTGTATGTGGACTATGTTTAGTATGACTGATTTGGGGGATTTGGAGAGAAATAGTTCTTAAATTTTTAAAATTACATTTGTTCATTAATTTTATTTATTATTTGTTTACTTATTTGTGTGTGTGTGTATGCACACACATGCACACATCTGTTCATGTCTACGTTTACACATGTGCCATGGCATGCATGCTGAGGTGAGAAGACAGCTTATCCTTCTACCATGTAGGTTTCAAGAATAGAACTCAGGTCATCTGGCTTGATTGCAGGCCCTTTAGCTGCCAAACTATCTTGCTGGTGAAGATAGTTTTAAAGGACTTTTGAAAATCTTTTAATTTCTGCCTTACACATGTTTTACTAAGCAATTACTGGTCTGTTTGTGCACTAGCCTTTGGAGCTCTTTGAATAAGCATCTGCTCCTGTTTATATATCTGGTTTTTAAGAACCTGTGTGGATATTCTACCTGGGAAGAAGCACAGCTACCTATATCCCATTGACCTAAGACCAGTCCTGCTCTATAGACAAGGATACTCTGTGATCAAATACACATCTTTGGGAACACATGGGATGGGATGGGAGAGGAAGTGGGCACTCTCTTATCCAGCCAGATCAGTGAAGGTGATCAATGACATGACATGACAGAAGTTGCAGCCAGACTGGCCTCACAGCCTCTATTTATCACAATAGTTTTCTGACAGATTGCTTTCTAAAATGCATGAACTCATTTGTTTCTTCTTCTTGCTGCTTCTCTTGCTAGAATGGCGAACTAAATAATTTCTCTGTCCTTGTAGAACTTGGTTATTTTCCTGATGGCGTTAAATAGTAAGTGAGCCAAGTTTTGTGATATTAATGTTTTAAAAAACTGAAGTCTTAATTAAAATCAGTCATTTTGCATTAAATACTCCATTCTTTTTAATAGATTCTTTGTTCAGTTTGGAATGAAGATCAGATATGTCATCATTCTGTATCACTTAGCAAAATGCTTGCCACATGGTAATCATTCCGTTGCTATTGGTTATTTCCCACACATTCCATATGCCCTTGTTTTGTTTACTTAAAGAAGTTTCAATTTTAAAGTAACTCATTATATTTTCAAAGTTCACATAGCAGTGATATTACAAGGTGAAACTATAAAGTTCATCTATCAAGAAGTGCATTATACTTCTAACTTTTCACTCTCTCCTTTGCACATACTTTGGTCATCATTTTAAAAAATTTTATATTTCATCTACAGGTATCACTTTAAATAAATGGAGTCAAAGAGTATTATTTCTTGAGTATTGTCTTATTATCCATGCTTACTGAAATTGGTATCTTTTAATATTTATATGTCATGTGCTTAAAACAAAAACTATTTTCAAAGTCCATTTGCTGACCCAGTATGGCAATGAAACATTCTGAAAATACCTCTTACATTCTAAGACAATGGGACTTTTTCTGGATCTCACAGCCACAGTTAAAAAATACACCTTGAAGGGAGATCCAAGATGGTGCTGTCCATAAAGCATTATATATGAGTACTAGGTGAATGAGATTAGTCACTGTGGAGAGAATGTGAGGTCCTGCAGCCGACTGCGAAACACAGACAGTGTCTAAATTTCTGCAGTGAACACTGAGACTGGTCACCAATCGAAACAGCTCATGCAGTTCCCAGGAATACCACCCTGAGATTAGCCAGCTTGATCACCTGTCTGGAGCACAGGCCAGAGTGGATCCAGCCTAAGGCTCCAGTTGCAGATTAGCAGTTCCACCTGTCTGCCTGATATCCAGCCTCTACACAGACCTGTACACACCCAACTGGGAAAAACAGCTGGACCACAAGAGCAAAGGTCCAATTGGGTCACAACCAATTGAGAAGAACAGGATGACCCAGCTCCCAGAACAGGGGATTTTCCTGACCACCAATGCCAACTGGCATCAGAAACAACTGGAAAACACCAGGGTCAACCAGATTGACTAAAGGCCAGCACAAGAACATGGTTAAAAAAAAAAAAAGCAAAAACAAACAAAAAAACCACCACCAACAACAACAAAGCAATATGACATCTCTAGGACCTAACTATAATGCTACAGAAAAACCTGGAAATTCTAACACAATTGAAACAAAGGAAAATGACCTTGATCCTATGCTTATATTAATAATAGAAGGCTTAAGGGAGGAAATGAAATACCTTAGGGAGCAACAACAAAATACTGCAAAAGAGGTGATAGAAATGCTTAAAGGAATAGAAGACGTGAAGAGGGAAGTTGAAGCAATAAAGAAAATACAAGCCGATACATTCATGGAACTGGAAAACCTTAGGAAAAGAAAAGGAACTACAGACACAAGCATCACCAACAGAATACAAGAGATGGAAGAAAGAATCTCAGGCACAGAGGTTAAAATTGAAGAAATTGATACATCTGTCAAAGAAAATGTAAAATCCAAAAAATATCCTGACACAAAACATTCAGGAAATCAAGGAAACCATGAAAAGACAAAATCTCAGAATAATAGGAATAGAAGATTCCCAGCTCCATGGACCAGAAAATATCTTCAACAAAATCATTGAAGAGAATTTACCAAACCTAAAGAAAGAGATGCCTATAACTGTACAAGAAGCTTACAAAACTCTAAATAGCCTAGTCCAGAAAAGAAAATCCTCCCGCCACATAATAATCAAAACACTAAATGTACAGAACAAAGAAAGAATATTAAAAGCTGCTAGGGAAAAGATCCATGTTGGGGAAGGTCTAATAACATTGCTTCTGATAGGCTGATTTAAATGCTGAGATCTGGTTACCACCCCTTCTGAGGCATTCTCTTTATTGGTTAATAAAAGTTGCTGATGGCCAATTAGCTGGGAAGAAAGAGTATAGGAAGGCGGGACTTCCTGAGATTAGAATAGGAACCCTGTGCTTTACACAGAGGATTAGCTCATTCTACCAGGAGTCATGGAAGCAGATAGACATGTTTGAGAAAGCTGGAAGGTAATTACAGGCACATGGCGGTTTGGGATTAGGTGATCCGGGTTAACTTAGAGTAGCTAATTGAGAATCTGCCCAGATAAGGGTTAAGTGTTAAAACATTAAAAGGTCTTGGCATATTTAATTATTGGGGAAAAGACTGTGGCAGTTTATAGGCCATCAGTCCAAGCAATCCAGGGCCTTCAGACTCCCAGATTCCCACTGAGCTCTGTTGAACCTCCTGCCAAGCTGCCGGCAATTCTCCTGGCCTAATATAAAAACTTACATTAGTTAATATAGTTTAGGTTACAGGTGGTGTAGGCCACCCTTGGTCCAGGGCCTCTTTTTCCAGGATAAATTAGGCAGCCAGTTAAGTCGGGCCAGACCCATTGGCTAATATCCTGCCAGGCTGCCTGCTGTTCTGCCAAGCCTCTGGCTGCTCTGCTGGCCTAATCTTACAGTTTATACTTATTAATAAATACAATTGATAATTAAATTACAGTTTCAGGTCCAAGTAACATATAATGACAAACTTATCAGAATCAACTTGACTTTTCATCATAGACACTAAAAGACAGAAGGGCCTGGACAGATGTCTTGTATACCCTAAGAAGCCACAAATGCCAGGACAGACTATTTCCAGAAAAACTGTTCATCAACATAGATGGAAAAAACAAGATATTCCACTATAAAACTAAATTTAAACACTATCTATGCACAAATCCAGCTCCACAGAAGATGTTAGAAGGAAAACTCCAACACAAGAAGTAGAGGTTAACTACACACAAGAAAACACAGGAAGCAAATAACTCAATGGCACCAAAAACAAACGAAGTTCACTCACACACTATTTCTACTAACATCAAGATGGCAGGAAGTAATAATTATTGGTCATTAGTATCACTCAACATCAATGGACTCAATTCCCCAATAAAAAGACCTAGACTAGCAGAATGGATATGAAAACAGAATCCCTCATTCTGCTGCTTACAAGAAATACACCTCAGCAAAAAAGATAGGCATTATCTCCAAGTAAAGGGCAGGAAAAAGATATACCAAGCAAATGGACCCAATAAGCAAGCTGGAGTAGCCATTCTACTATTCAATAAATTAGACTTTGAACCAATGTTAATCAAAAGATATGGGGAAGGGCACTTCATACTCATAAAAGGAAAAATCTACCAACATGACATCTAACTACTGAACATCTATGCTCCAAATGTAAGGGCACATCACATTTGTTAAAGAAACACTACTGAAGCTCAAATCCCACAAAGAACCCCACACATTAATAGTGGGAGATTTCAACACACTACTCTCACCACTGGACAGATCAACGATGCAGAAACCAAACAGAGAAATAATGAACCTCACAGATGTCATGAATCAAATGGACCTAATTGATATTTACAGAACATTTCACCCATAAACAAAGGAATCAGGGAAACAACAACCTTCACAATAGCCACAAACAATATAAAATACCTGGGGGTAACTCTAGCCAAGCAAGTGAAAAATTGTATGACAAGAACTTCAAGTCCTTGAAGAAATTGAAGAGGCCATCAGAAGATGGAAAGATATCCCATGCTCATGGATATGTAGGATCAACATAATAAAAATGATCATTTTGCTAAAAGCAATATACAGATTCAATGCAATTACTATCAAAATACCACCACAATTCTTTATAGACCTGGAAAAAGAAATTCTCAACTTCATATGGAATAACAAAAACCCCAGAATAGCTAAAACAATTCTTTACAATAAAAAACATCTGGAGGTATCACCATCCCAGATTTCAAGCTGTACTACAGAGAAATAGTAATAAAAACAGCATAGTACTGGTATAGAAACAGACCAGTGGATCAATGGAATTGAATTGAAGATCCAGAAGTGAACCCACACACCTATGGTCCCTTAAATTTTTACAAAGAAGCCAAAACCATACAATGGAAAAAGGATAGCATCTTCAACAAATGGTGCTGGTCTAACTGGATGTCCACATGTAAAAGAATGAAATTAGACCCATAATTATCACCTTGCACAAAACTTAAGTCCAAGTGGATCAAAGACCTTAACATAAGGCCGGTCACACTAAATCTATTAGAATAGAAAGTGGGGAAAACCCTCGAACTCATTGGCACAGGTGACAACTTCCTGAACAGAACACCAACAGCTCAGGCTCTAAGACCAACAATCAATAAATGGGACCTCATGAAACTGAAAAGCTTCTGTAAGGCAAAAGACACGGTCATTCGAATAAAATGGCAACCTACAGATTGGGAAAAATCCTCACCAACCCCACATCTGACAGAGGGCTAATATCCAAAATTTACAAAGCACTCAAGAAATTAAATGCCTAGAAACCAAATAATCCAATCAAAATTAGGTAACAGAGCTAAACAGAGAATCACAAAGGAGGAATCCCTAATGGCTCAGAGACATTTGAAGAAATGCTCAACATCCTTAATCATCAGAGAAATGCAACTCAAGACGACCCTGAGATTACATTTCACAATTGTCAGAATAGCTACGATCAAAACTCAAATGACAGCCCATGCTGGCAAGGGTGTGAAGTAACGGCAACACTCCTCGATTGCTGGTGGGAGTGCAAGCTTGTACAACCACTATGTAAATCAGTCTGACAATATCTTAGAAAACTTGGAAAATAGCCGTACCTCAAAGCCCAGCTATATCCCTTCTGTGTATACATCCAGAATTTTGCTGATTCCTCAGCAAATCACAAGGAAGTTTCCTCATCTATGTTCATAACAGACTTATTTGTAATAGCTAGAAACTGGAAACAACCCAGATGTCCCTCAACTGAGGAATGAATTAAAAAAAACTGTGGTACATCTATACAATGGAATGCTACTCATCCATCAGAAACAACAAAATCCTGCAATTTGCAGCAAATGGATGGAACTAGAGAAGTTCATCCTGAGTGAGCTAACCCAGACTCACAAGGATGCACATGGCATCTATTCACTTATAATCAGATTTTAACCATATAGTACAGGATAACTATACTACAACCAATGCGCCAAGGGGAACAAGAACATAGACTTTGTTTCCTATCAATGAGACACTTTGCCTTAGTGGTGCTGCCTTGTAGTTCCCCAGTGTATGAGGAGTCTCTTGGCCCTCATATGACTGCTGAACTGGGGCAGGGGACTGTTATGTAGCGACACTCCACTCCAGAGGACTGGGATGGAAGGGATAAGGAGTAAAGGGTTGGAGGGTGGGTCTGGGAGGGGCAGTAAGAGGACACTGAGGTGGAGATGTAACCTGAAATAATAAATGAATATTTAAAAAATATGTTAAACTGCTGATTGCCACATAGCTCACATACTCTTGGATATCAGCTTAAATTTTTTTCCTATATATAAAGGATATTTTCATTGTCTTACATTAAAAAGACAGTTAAGTGGTTTAAAATGTTGCAAGTAAATTAAGGGTTACTACAGTTCAACCTGGTTTTCTAAACCTCTAGGAGCTGAAAAAAAATTGGTTTCAATCTTGATGATTGAAACAGGTCTCAGAAGCTCATGCTCCCCATGAGCATCTTTCTTACCTCACTCATTTCTTAGGTGTTAGTTCTTCATTGCAGTCTAAAAATCACACCCCTACTCTTACACCTGATTGTGGCCCTGATATTTATAAATGATCTTGTACATTTACCTTGGCATTCTTCTTATAGGACTGAAACTAATTCAGTTGCCACATAAGTAGTTCCAGAAGGCATGCAGTAAATGTAGTTTGGGGACAGCATTCTTATACTAGCTGCGTGGGGACACCTACTTGAGTAGAATGTGACATGCAAGGTAGAGGACTAGTTGCTGAAGGCTGTCTACTGATAGTGTAGGACAGCTATCCCAGTGTCCTGAATGTCCTTGCCGGTACCGTGATACAGGCATTTGAAGTATATTGGCGGAAGGATGCCTATAACAATTGTGGAGTTGTCTATTCGTTACAAATTTGCAACATCTGCAAATGAGAAAACCAGAAACTGAGGGAGGGTGGAAAATGGTTCTTAGTTAGCCATGAAGCCAGAAGATACCTGTGGTAGTTTGAATAAGAGTGGCTCCCACAGGCTTACATATTTCAATGCTTGGTCATCAGAGAATGGCACCATAATGACTTGAGAAGGATTAGGAGGTGTGACCTTACTGGAACTTCCTCCAACAAGGCCACACTTTGATGTTTCAAGATCCCAAGCTGGCCCCAGTGTCTCCCTCTTCCTACTGCCTGTGGTTCTCAGCTCCTTTTCCAGCACCATGTCTGCCTGTGTGCTCCATGCTCCACACCACAATGACAATGGTCTCAACCTCTAAACTGTAAGCAAGCCCTAGTAAATGCTTTCTCTTGTAGGAGTTGCCTGGATTCTGATGTCTCTTCCCAGCAATAGAATGCTAAGACAGCCTCTTTAGTGCTTTAGGTGACCCTTACCTCATTTAGTGAAAGCTGAAATGGCTTAAGAACAGCTGAAAATTTACTAGTTAATAGTTCTCAAAACATTTAGACTCACAGGCAAATAAAGCCTGTTCTAATAAGGCCAGGACCCTGCTTAGGAAAATTTGATTTGTCAAAACATCAGTTGTAAACGTCTAGGTGGTAATCCCAAAAACTGTTTACACTTGTGATCAACAAACTACAAAGTGACCGTTAAAGATCTACATTCTTATGGGATCCCTTCCCAGTGACTAAATGGGACCTCTGACTTGTTTCAACAGTGACGTAAAATCAGAAGTAGAGTATTTATAGCCCATGAGATCCTGAATTCCAGCCCAACACACACAAACACACCCAGTGGAAGTGAGATATCGCTTCTCAAATCTTTTGTTTCATTATCTAATAGCCTATATTAGAGGGAGGAATAGACCTCTCTTGCTTTTGAGCCAGTTTATAGAGAGGCTCAGATAATAGGGAATTTATTAGGAGTGGAGGGAGGTTGTAGCTCAGAACCAGTAAGAAACTTGATACCTCAGGCATACAGTCTTAAAAGTTAATATTTGATTGCTTAAGTGAATTCAAAAGTTTTGCCAGACAAGCCTTCTAGTAGGAACACAGTCCATCTGCCCTTTGATTGCTCTTATATTACCCTTAGAAGAGGATCCAGCCCAGCTCTAAGCTTTGCCTGGACTTTTGACCTACAGAAACCTTGAGATAATGTGTGTTGCTTTAAGTTACTAAGCTTGGGGTAATTTGTCATACAACAAAAACTAATATAGCAGATGTCTATAAAATCCTTAATTGCTTTCATAGGTATCCTCCCTTCTTCACAAAGGAACACCAGTAAAATTATTACAAGGTCTCTGGAGGGCAACAGCATCTCTATTTCACCTTATCTGTGTAGGTTGATAACTAAGGTGAAATTTCAGTAAAGTCTGGCTGGAGACAAGATGAGTTTGATAATGGATAGAGAAGATGATAGCAAAAGGATATGGAAAAAGTAGTAAACATGAACCAATTAGATCCAGGGCCTCTCCCTATGATTTATAGGTACTTGATCAAACAAGCAAGAAGATAAATCTGAATAAACAACACTTCAATTACTCAGGTGTCTTTCATTGCAACAGAGGCTTCCACACTATACAATGACCAGAGATAATGAGGAAAATCTCAGAATGAAAGAGTAGCAACTACAAGTCAAGGGGAAATGATGGCCTATGCAAAACAGAGGAGAAATGTCTGGGTCTCCTTAGGAGAAATAAGAAAAGGCTATAAAAGTGGGCATGCTGGGATGGGCATATTATCTCAGACCAGAAGACCAACCAGAGGACTATGCTACTCAGAAGAACTCAGAGGACACACATTCATGAAGATCTTCAAGAACAGTGAGTGGGCGTGGCATCAATGAGACCATGAAACACAGTGGCAGCTCTTCTGTTCTGTAGGTCAGATTGATGACTGAAGTGTTCACAGCTCTGGTTTCATTAGCAGTGAAGGGAATAATGAGTCCCACATTAATAAAGGCCATTGGGTGATGTTTGGTTGACTAATGCCATTGGATCTCAGTTATAATGTCCAGCAAGGTTGGAGGAGCAATCATAGAGAATCATTTTACAAGCCATTGTGGGTAATTATGGCCTCTCTAGAGAAATGGATGTTATCCAGTACAGGTGTTGTTTAATATCTACTCATGGAACAAGGCACATTTGGGAAACATGAGCTACAGAAATCATCTCTACTCTCTTGTTTAGCTCCTGGATCTGGACACATATTATGATATGAAAGCAATAGACTAATAGGTATGGCCTCTGGGTCAAAGGTGCTCTTACAGAGTGATCTGTCTAAGCTACCAAATTCTCTCATTCCTGTGGCTAATCCAGAGTGCTGGAAATGTCATTGGGGTTAATAAGGAAGAATATGAAGTTTGTCAGCTCTCGTGGGAAAATGACAACCCAGGTGCCCAGCTATACTGTATTTCTTCTGATAAGTAGTTCCTGCTGTTCCTCACCCCTGGTAGACACAGACTACTATCCATGGGGTAATAAGTGGCGTGCATTCAGAATGTTCCATAATCTAGACTTTTGGCAGAAGTAATTGAGCCACAATATGGCTAATTCTGTCATGAGAAGACAGAGGGATTATGTGGTTGAATCTCATGGAGCCTTATGGTCATCTCTGGATCAGTTAGTGGTAACTAGATAAATATGATTGTGCTAGTGTGTCATGGTTACCCAGGGCCAGGAATGAGTATTTGTGTCCCCTTAATAGATAACTGCAGGTGGAACTGTGACCTTTTCTACTCTTCCTATTTTAAAATTTCTCTCAAGAATAGAGAATGGAAACCAGTGACTATGTCTTAAAACTGTGTAGATACAGATTAAAGGAGACAAATGTAGGGTCAACTGTGGTAGTCATGCAAGGAGACAACCAATTCATGCCTATGTCTTCAAGATACACTGAAGGATTCCTTGAATGGCCATATATTCTTCATCGCAATATTCTGCCCATAACTGAACAGAGCAGAAGTATACCAGACCCAGGCAGTTTTATTTCTAAGCAATGCTCTGCTGATTGTTAAACTGCTTTAGGACTGTAGCTGCCTTTTTCTTTTCTGCTATCAGAGATACTAGACTTCTCATAAAAACAGAATCCTTTTCCTGTGTAAAACTACTTCTAAATCCTTCCAGTAAATCACTGGTGTATATAATTCTGTCTCAGAATCCACTTCTCACAGGATTCAAACTGATGCATTTGATAATGCCCATGAAATTCCCATCTTTGTGATTATAACTAAGAAGTATATATTTCTTAAGCCACTTTCTCGTGTATAGATCTGTAACTCTTTTACATGGGCCCAGGTCTAATGACAAATGCAATTATCCCTTATGAAATGTTATATTTATTAAATAGAAATAAGAAATATTCATTTATACTATTATGGACTCACATGAATACACATATAAACTTATGAAAATCTAGAAAAGTCAAGTTAAAATTCATTATATTTCATAATATATTCCTTTTTTGGTTAAGACTTCAAAGACAAATACACATAGGTATTTTTGTAGTCAGAGAGGGTCATTTGCTTGGTCTTCTTGGCTAAGGTGTAGTAATCTGTGAACAGTTGAAAGAAATTGACTTTTCATTTATCAAACAAGAATAAAATATTTGAGTTACTGTTTTGTCAACTTTAGATTTAGATATTTTTAGATCACAATTTCTTTGTGCATTACTTAATCTGGTTGGAAAGAGTTTTGCATTTTAAGCCTTTGATTAAAGAAGAGAAGCTGGAAAATATTTTTTTGTATTCAAGGTAATGTCTGTATCAGGCTAAGTTTTTAAAAAAATCTATGTTATGTATGTTTAGGTATCCTTTCCCATGCATACCCTCCTGTCAATGTGCAGTGAACTCCAGCCCTTGTGATTGAGCCATAGTTCAGCTGACACTGAACTTCTCCCCTTGACTGTTCACTTCGTAATCAATGGCATAGTTCTCATTTCTCTTTCTTTCAACTCTCTGTTCAAGTTTACACCTGAGTGACCCTGGTGGCTGTATATTAAGGAATTAGACTTACACTGTGCTTGGTCAATGGGGAGAGTCTCTTTTCTTTCTTTCCTTCCTTCCTTTCTTTCTCTTTTTTTTGCACTTTTATTTACTTTATTATTCAAGATTAAAAAAATAATAATTCCAATCCCCATCCCCCTCCTACCCATCTTCCCAATCCTCACCTCCCCCCACAGTACCAACCCACTCTGGTACACCAAACCGCATCAGGACTAAGTGCCTCCCTTTCCATCCAGGCAAGCTAAGACAGCTCTGCTGGGAACATGAGCTCCTGAGGGAGACAGTATTGTGTATGTCCAGGATAGACCCCATCCTGACTGTCAGGGGCTCCACTCTAAGCAACCCAGCCGGTCAGCTTCATATGTATAATGGGCCCAGGGCCAGTCCCTGTGAGTTCTTTGCATGGTGGTTCAGTCTCTTTGCATCCCCCAGTGTTCAAGTAAATTGACCATGTGGATCTTTCTGTGAGATCCTTCCGGCTTCCTTAAACCCTCCCCTAAATTTCCCTCAAGACTTCCTGATTTTATCCAATTATCCACTGGATAAGGTTTCTCAGACAGCAACAATGTTGGGTTTCTGTCCATATCTCTCTATTGATACACCTCCAATGTCCATCCCATCTTTGTTACTTAGAGGGACTCAAGCACCATCCCTTGAGCCCTCCTTGATATTCAGTTTCGCTGGGTCTGTGGACTACAGCATAATGATCCTGCACTATTGGCCAATATACACTTATGAGTGAGTAAATACCCTGTGTGTCTTTTTAGGTCTGTGTTAAATCTCTCAAGATGATCTTTTCTGGTTACAGAAAAGATTTGCCTACAAATCTCATGATATCCTTGTTTCTGATAGTGGAGTAGTATTCCATTGTGTAGATGTACCACAATTTCTTTATCCTTTCCTCAGGTGAGGGACATCTGGGTTGTTTCCAGTTTCTGGCTATTATGAACAAAACTGCTATGAACATAGTTGAGGAAATGTCCTTGTGATTTGGTGATGCATATTTAGGGTATATGCCCAGTAGTGGTATAGTTGGGTGTTGAGGTAGAACTATTCCTAAATTTCTTAGAGGACTCAGAGGAAGTCTTTAAATCCTCAGACAGTTCAAATGATGGGAGTATCTTTGATATTCATGGTAGTCCTGGGGACTATGGAAGTTTATACTAAGAAGATGAGCCATACAGACATCTAGATAGTCTATGCTAATGAAATAAGTCAGGATGAACTCTGAAAGTTCTAGAAAGACTATTCCTTGGGGCTTATGTGTATATGTTTGTGTGTGTGTGTGTGTGTGTGTGTGTTTGCAAGTTTGAGTGCATGCAATCCATAGTGTGAATGTGGTCACAGGACAGCTCAGTTCTCTCTTTCCACCATGTAGGCCCTAGGACTAGAAGTCAGATCAAGAGGCTTGGTAGCAAATGCTTTTACTCATGGTGATGATTAGTTTCAAATGTCAACTTGCCATAACTAGAATCAGTGAGAAGGGAACTCTGGTTAAGCATTTGTCTAAGGCAGGCTGGCCTGTGGCCATATCTGCAAGGGATTGTCTTGACCATGACTTTGACAGAGGGAGAGACAACCCATTGTGGGTGGCACCATTCCCTGGACAAGGTGTCCTGAGCTATACAGGATAGAAGGAAGATACATGAAAGCAGTAGGTAGGCAGCGTCATGGACACATTTGTCTTTTTCTGTCCCCGCCCCCCCCCCCCCCCCCCGTTGGAAGCGACGTAGATGGCTGCTTTGAGATCCTGCCTTCACTTTCTCTAAGTCACAGACTGTGATCTGGAATTGTAAGCCAGATGAAAGGCTTTCTTCCCTAAGTTGCTGTTGGTCATAGTGTTTTATCACAGCAACATAAGTGAAAGCAGTCCTAATGAGCCATCTTCCAGGGCCAACCTGTTTGTGCTTCTTGTTAGTGACACATACAAATGTCATGGTGGGGGGTGAAGGATGTATCCTTGGAGCGCAGAACTTCATGTCTCACAGCATTCCTGACTTTGTTCTCGACATTTCTTTATTTGACTGATCTTGATTTTTACCTCATATAAAACTGTGAAGCCGGCTTCTTTCCAAAGCTCTGGGTTTATCTAGTAAATTCTCAGACTTGAGTTCAGAAGCTCCATAAACTTCAGCCAATTTATCCTTCCATGGGTAGCTGGACACCAAGACCTTTTGCCTAGAATGTGGAACAAAGGCTGTCTTGTATATTTGTGCCCATAACCTAACTTTTCCCTACATAGAAGTGTGATCTAAGTTGTTGGCTTGATGACATCATCGCTTTCCACCCTGAAGCATTTTCCCCCTTGAACCCCACCAGCTTCCCTACCAAACTTAGTGTCGCTTTCCCCTCCTGTCAGCCATTAAATCCAATTTCTTCTTCCTACACAAACTCCACAGGTCTGTCTTTCAGTCTAGCATTACATAATTAACTCTTTTTCCTGGACTGTTTCAATTCTATATAAGATGTTTTGTCTTCGTTTTAACTGATACTGCATTTTTTACTCAACAAATTTCCCACCTACCATTAAAACTCAAATTACATTTTTAAAGATATCTGTTCAGAGTTTATTGAAAACATCTCCAAAGCAGCAGATAACCATTTATTTTTTACATGTCTTCATGAGACCCACAAGTTGATTCTGCATAGATCTTCAAGACTAATATAGGCATTGCTCTGAACCACTTACCTTATTCATTAATATCAGTAACAAATAATACAAACCCATCCTCATGAAACTGAATGAATGATGATGGTTGGCTTTAACAACCTTGCATGTTTAAAATTCTGTTTTTTGTTTTTCCTCTACTGGCCTAAATCCCCTCTGGGTATTTTTGGATTTTCCATTTCTAAGAGATTTTTCTCTCATCTTCAAATTCTTTGTCTATTTACATGTGTGTGTGTTACACATCTATGAGTGTGCAGATGCTGGGGACTTGAACTCAGGCCCCCATGTTAGCCCAAGATGTGTTCTTTCCCACGGAGCCTGTTAAGGCCTGCTCCTTTAGCACAAACTGCAGCCATTTTGTATTCTGTCTCCATTTTGATCATAAATTGAAAATAAGTGCAAGTTCTCAGGCTCCACTCCCCAGATGCTGACAAAGGAGAAGACCTTCGGCTGGGGCAAGCTAACTATTCATCCTGACTTGTTATGATTCTATAGTTTTTGGTTTTTTTGACATGCTATTTTGAAATATTCTTGGAAAAACCCCCTGAGCATGATAGTGGCAGGTCATGTTACCTACTGTTCCGAATGTCTTACTATGACTCCCCAGAACTCATACTCTGTTACCTTAGTACTATGAAGACTCCTAACTACAACCATATTTACCTCACTATCAGCCTAAAGTTTAGCTAATAATGTTTAGACTAGTTAGCCAAACGCACTGGGAATGTAATACTGCCCTCCCCTTGCCTTCTACTCTTGGTTTTTCTATTAAAAAACAAAACAAAACAACTTACCCTGAGAGCAGACCAATGCCACCGTTAGTCACTTGAGACTTCTCTGGCCCAGGTCATATGCTGGTCACAATCAGTCTTGGGTGTATGTTCAATAAACCATCCATATGTGACTGAGATAGATGTCTGCGTGATTTGTGTGGCTATTCCTGAATCCTAACAGCCATATCCCCAGCCCAATTACCTCTAAATTCTTGCAGCATGTGTTTTGTGCATATTGTCTATGTTGACTAAGTTCTCATTGGCTGCTAGGCTGAGGCACCTAGAAATCGTGCTCACTTTTTATTATTCCATATCCTTTGAAAACCATACCAAGGACTTTTATAAGCACACATACTGTTCATGATCAGAAGCATGAGTGTGTGTGAGAAGTTCATATGCCTTTGAGTTTTGTTAAAGTTTTCTGTTTATCTAATTAGCACCAGCAATCATCTGAGCTTTAGCAACAAGGAGGGAGCAGTAATGTAACTATTAATTCTGGAGAGTTTCTAGTTGATCCCACAAGTTAAATGCCCTTGAAGTTTTAAGGATAGTTTTGTCCATATTAACTTATTTGTTGCTATAGTTATAGATAAAGGGATATTTATATGTCATTATTTAATTGAGTGTGTGCACGTGATTTCCTATTATTTGTTGTAATAAAAAATTTGTCATTGAAGCCCCAAAGCCACAAGTCTTCTCTTATCTCTCATTATAGAAATATGTAGCAACTCATTTGGCATGTGAAAGGAGTTGCCCTTGCTGTCCCCAAACAGAAGGAGCTATGTCCCTAGCATTAATTGAGAAATGCAGCATTTTCAGACAGTCTTTTAATCTTACTTTGGCATTAGTGCTTGTACTACTCATAAGCCTACAAGTAGCTGAAAACTACACACTGGCATTCTTTAAGTTTCTCATGTGGAAAAGAAAACAAGACTCTGGATTCACTAATGATGAAGGGTACATTCACCAGATATCTGCCTTGGGAAGAACAGCTTTGTAATATATATAGCATCACTATTAAAATATCAAATACTAGAGGTAGTTACAGGGAATTTATTACTGAATACTTTGTGCAGATGGGTTCTGGAAAACAGATCTATATTTGTTTTAAATGGGTTTGTATGTTCTGGGCCAACATGATCAATAAAAATGTTGAAAAATCAGAATGTTATAGAGTTGAGTTTTGTCATTCAGTATGTAATGTCTGGATAAGAATAAATGCATTTGAAAATAAAGAGGAAATGAACAGTGAATATTTACTTCTGTGAAAAGCCTTGTTGGTAAATTTAAATTTTCTTATGAGTCCACATTTCTTTTACTTATTGCCAATGATGACACGTTTTTAAAGATATTGTTTTGTCAAATATAATTTTACAATCGCTCTGTATTCTTACACCTAAGTTAGTGGTTTCTCCCAAATAGTACTTTTGACGGTTTACAGTTTTATGGGTCAATACTCATTTTAAATTGCCCAGTAGGAAAAAATTCAAGTTAATTCCTATCTGTTCAAAGGGATGGTTAAACTTTATTGATAAAATCGTCTCAAAAATGACTTGGTGACTGAAAAGTTCAATGATTTTTGCTTTTGTATTCTGGCTCTTTAAACAGTTCTTATATCAAATTCACAAAAAAGTGGTGGTAGAAATGTACACATCCATATGTTTTTGATACTTGTTTATTTTAAAAATTCACAGATGCATGATAAGATCCAATATTAGAAGCCTATAGTTCAGAGTTTCTAGGTCAAAGCACAAAGATAAATGAATGATTTTCTTTGTTGTTGAAGACCCATTTCTAAACAGTGGATGATCCAGAGCCTGTAGTAGTGAGCAGAAGGTCTTTAGCTGGAAAACACAGCAAACATAAAAGAATTGAGAAATGATGCTTGAGAGATTTCTCACAGAAAATGAAAGGTTAATGTTTCATTAACAACACAGTACATGGTGCGAAAGAGAAGCAAATTCCAGCCCTGGCCCTGAAATGAGAACGTGTGGAAAGGCTCCTAGTGGGGCAATTCCACTTCTTAAGACTACCATCTGCAGTAAGTGGGACAGGGAGAGAGTAACCAGGATACAGAAGCCGGGGTGGAGAATAAAGATAGATTTCATTCTACCAACGTGGGGTGTGAATTTTGGTATGCAAAGATAGGGAAGATCATAGCCCCACAGACACCATTTCAGATTGTATAGTAAGGGCTAAGTTTGCAGAAAGTGTATCTGGTCAGACAGACAATAGTGTACATTCGCCCCACTGCCCAGTCCCAACAGTGCTTGTGTGAGTGCCCAGTGCCCACTACCCCAATGCCTCTTCTCCTAGTGTCTAGTCTCCTCAGTGTCCATTTTCCTCAGTTCAAATTCTCCCCAGTGCTCAAATGACTACTGCCCACTCTCCCCAGGGTTCCACTTCTCAAGTTTCACCAGAGCTCCTTTTCCCCAATGCCAGTTCTTAGCAGTACCCATTGTGTGCAGAACCAACTCTCACCATGATGGTTCTTCGGGGCACACATTCTCCATAGTTCCCCCTCTTTGCAGTGCACACTCTCCTCAACCCTTATCCCTCTACCAGAAGGAGGATACTCTCAGATAGAAGACAGACAGACAAACACAGACAGACACCAACATGTTAACTAAATAGAAGAATGAAATCATATGGTTTTCAGCAAAATGAAAGAAACTGGAGATGATAATGTCAATTTAATAATTCAAATACAGAAACACATATACAACATTTTTTCCTCCAGAATCTGGGTTTCTCTTCTGAGGACACAGCAGTGGAAGAGGGATTGGTTTGGAAAAGAAATGTGGCCAGTGATGGGCACAAGAGAGAATGAGAGGGGATGAACATGAGTGAATTATTCATAATTGTTTTAGATAGCAAATATATTCTCTCAAAATAAATTTAAATAGAAGGTTAGAATGACTATTGAGAGGATTGCACCAAATTTGAATATAGCCACTAGAAATGTGACAGTGAAAACAAATTTAGTATACCAAAATATTATCTTAATGTCAAAAGATCTTTAGGAGAAAATAATAAATGGCATGTTGAGTAGTCCTGGATTAAAAATGTCACTATCTCAGAATAATTTATGTTCAAAGTCACAGAGTAACAGAGAATGGAAGCAATTATATCAAGTATTTACATTTCAGACCCTGTGGTAGTCATTGCATTAGAAAAATAGTAATGCCTGAGCTGGCATGTGTATAAATTATATTTTATCATTTGGTTGGAAATTCAGTAAAATGACATTAGTTCATTGAACACACAAAGTTCTAACACAGCTAAATTTGAAAAATAATTTAGAATCCACGAAGGACATATCCAGATAAAATTCAGCCTTCTAGGTTATTGGTTGCCAATGGCATATTCCTGAGTATATACACTTTCTACTTGGTTTAAATGCAGTTTGTTAATAGCTGTGGTTTATGGTCTGGCCCTAAGAAGACAGTCATTTTGCTTACCCTGTAGGCAGGAGCAACTCTGTGACAGGATCATTTGCACATTTTTCCCAGTGATGGATCACTTTAAATTCATCTCTGCCACAGACAATTAACAAAGCAAGTATCCCACAGATCTCAGGTTACAAGCATCATCTTTGTACACTGAAGGACAAGCATAAGTGAAAACCAATACCCCTCCTTTCCTAACTGTTCTAACTTATCTCTCAGTTATCTATTTTGAAGTACTCATGCTTTGAGTTAAAAAAAAGGAAAGCAGTAAAAGCCTACTTGCTGCAAAATAAATTACCTTTTGATATCCAGTTCAGTAGCTTAGCATTTGAGAAAAAAATCCCCACAAACGATAATATATTCAAGATGTGACAAAATGTGACCTATTTACCAAAGCAGAAAATGCACCACAGACTTTGTATTGTTTATTTCTCCTTTTTCATAATTTCAGAAGCAGATAAATCATATTTAGCAACCAAAGAGAACTGCTTATAGGCTGACTAATGAAAAAAGGGAGAGAAGAAGCAAGAGGGGAAATTTAGGAACATAGACTCAGAAAGAAATATGTTCCCAAGTTACAAATATGCAAAAAAATTAGTATTTCCTAGGAATGTTAAAATACAGGAACCATTTTCTGAATAGGTGTGGGTGTTCATGGTAGCTTTCCTTGGGTCTTTAAATACTGTGAACAGTTTATAGAAGCCACAAGTCATACCTATGTTTTCTTCACAAGAAACTTCTAAGATTTGGGGTCAGAATTTTAAACACAGTAGAGGAAGAATAAGCAACATAAAGACTCATCCACACTCTGGCTATGCATTTTTTGTCAATGTGGTAGCACATTTTACATGTACTGATCTAATTTTCTCTCTTTTACAATAATGACTAAATATAATAATGAGAAAAAACAAACAGTGGAGCCCTTCAGCAATTCCCATAAAAGCGAAACATTAAAGCCACAATGTACTGTCCATTTCAAATAAGAGAATGAAGTATTTTCTATGTTTTTACTCAAAATAAACTAGAGGTACTACAACTCTTTAAATAGAGAGAAACAACACACAATGCAATGCATGTGTATATCAAAATGTCATTGCCTCATTAACATGTACAAATTTATGTTCTTATGTATAAGTAACATAATACAACTTATTAAAAAAAACAAAAAAGAAAAATGCTGATACTTTAATGCATATTTCAGTGTAGAAATTTTGTGCCTTGGTGCACAACAAACTAAAATTATACATTTCAGTAGACTCAGATACCTTCTTTTAGTCACATTTATGATAAGAGCAACATGCTTCCAGATTATTTTTAAAGTTCCCAAAGTTCTTCCAAGCATTTAACATAAAAGAAAATTCATTTATATAACCAATACCAATAACACAATTGATATAATGGGTTGATTGTATTTATATGATTATATTATAATGAAAAATATTGTTTGTATAAGATGCATTAGAAGTATTATTTATAATAAATACTATTTCTTTAGGAATTCCAGGTTGTGCCTCTTATATCAGCAAACTACTACAATCACAGAATCATTTCTTCCAGTTCTCTCATTTTACAGTGACCCAGACATTAAGCCCAAGTAAAAGTAGGAGAAAAAAAATGGAGTTTCCTGACAATCTGAATGTAGCATTATATAGAAGGATTTTAAAAAAGACTTTTAAATGAAGTTTGAATGTTCACGGACAATTACTGTCAATGGCCAGGTTATTTCATTCCACAATGTTGCAGATCAAATTAAGAAAAATTGGGGATAATTCTTGGGACCCTTAAATATCACCTCCCATCTAACGCCTCAAGAGCAGAAATGACCAATAACAGGGCCCATTTAGTTTCATTCATTTCTTTTAATGAGCACGCTAGTGTTCTCTGAAGCTTTGCAGGGGGGGCTGGGATGGATTTCAGTTCTATAGACTGAAGGCATGGAGCCCATGATAAGGCTTGGAGTGGCTTGCATGGCTCCCTCCGGCCCAGCCCTCCTCTCTCATCCCAGTGTTGTCCTGTAAGAAGTATGTGTCATTTAAGTACAGACTGGCCAGCAGTCAATCTGCAACTGTTAGCTAAAATTCGCCTCGTGGTTCTTATTGTCATTAATTTTGGCAAAGCTTCCCAATCCTGTAGATCATCTTCAAACATGTAAAGAGAGGAAGTGTAGGCAGAACAGCCTTAAGAAAAATCATCTTACTAATATTCAATAGCATCATTTCCATTCCTGTAGCCACTGCTCTAGCTCAAGGAAGCATTAATTTGTATCTAAAAGGTATTATTAATATCGTGGATTCTTATTGTTTTTGATAAATAAACATTTATATTATTACAATTCCCTCTTAACTTCTCTCAATCAACATTTCTCCAATTATTAACCATTTTATTTTAACTGTCAGAAAGAGAAATCTGCTGATTTTATCACCATGTACAATTTTCCTGTTTGTAAAACAAGTTTACTATGTAACAATCAAAAACACTTGTGTCTACAATGACATTTTCTATCCACCAGTCTCCTATGTTTTCAGTTCTACTGTTTAGATGATCTCTTCTTATGTTACTGAGTTTTTATTTTTTAACAAGTATACCTAAATTTTTTGTGACTGCCAAATAAATTACATCCATAATCTCAAAAATGCAAGATTTAAGAATTTCTAAAAATCAGCATGTATTAGTTCATGGGTAAATTCAACAAAATCTCATGTCATGGTGGCTTGGGCAGAACTGGGGGTGTGAGAGGGGAGGGACGAGTGCCTGTATCTCTGTTTGATTTTATTTCCCTACGTTAACACCATATCATCTATACAGGAGAGGTTTTATATTTATACAGAATATAACTCTGCTCAAAGAAACTGAATACTTGAGTTACTGACCAAGGGAAAATTAGTTGAACTGTATGGTTTACTTGTTCAAGCAGGGACTCACTCCCAGGGGTCTTAACATCTTGGTTGTAGAGTACATAAGTGGTATTGGGTCATGTCTTGCCATAATAACTCATATTGAAAATGAGACAATGAAGACAGTCTTCAAGTGATACTCTCAAAAGTATTGGAAACGTGCTGAGCCCTGGCACTACCTTTTGCATGGTGAGAACCTCAGCAGGTACTAATTTGCATTTCAGAAATCTTCATTAGGGACTGGGGAGATGGCTCAGTTGATAAAGTGCTTAACATGCAAGCATGAGCCTGAGTTCAAATATCTAACATTCACATAAAGGGCCAGAGAGTGTGGCGCACACTTGGAACCTTATGCTGGGGAGGTGGAACAGGGAGTCCTTGAGGATTGTTGGCCAACAGCCTAGCTGGTTTCAGTGAGAGAGACCCTGTCTCAAAAAAAACAAAGGTGGAAAGTGACTTAGAAAGACACCTGACACCGGAATATGTGCACTAGTGTACATATAGACACATGGGAGCACACCACAGGCACAGATATACACACAGGCATACGGACATACAGGCACACAGACACACAGACAAATATACAAGAAATCTCCACTAGCAGGTAAATAATGAACAATTGTTCTAAGGCTTTAAATTTTATTTTTTTCTTCAATGATACTATTCAAAACCCAGGTGCACACTTTCTGTGTCACTGTGGAGCTGCTATTTCGAATCACACCATCTTTGTCCCAACATTCTGCAACATCAATTGCAACTTCCTACATCACGACTCCAGTGTCTGAGCAAATCTGTTGGTGAGCTCTACCACCGTGTCAACACCATGAGACAGTCTCAAAAACACATAAGCTCAGACACTGACTTAAGAACCAGAGTTAAATATGCCCTCTTTCCTCCCATCTCCTACCTGTCCCCATGTTTTCCAACTTCTTCCAGGAGGTGTCCTTCATTGCATCACACACCTCAAATTGTCTCATGTATGGGTTAATACCCTTTCCAAGAAATACCACATAGATATTTCCAAAATCATGGTTAATTAATTTCATTTGTATATTCAAATAGCATTTCTACAAAATGAAAAAAGCCTTTTATTTAAAGATCTCAACAAATCTGATAGCTTCTTATAGTGTCAGAGTTTACATTGTTCCTTTATACATTTCACTAATTATATTCCAAAGACTGAATGAGACATGGACCCTAACACAACTTGTATGTAACTAGTTCCCTTACGAATTTGTGGTTTACCACCTTTTCATTATCGACTCTGAAAATGCTTTATTTCAAATTAGTTGTATCAGCTGCCAAAGACTATGAATTTCCCTTGATTTCCTCAGCAGTATGTTGTCTTCATTAGCAAACTGCGTTTAGAAATTTCCTTCTAATCCAGTACTTCAAGTTGCACACTCTGCAGACAGGAGACAGTTTTGGTTGTCACAATCGAAGAGGTGACATCTCCCAGTTGTTGGAAGTTATTTTACCCCAAATGTTAAATCTTGCTAATGAGGAATCCTAATCTAAAATGAATGATTTCTTTAGTTTGATATATTTACTCGGTGGTGGTGGTGTATGTAGTGTGTGGGTGCATATGTGTGTGCATGTATTTATTACTGTGGTGTGTGTGTATGTATAATCATCTGTTCATGAATGTATACATTGGAATACTATAATTTTATATATAAGTTTATTATCTCCAAAGCCTAGCACAAATCTTAACATACATAGTTAGTCTAAAATATTTTAAAATTATATAGACTATCTTATTCATAATTTTAAAAAGAATAAACTTGCAGGAAGAAACTTCTTACCAAGAAAGCTGTGTCATAGTCAACATATAAAATCTTTGATGAATTTGACAACTCAGTTGCCATTTGAATATTTCAACAATGAGAATCAGTACTGGTCTGGTAAAGAAAAAAGAAATTATGAGTCAATTCATAATTATCATCAATAAGAAGAAAACACACATTTTTATAATAGATGAAAAGTTTATTTGGGCAGATCTGTATTTATTGGTTTCTCTCATGATAAATTCATTGTTTTAATTTTATACCAAGTTAACAGTTAATTCTTGCTTGTGATGGTCTCTGCTCTTCTGTAGTGATTCTTTGTTAAATCCACTCGAATTTGTTTGTATATTCTAAAAATGAAGCATCTAGCTGTTGGATAAAGTAAAACATTAAGCTTTCTTCCAAATTTGTTATAAATATTTAAAAACAATTACTATTGGAATGTATAAACCACTTAAAGTACCTTGTGAAATGAGCTGATGCATCTTGCCTATTCATGAAATATCTAAGTTTACATAATATCCAACCATTTTTCTAGTATGGAAAAATGAAAGGGTCTTATTCTAGAAGACAATACTCAAATTATTTTGCTTGCCATTCCTTCCAAATAAGACCTTATTTATGTTTTTAGGCAAATCTTTCACTGTGGTCTGCATTGACTGGCTTATTTTATTCATGCCCTCGTGAGACCATCTCTCATTTTGTCTCTACACCCCACACTCTTCACTCAGAGAACAAACTTTGTCTTCTGCCTATGGTTTGAAATTACATAGTGAGTTCATTCTTTGGATTTCCTCCTAACTTCCTCTTAAGTCACTGATTACCTTAACCAGTCTATCTTATCTGGTAAATTCCTTCTGAAGTTCAGTTCATGTCTTAGTTCACCCCTCCACCCAAAACACTAAAACATGGATGGGCCTCTTGACTAATTTATGTGACCATCATTTATCCTTACCTCTGTGCATTTTAGTCTTTATTTTTCCTCCAGATTTTGCAGTCGTGGAGGTGGGGATGTGATTTACAGACATCTGTGATTCACCCTTATTATCTAGTATAATGTCCTGCACATGGTCATTAGGACACAGCTGTATGAAGGTTAGATGAGTCATAGTTTTACCTTGGGATTAGAAAATAGTACAGTAGCTCAGTTATAGTACATGATATAATATTACCCAACAAATAAATGTGGAAAAACAAATGGAGGGAAGCACGCTAATAATCACAAAATAACATGGCCACAGTATGTTATATACATAGACCTTGTTTGGATCTGGATTTGAACAAATTAAAGTAAATTAAACAATTAAACATTAAATTAAATTGAACAAATTAAAAACAGGCCAAACTTGATGTGACTGGGAAACATATATGCAAATGTGTAAAAAAACAACACTAAGGACATGTGGTGTGAGATACATATTCTATCAAAAGGGGCCATTATCAGAGGTAAATACATAATTATTTTTAAATAACGGACTAATCTTTTTTAATATTCCAATAAAAATTATGAGGAAATAAACCAGTTGGTAACATTTGACAAAATGTTGAGCATTACTGGCACAGGGAGGGTGATATGTTTTCCTTGCCCTATAGTCAACACAGGTCTAAATAGTTACATGTTGTGATTACTTTAGTGAATTTTTGTTGGTCTTTTTACTTCCAATTTTTCTTTCTCCAGCATTCAATATGGGTAACTTCCAGCTTAGACTTCCTGAAATTGAGCATCCACCATGCTACCCTGCACTTAAAAGTTCTCATTGCTTTAGTACTGCTTACTAAGTAAAATCCATTGTTATTCTCTCAGCATTCCAAAACTCAGATGCCTGTAATTTATTAATTGAAACTTCCTTTAATCATTAAATCAACTGAAACGCTGTGTTTCCCTGAAATACACAACATGTCAGGGTCCTTCTTCTTTGCTTAATGATGAACTTTCTACATGAGATACCCTTCCATTCTGCCTTTCACCCCCCTAAGCATGAAGCATTTCCTGGGCTATGAGAATGTGCCTCTTTTGCTATAAACTGCTAGCACACCCTCTGGTACTTTTCTTGGATATGGCTCTGTCTTGTATTATGATGTAGTATAACCTTCACCACAGAAGTTCAACACAAGCTCTCTGAGAACAGGATTATTTATGACCTCTGACATAGATCTGTGCATAGGATATATTTAATGAATACTGGTTAGTAGGTGAAGACAAGAATACTAAAGTCATAAGCAAAGATAGTTTTAGATGAAGAAAAGCACTGTTCTTATGAATATAAAAACTGTGATTTTAAAATTTAGTAGTGAAATCATTGTTATTATCGGAAAGTACCAGGCATTGGAACAAGTACAGTATTTTCACTGCCACATTTAATCTTTTTAATACTGTAATTTTATAGATGAAGAAGCTGAGACTTGGCCATGTAGGTAATTTCCATATACATAGTTCATCTGAGTTCAAATCCAAGTCAGCCCTAATAACTTCCTTTATTCTACTGTGTATGAGAAGCCCGAGTTCTGAAGACATAACCAAAGAGTTCTTCGAAAGATTAAACAGAATGTAAACAGACAGCATTGCCCTTCCTCTCCCCACTTCACTAACTAGCTTCTCTTTAATTGGTTTTATGAAATGATTTAAAGTTTTTTTTTTAAGTCCTGAATAAAGAGATGTAACATCCAACTTTTTGATTTGCTATTAGTTCCCATACATAAGGACTCCATGTATTTAAGTTGTTTTCCTGAATGTATAACACCCTTCCCTGAACTGATCAAGAGTGGTTTAATATGAAAATTAGAAATTATAAGCCTGCCCTAGGCTTATACATGCACATGGTCTAGTAGTTAACAAACTGCAGCACACACCCACTTCTGTGCTTGCTCTCAGAACCAATTTCAAGTTTCATAAGAAAGCTAATGTCATTACTTGATGGCTTCAGATCCCACTTGCTTTAAATAGCTTTGTTTCTTTCCAGAAAAAAAAGCAAATTCTCTCTGGAAAGATGAGATAAATGTAAGAACACTTAAAATGTAGTTCCTCTAAGCCAACTCCAAATTATATTTTAAAAAACTGTTTGGGAAATTCATGTCTCCCCACGGCGGCCATTTAAAGTAACTGCTTTGAATATGTAAATCATTTTATAAATGTGTGCATACATCTGCATACATTCTCTGATATGTCTATATATACACATGGGTATGCATGTTGATATGTATCTATATTTCCATAGTTTATATATGCTAAATATCAAAAAATCTACTAAATATTATACATGGCAAAAATTTGGAAAAAAGAAATATTCTCTTGGGATGAATGACAGCAATATCTCTGTGAAGGGTCCATTGAGTTTTCGTATAGACAGGGGGATACCTTAAGAACATTCTAGTAAGTCATTCTTAAGTATTTGCTGGACTGCTACTTTCATAACATGCTACTTTGGACAGGAGGAAAGACTTATGGAGCACAGTAGCCTGCTAAAGACTCAGAAATATTTGTTGTTTGTTTGTTTTTTCAAGACAGTGTTTCTCTTTGTACCCCTGATTGTCCTGGAACTTGTTCTGTAGACCAGACTGGTCTTGAACTCACAGAGATCCACCTGTCTCTGAAGCATTTGTCCATACAAAGATATTTCATTACATTTCCAACACATAATGTAATGGATAACCCTTGTTTTCCTTTTTAAAAAGATTTATTCTGTACTTTAGGTGTATGGCTGTTCTGCAAATGTCTATGGACAAAGTATGTGCAGTGTCTTCAGAGGCCAGAGAGGGCATCATATCTCCTGGAACCGGAGTTAGTTGTTAGCCAGCAGGTGGGTGCTGGGACTAGAAAAAGAGTCCTCTGCAAAAGTAAGGAATGTTCTTAACCTCTGAGAAGTCTCTGCAGTCTCCCCTTTCCTGCATAACCTTTAGTGACTGATACTTCCCTCTCTATTTAAGTAGATCCATGGTTGCCATGGTGACAGTTGTGACAGTGGTACAGATGCTGGTATTGTATTATCCTCTTATGCCTTCCAATATTCCTCCCAATGTGTTTTAATTAGTTTCTGGTGCTTTTATTCAGCTTCTCTCTTACAAGCTGTATAACTGCGGCATATTTTTAAATCACACTGAGTGTCTGTCCCCTTATGTATAAAATAGAGATAACCTAATACCTACTAATATTTTTCTTATAAAATCAGTAATGTACAATATGTTTAGAAAGATTTGTGGCTTATCACCAGTCTGATCTTGGACAATTCCACCAGCTCAGTGGGAAACAATAATATTTTTATACCTGTAATATTTCCTACAGCTCTTACAGAAATGGGCACCTGATAGTGTAAATGTGTTTTCCCAGCCATGAACACTACATGCACTCTGAGACTACCAAGTATTTTAAAATAGACTATGTTCAGAGCCCTTGCCTCCCAGACACAGAGGAAAAGGTGAGTGGCTTAGGGGGAGAAAAGGAAGGGTGAGAAGGACGGTATCTGCTAACCATTGGGAAAGATTTCAGAGCAGTGATATACAGATTCCCCTATTTTTATTTTTGAGCCTGGGCATCTGTATGCAACCCAGGTTGGCCTTGGTCTCACAATTCTCTGGTATCAGCTTTCTCAGTGCTAGGATTGAAGCTATGGATCACCATGAAAGACTAATTTGACTACTATAAATACCACTATTCAGGTTTTTGACTTCTAAAGGGATGAGAATACATTTTTGAGCTGCCTTTTGTACGTGTTCAGAAAAGTCCCTGATATTTCATGGTCCCTGCAGCATCACCCTGGAGCAATGAAGAAAGCTTGTTTCATTTTTAATTTTTATTTTTGGCACTTCTGAGTCTATTTTTATTATTAGGGAGGAACTGCCAGAATGTGAATACATATGATGGGTAGTTAAGTATGCATTTATTACCTCAACTTTTAAGCTTCTAATGATAAAACAAGACCACTGAGAAATAATTATGAAATTATTTTATAAGTGGCAAATCACTATGAAAACATTTAATGATAGCAGAAGTAATATTTTCGTATGAGGTAATTTTGATATTTGGCCTTACAATTTAACTAGAGAGGAGGAAGACAGGCTAATATAGAGAAGGAGGGAGAAATAGAAAACATTAATAGTGATTGAAAAGACCAGGATGAAACATTGCTTTTGATTATTTAAAAATCAATGTGTGTGTCAGTGTGTGAAATTTTACACCACTTGGAGTAATAATACTCTCCTACAAGAGTAATAGACTATTTAACACAAATTCCAGTGCCAGGCCTAGGAAACTTCTCTTCTAGTTCTTAGACAAAGGAATCCAAAAGACTCTCTAAATAATGGAGTCTATTTCCAATGTCCTTGTCTGTGCCCCAGAAATTGAAGGTAAGAAACTATTGCTAAAGACTCACGATTTGGAGGAATCAATCTGGAACTGACCTGGACGCCCTCTCCCTGAGAACTAGCTCTTCTAGTAAATGAAGTTGCTATGCAAGCTTCAAGGGGAAAAAAAGTAAAACAATCAGTAATCCTACCCAGCTGTAAAGTACATGAACCACAATGACCAGCATGGCAAGATATTTCCAATTGTGCAATAATAGAGGTTGTATCATGGTGACGACCAACAGACACTTATTTGGATGTAAGGCCTGCTCAGTGGAAGATAATTCATGCTTGATGCTATAAACGTAGCCAGCTACCCATGGCTGGTGATGTCACAGACCTTAGAGGAGAATTTACAATTGGTACTTACTACACCAGTATAAATTTCAACTACATTCTAAATGCTTATCGTTATGGCCACATAAAAGAGTAGCTGTCACTTGTCATTCAAGTAGTTTCTTTTTTGATGGAGATCATTACAGAAAACTACAACTGATCAAAGTGAAGAGAACGACTGACCTTGGGATACCCATCCTCAATTGATATATCTATAGAGGAAACCTACCTAAGTCTCAGTGAGCACAGCAGAAGAGGGAGGAGACATTTGTAAGAATCAGAGGACCAGGAATTCTGCTGCAAAACTATTTTTTCTATATATCAGGACAGGGAGTTGCACCCCTGGAATCTTAACAATGTGGCCGCCTAAGCAAAACCTGCACAATGACACCAGTTGTCATCCCAATGCAGGTGGGAAATCTCACAAGTCCCAAACCTAGATGAAGAACTACAGATCAGTAGTGGCTGCTGAGAAATAATCAGGTTTCTCTTACAGGGATGGCCCCCCAGCAAGGTTATCAGTCCCAAGTGGTCAGCTCTGGACACACACACATGAGCAACACTAAGTGGATTCAGCAGGCTCTATTTACACACACACACACACACACACACACACACACACACACACACACAC
>CAJQZJ010032473.1:3844977-3868574 GCA_907164525.1 Lophiomys imhausi
ACACACACACACACACACACACACACACACACACACACACACACACCCCAATAATTGAAGAAGTCATGAACTTGAGAGAGAATTGGGAGAAACTGGAGGAATTGGAGGGGTTTAAAGAGGAGTGTAGAAATGACATAAATACAGAAACATGTATGAAATTCTAAAAAAAAGAATTGCCTTATAATCTTAAACAAAGAACCAAACACAGCTGGTATTATCAGAAAAAGGTATCAATAAGTCAAAAGATGTGCTATATATGTAAGCTAATGCATAATTGTATACAGTATGTACAGGTCTGTTACTTAAAGCAGAACTGACATTTGGTAGCGGTTCTTCTCTGCCATGGGGGTGATTTGCTTCAGCTATTTGTTTTGACACAATGGATTAGAAAATCAATTCTAAGACACACTTAGTGAAAATTTAAAATTTAGTAACCAGCCACTTCTTACAATGACCTTTTGTACTGAAATGTTTTCATTAAATATGTAACATGTCTTACATCCAAACTTCTGCCATAACTTAAAAAATAGGTATTTGGTCTCATGCATCTAGAGACCTTGTATATAATTTTGTATAACTCAATTAGCCATAATTGTGTGTGCATCTCATTTACTTAATGCTATTATTATTGTTGTTGTTTGCGACAGGGTCTCTATGTTGCCCTGGCTATCCTGGAACTTACTATATAGACCAGGATGGCCTTGAACTCACAGAGATCTCTCTGCCTCTGCTTCCCATGTTCTTGGATTAAAGGCATGTGATACTGCACCCAGCTTTATTACTAATTTTTGCTATTGAGTATTTATGTCACCTGAGAGGAGGGATCCTAAATTGAGAAAATGCCTCCATGAGATTCAGCTATATGCAAGCCTGTAGGGTATTTTTTTAATTGGTGATTGATATGGGAGGGCTCAGCCTATCCTGGGTGGTGCCATCCCTGGTCTGGTGTTCCTAGTTCTATAAGAAAACAGGCTGAAAAAGCCATGAGGAGCAGGCTAGTAATCAGCACTTCTCCATATAGGCCAATAACAGCTCCTGCCTCCAGGTTCCTTCCCTGCTTGAGTACCTGCCCTCACTGCTTTTGATGATGAACTGTTATATGGAACTGTGAATTAAATTAAACCGTTCCTCCCTAAGTTGCCTTTGGTCATGGTGTTTCATCACATCAACAGCATCCTAAGACAAACGCCAAACTGTGTATTAAAAAGAAGTGTCTTGGTAGGAAATATAGAAAAACTAATTTAAGTCTTAACATCCTGGGACTAGCTTTGTTCCCTTGATTGAAACACCCAATGACCTCAGCACTGACACCAGAGAAAGGATGATAGTTAAGAACAGAAAACATCTTTGAAGTGACTCAGATTTAGATCTTACACAGCACAATTTAATGCCATTTTTCTTTACCATAAATTTCTTTCTAAAGAAAGAAAGTGCAGATAATATAATATTATAAAATGAACTTTAAACTAGTCATTGGTGTTGAGCCATTGTGAGTTTTTGTGGAACTAGTTGTTTGGGTAATTAACTGAAATATTTACATATGATTCCATCATTTCTCTAGATAGTTTCTGTGGTAAAATACATGTACACCTGAAGTCCTGTATGTTTATATTTTAGGTAATAGTGAGATCTAGTTTGACACCAAAAGTAAGATTAGAAAGTAATGATACTGTCATCACAAGAGCTTCGTCCTTGCCTCAGTCACCTATAGACTATGAACACAACACCATTACTAACTTTTCAGCTTCTATCTTACTTTGACCATATCATTTCTACATTCATTCATTGGTTTATCTAGTCATTCAGAAATATATTCCCTTAGCACTCTACACCAGGTGTTCCAGATCTTTGGAATTTATAGCTGAACATATAATGTTCAGGACAGTTTTGGGTGGAGAAAAGTCAGATCTTTACAACAATGTGTTAAAACAACAGGCAAACTCCAGGGCAGAAAAGAAAACAGGTATTTATTTCTGTTGTTTTGTATTGTATTTATTGTTATAAAAGAAAGAACCATTTGTTGGACTGAAAGGGGGAGCTGTTGGGAGTGGGAAGCTATACCTTAAACTTAAAAAAAAAGGGAAGAGGATGGGGGCGTTGAGGGGCAAGAGGGTGGGAGGGTGGGACTGGAGGGGGGAGTAGGGAGGGGATTGTGATTGAGATGTAACTTGAAGAAATAAAAAATAAACTATAAAAAATACTAAATTAAATATTCAAGTGTTAACAATGGCTATCCCTGAGGGTAAAATTATGGTTGAATTTGTATTCTAGATATCTAAGTTATTTTAATTGTTCTTCTTTACAGAGTTGACACAGACTGATATAATTAAAAAGAATAAATAAATAGATTCCAGTGATATTTTTCTTTTTTTAATATTTATGTGCTTTTTTATTTTTTATTTTTATTTTTTTCCTTTATTTTTTATTTCTTCAAGTTACATCTCAATCGCAGTCCCCTCCCTATTCCCCCTCCAGTCCCACCCTCAACCCCCCATCCTCTTCCCTTTTTTTTTTCTTTTAAGTTTAAGGTATATCTTATTTCCCCCTACAGTTTCCCCTTTCAGTCCAACAAACGGCTCTTTCTCTTATAATAATAAATACAATACAGTACAACAGAGGTAATTAGGCCACAGTTATGATGGTTATATGGCTTAACGCACATTCCCAATGACCAGTCCATATGTATTTGGTACCTGACTTTAACATTCTACTATCTAAACATCTCCATGAGTTTAAAGGTCTATATCTGACTCAACATTCATACTAACTTGCAACACAACTTTAAAAGTACCTTCATAGATCTATAACACTCTCTTGACTCCTAAACAACTCAAAATTAAATTATGAGACTCTAGCTATCTGTTCTTCAACCACCTCAGAGACCTGAGAGGGATAAATATATCTGATTTTATAGGAAGTACAGGGCCTGCAGCTTCCAAAACTAAGAAATGACATACCAGTGGCTGCCTGGACAGTTCCCATTTTCTCTCCATACATTACAGCATCGATCTTCAGTCATTTGGCCCCATTTCTCTGACAGACATTGATTGTAGAGCAGGGGTTATGAAGGACTTACCTACCCTGTCTTGGCAGAGCTAGGCTGTCGACTTACCTGCTTCCAGGTGTTGTCCTTTTTGGACAGCATTCTGTCTACAGTTGGAGAAAGGGGCTTTTCCTACCAAGAGATAGGCTTGCGACTAATTCAATCATCTCCCACTGGAGATTCTTCGATGCTCATCTTCTACTTGGAGGAGAATATGGGGTGCTGTCAGGAGTTGATATGCCTTAATATAAAAAAATCTAAAGTTACGAAAACATCTTTGAATGCTATATTCTGCAGATCTCTTGAGGTTTTTGAAGAGGCCCTATCTATCTCTTATATTAGGGTAAGCAGATGTTGCTTGTCTCTTAGCAGGTTTATTTCTGATTAGCTTAGCAAGTAACTATAATATGCTGTTCTAGTACCTAACAGAATGACCGGCTTGCATAACCATTAGTTTGCATTTCTTAATTATCCTAAACAGTTTATGACAATTAGTAGTAAAAGGCCGAAACATTACATTTCAGTTTTCTTCTTTACCTCCTAACCCTTCCATCCCATTTCTCTGGGGTGGGGTGTCCTTATATAACAGTCCCTCATCTCAGTTGAGAGGTCGTATGAGGGCCAAGAGCCTCTTCATTCATTGGGGATCTACGAAGCAGTACCATCATTGAAAAGTGTTTTGTTGCCCGGGAGAGAGAACTACTAAACAAACAAACCAATAAGCATACAATAGATAAAAAGGACTAAAAAATAGAAAAAAATAACTAATATATAAAAAATAAATAAAGAATAAAAATTAAAAATAAGAAGTCTATGTCCAAGTTCCCTTTGGTGTGTTAGTTGTAGTATCGATACCTTCTACTATATAGCTAAAATCCTACTATAAGTGAATAGATGCCATATGTGTCCTTCTGAGTCTGGGTTAGTTCACTCAGGATGAGCTTTTCTAGTTCCATCCATTTGGCTGCAAATTGCATAATTTCATTTTTCCTGATAGCTGAATAATATTCCATTGTATAGATGTACCACAGTTTTTTGACCCATTCTTCGGTTGAGGTACATCTGGGTTGTTTCCAGTTTCCAGCTATTACAAATAATGCTGCTATAAACATAGATGAGGAAACTTCCTTATGATATTTTTCAATTAAAAAAAAAAAAGAAAGAAAGAAAACAGGCGTGTGGCTGTGTCTTGAAGAAGCTGGCAGAGTTTGTCAGTGCATGCCCAGAATGACTGAAAGTAAGCAGGTACTGACCCAATAGTTACATTTGCATGTGTTTCCTACCTACATCCCATGTTTTACATTGTTCAGATTTATTCACAACACCTAATGCTCTAGATTCCTGAAGTAATAGCAAGGGTTCTCACGGGCTCTGTGCCATTTTCATGCTAATGTGTTCCAGAAAGGCCTGTGAAGGAAGACACTCTCCCTGCCCTGTCTTAGGCTATTTGGGATTGAGGGATTTTTGAGCTTGAACAAGAAAAGTGGTAAGACCGCAAGGTGGCAGTAGCACACACAAGATGAACTGGGCTACTTCGTCAGCCTCTGGTGTAGGAAAATGTCTCTTATTCACAAGTCTTGTCCAGAGTCTGAGATATGGAACGGGAGGAGAATGGAATCAGAACAAAGCAAGCACTAAGTTGTTGGGTAGGTAGCTATCAGAGAGGCCCGAATACATCTGAACCAGTATTTACTTCTTCCAGCAGCTGGGCGAGAGTTTGATAAGAAATGCAGGACATCTTTAAATAGGTAAAGATTTGTTTATGTAGCCTACTTTAAAAATAAACTCATGTGTAACATTTTTGGTTATTTTTTTCTGGTGGTGTGCTTTTGGACTAACTGGTTTCACTCTACAGTGAAGGAGTTAAACAACTGAGGGCTATAGTATAGAGGCCACTAACAAAAGAGCTTTGCACCAGTGTCATCACATGGCTACTTAATATCTCTAGTGCGGTGCAAAATCAAATCATGAAATGACCTGATCAAGACAGAAATATTACTACTCTTTTTCCTTTCAAGTGGGACTGTCACCCAACAGGTGAAGCAGACACTTACAGGTTCTTACATAAGACTCCCCTTTCTAATCCAAGCACTCCCAAACATGTCCTCTCTCCAGCTCCCAAAGTCTTGTCTGGCTTGCACTGTGCTGGTAGTTGTCTGGGATGTTTTCTTGATTTATTCACACCTGCTTCCTCCAAGTTCTCCAAAAAGCATCCAGGGATGTCTATTGTAATATGTATCAAGCCACACTAGCTTGTTTAAGTAACTTATAATAGTACCATGTTCCACAGTAAGAACACTCATATCAGAAGATGCTGCATTGTGTAAGCTCCACGCACTCCTCCATGTCTCTCTCTCAGGCCACCCCCATGGGTCTCCACGTCCCTCTACAGATGCAGGGACACACACATGCTCACACACACCATGACACCTACACTACTGCTCTTTCTGCATGCCATGGGAACCTTGCCCAGGAACTTGATTGCCTACTTCTTTTCTGTCTTCAGATGTTGCTTAAATGTCAGTGTATTATCCCAAGGTAGCCTTCAAACTTCCTAGCCTGGTCATATGTGTTAAAGCTTTCAACTTATTTCTGGCATAAAAATAATTGCAGTTTGCTGTTGAGATCTATAATTAGACATGGGCTTGATGGAAGCAGTCTCTATTTGCTCACTGCTTTGTGCTTTATGTTTGTTTTTATATCAAGTATCTAGAGCAGTGCCATGCCCTTAATAGACTCTAACTATATTTTTATTAAACAAATCACACAATATTCATAAAGAATGAAGCAGGAAAAAAACACAGGTGAATGTGAGAGTCTCTCTTATTTCAGTGACTAACAGTGCTATTTATAATGGTATGCAGGGAGAATGCAATCGTGCCCTTTTGGATGAAGGGAAGAGGTTCAAACAGCCTTTGAATAGGAAGTTTTCTAACAACCGAGTGAAGTCAGTGGAGATGCTTTAGCAGTGCAGAGCTGAATATGGAGTGGATGGTGATTAATTGTTCTCCAAATTGTTTAGACCACAGGGGATGGTGTAAGAGTAGTCTTTGTTAGGTTCTTGACAGATATATGAAGTCATATTTTCTATCTGGGCAAGAAAAAAGAGGACAAACTGATAACCCTAGCATTCTGCTGTGTTGATTTTATGTTTCTCCCACATCTTTGGTGATGCTACCTTTCAATTCTTGCTGTTAGTTATGTGCATTTTCCCCACCCCCTTTACTCAGTCTTGTTGGAAATTTAATCATCATGTATTAGCAGCAATCCTATCCTAATTTGGGGATGGCAACAAAAGTAATTATAAAAATGATAAAAATGACTGATGAACAATTATTCCAAAGGCTTTATGTATTCTATGTTATTTAATTGCAGGATGGGTTCCTATGAATTAGGTGCTTTTATGATCTCCACTTAGGAAAGATAAGAAAACTAGGACTTCACAATTTGTTTTCAGTCTACCACTTCGAAAGGAGACCAGAACTGGAGACCAAGGTGGTCTGCTTTTTACAGCCTGCTCTTGTAATGATATTGCATTCTTTCTCTGCTCTAAGTACCTTTGATTTATGATATCTGAACAAACACCCATCTGTGCTCAGTGTTCTGAAGACGTCCAGATTGGACTGTTGAAAAGAAGAAAGATACTGCGGCAGAATGTGCAAAAGTGCCCACTCACATTTTCACCACACTGGTTGGACAGTGAGGGTTTACTGTAACTTCTGTGGTTTCTTCACTAGTGGGAAGCCACAGCAGTGAACAGCAGAGGTTTCTGCCACCTTTTTCTTTCTTGCATCAAGGTGAGAACAAACCAAGATGTGTAGGAGCCTCTTCCTGGGAGGAGGCAGATCATAAACCTGTAAAGTTTAAGAAGAGAAAAAAAAAACAAAACTTTTTTAATGCATTCAGTTTTCTTCTTTCTATACTTTTTGCTCAAGACCAGTTGAGAGCTGATACAATAATGATTAGAAAAATATGTTGACTTCCACAGATTCATTCAGTCAATGAATATTTGTGGATACCTACTGTGTGCCAGGCTTTGTCAGGTGTGGTGTTTACTGGTGATGGAAACTTAGGTACCAAAAATCTGTGGAGGAAAGCAGAAATTGAACATAAAACTTACATTTATACAAACACATATATAGATGTATATTACAAATATGCATACTTTATGTATATTATATTTTACATATTTATGTTAAAATTGTACATTTTAAATGCTCATTGTATATACAGATTAAAGTATATGTATATAATATATGCATTGTGAAGAACTACCTACTTATCTGTGATGCAAATACTTGAAAGGTAATGGTGAGTCTCTGGGGAGGGCAATTTAAGAATACTACTACTACTACTACTACTAATAATAATATTTATTATTATTATTATTATTATTATTATTATTTTGTTCTTGTTTGATTTAGGACATGGTTTCTCTATGTAGCCCAGGCTGTCTTGGAACTTGCAATGTAGACCAGGCTGTCCTCAGACTAACTCATATAGACCTGCCTGCCTCTGCCTCTTGATTTCTGGGACTAAAGTCATAAGCCACAAGCAGCAAAGTCCCTGCAGTCCCTGGTCTGCAAAGCCTACTCACAGAGTATGTAGAGAAGGAACCACACTGACCTGTGTTCTGTGTATATCATCCAATTACCACGTATAGTGGATCTAGCTACAGTGCGAGTACACGGTATGTTTATTTGATAAAGGACTAAAAGCATCAGCCCAGATAGCAGTAAAATGTAGAAGACATTCAGTTCACATACCTATGCTCTGAAGAATAAAAGAAGAAAAAACACCCTGTTTGTGAAGCTCCAGGTCTAACTTGGGAGAATAAACAGAGGCAAGAGAAATGGCCCCAGAGGCGGTGGACCACTGTGTGTAGAGGCAGCATTTGTAACTGAATGAATAGAGCAGGCTGAGCTCAAGAAAATGAGTTAGAGACTCTGCATTTACTTAATTCGTGGTGGAGGGAATGAGGACATATGTAGAAGGACATGGAAATGAGGGCAGACAAACTCAGAGAGAGCATGCCACTTCTGGCGGAAGAGAATATAACCAGGAACGGATTTGAGAATTTTTGTCTAAATTTGTTAAAGTACCTTTGATTCTGTCCTGTGTCACTGTTGATCAACAAAGATATATGTACTTTTATGAGCAGGGAACAAACACTGGGTCTTAGAACAATAACCAGTTTGTTGGTTAAAAAAAATATGGATTAAAACTGTGAATGCTCAACAACAAACCACTTTCTTGCCAAGAGCTCATACTAATTTCAATCTAGTATGTAGGCCCCAGAACTTCCAGCACTGTTTTCATAGTTCAATGAACTGTCTTTCAAATAACTCCTAAGTGTCAGGGAAGTTTCTGGACAGTAGATGTAGGACGTGAAGACAGACATTGTGTTATGGAAACTCAAATCTGACAGGAAAGTGGAGAATTACATTTCAAATAATGCACCATTGAGTCACAAGCAAGAGGCTGCAAGCAAATCTTACAGACTGTGAATGGGTGAGTTTGCATAACCTAACAAGAGAGACTAGGAGAAAAAAGGCCATTTGAGGAAGAAAAGCAGGATGATAGGATGATATGTGTAAAAGAAATGTGGGAAACCCCACACATGGATAATTTTAGAAACTTGGCATTGGTATATGTTGCAATGTTCAACACTCCAAGAAGGCTTAACAAGCTCCAGGGTTGCAGACCAATAGTTTGAGACTTTTGGTTTAAGACAGGTGAATAACTATAACTCAAACCTTTTTGACATAGACATGTTTTATGGCCACAGTTCTTTCATTGGAAAGAAAGCACAAGGAACAGAATTTTAGAGTAGGAACTAACATACTATATATTCTAGCTCTCCTATTTGCATATAGGGGATTCTAGGAACCTTGTTATCCTTTGTGGTTTACTAGGGGAGTACCAACTCTTGATAGGATAAATCGGCTCCAGTGATGTGTATGAGGAATGCTTTGTGAAAAAGAGGGATAAGCTAGGTTATAGTTGAGTATGTTCTGACATTAAAGTTAGCAGAAACTAAAACAATATTTTCTGTCCCCCACCTTTGAAACAGCACTGTGGTAAGAGCTTTGTTTCTTAGAAAACCCAGTTATGATATGAGAATGTTTTTGTTTTAATCCCAGGTGTGGGGCTGCTGCAGTTAGTCCACAGGTGTAATCAGTATGTACCTTGTGCTCCAGTAGGGGTGTGGCTTAGCCAGCCGGAGAGCATTAACTCACAAGACTCCAGAGAGGGTATAAGAAGTCAACGCACAGAGAAGAGGCATTGCTGAAGAAGGAAGAGGTTGTTGCTTTCCCTGCTGCTGGTGCTCCCCCAAAGAAGGAGCACTGCTGAAGAAGGAAGAGGTCGTTGCTTTCTCTGCTGCTGGTGCTCCCCCAAACAGCTGCTGGTTCATCCTACTGTTGTGTTTCCTGGTTTACTGGTTTGACTTCTGGATATCCTAACCACTGAGATTGGTATTGCCCCTAAAAAGAACGCCAGGACTCTAATCAGCAGGAAGTAGCTCAGAAAGAACATTGTCCCCTTTCCTTTTAACCTTCTTTCTCTCCCACCTAGGGTTGGGGGTTGGAAGGAATAAGTGTTGAAAGGGAGGTAGAGGTTTACGTACTATAAAAATTTATTAGTTCTGAGATGTAACTTGAAGAAAAAAAAATAAAGTATTTAAAAAAATTTATTAGATTATATAATAAAACAGAAAAAAATAAAAAAGCTGCCTTCAATACTACCCAGACAGAGCTCCAGTGGGATGGTTACTTAGAAAAAGAGAATAGCTGAAGGAAAAACCGTCTGCAGGAGATCCTGACCCAGAAGAGTCTGTGAGGTTGGAAGATGACGACAGGAGAGATGCTGCAGCCAATAGTCTTTCTTCCCCAGAAATTTAGTAAGAGCAGATAGCCCATGTCCAACCTAGAATCACCCAGAGACCAATTAGGAAATGAAGATTCACTTGGAGTATCTGAATTGTACTGTAATGCAGGTACTGAGAAAAATAGGAAGTTGATAATTACCAAGAGAGAAGCTGTGAAATAGAAAAAAGAAAATATGATAAACCAGAAATTAGTACCAGGAGTAAGGCACACCAACACTAGACTAAAAGAGCACAGGAAATGGAGTGTTACAGGTTGGGGACTGGATGGTGTCTGGTGGGAACCACAATCCAGGCATGCTTAAGAGGGATTGGATAAGAGACAAAGCTGCTGAAGGAGTGGGAGAGAGACAGAATGCATCTCAGAGAAACATTCTGTCTCCTGCCTGTTCCTTCTCTAGTCCGGAGGGACTCCACTAGCAGGAGCCAGCTTTAGCAGATGGGACTGCTCTGTGGGAAAGGAGCCCCAGAGAATAGATTCCTCTTTATTGAGCAAGGAGGTTCAAGGGCAAACAGACCTAGAAATTGCAAAACCCACTGAGGAGTTTTGTGCTGTAGTGGTCACAGAAAGGAAGCCTGAACTTTCTTGGAAGGTCTACATATAAAGTAAGTATGCATAAGACATATTTCCTCCCCTCTTTGCTTTGCTTGGCCAGGTCAGGAGAGAGCAGTGATGTGTGCATGTACCACAAAAACACAAAAGTGCCACTAAACTTTGCTCTCGCTTTGTCTAGAAATGCTCATGAGAAAAGACAAAATGACTTTTTTTCCTCTAAAAGAAATTGCTTTTTTGGTCAAACTTAGCCTACATGTAATAATTTCTGTTTGTACTACTAGTATATTTTATTCATCTGAAACCCCTTAAATTTGTCAACAAAAGTTTACTTGCCTAAATTCCCATGCTTCATGACACTAAGATGGGGGATTTGCTTTGAGTCTTTATACCTGCGGTATTTTGGTAAATGCTACTGCCCAGAAGGATTCAGTGGTAATTTGGGCACCATCTGGGTTTGTTTCTGTAGGCATAGTAACCAACTGCCCAGAGAAAAATCTGATGCTCATTTAAAAGATGCAGTTTAAGCAGAATCCAAGATGATGCCTTTAACATAATTACTGTACCTTTCGTTGACACAGTACTTTATGTATTTCAAGCTGTTTTGATGTGCTTTTATCATGGATTTCTACAAAATTTGTCCAAATGGGGCATTGGCTTCTGGATGGAAAAGCTCAGCTCAGAAAATGACATTGATACTGGACAATCTCTAAGAGACTGAAAAGTTATACAGTCTAATCTGCAGCTAACTTGCCAGAACACACTCACCAGGCACCTTCTTTATGCCAGAAACATTCTAAAAGGGCAACAGGGTTGTAGCTTATTTAATAGATTGCTTAATCAGTAAAAGAACAATGAAAGTGGATATTATTTTATTCTCATTTCAGATGAGAATAAAAGAGAGACTAAATCAGAGGTCTTTTACTCACTGTTATCTGATAGTCAATGAAAGATTTGTACCAAGGCAATAAAACAAAATACTATTTTTCATAAGCAGTGCCCTTCTTTAAATATTTACTCAGCCAACAGCATCTCTAATTATAGAGACATATTTAGCTTGCTCAGCTACATTTCTTACACATCCAAGGCTGCCTACCCAAAGATAATGCTTCCTAGAGTTTACTGGGCCCTTCTACATCAATTAATTGTCAGAAAATGACCCACAAAATGGTCACAGACCAATCTCATGGAGTTTAATTCCTAGGTGTGTCAAGTTGACAACTAACAGTAGCCATCACACCAAGGGTGTGTGTGATGGTCTATGCTTGAAATATCCTTAATACATGAATTCATTGTTCTCAGCCGTTTCATTTGAGCCAATGTGAATCAACTGTTTTGGTTACAATCTTGTTCAATCACTAATCATAAATCATTGTATAAACATATTTTTCCTCCCAGTGTTTTTCTCTGATGACTTTCAATCCTCTCTAGGAAAAGGATGGGGAGAAGGGAGGGAAATGCAGTACCAGCCATTTAAGAGGCCAGAAGAGCAAAGTTTTGAGCTGGACTATTTGGCAGCCAACTTAAATACTAATATTCTGCTGAGCAATTTGAAGTTGTAAAGTCTCATTCAATTCTGAATTTCATGTGTCTTGAGAGTTTATTGAATATTACATTAGGGTGGGATGCCACTTTTTTTTTTTTTTTTTTGGTCTTTCTATCTTAGATCCAGGTCAAATGAACCAAAATCAATCAATGGGGAGGACCAGCCAGGACTTCTTCAAGTGGCCTCAGGTCAAGACCCCTGGTGGCCTACTGCTATGACAATAGCTTCTGTCCAGGTCCCTCCTTTTAGGTCCTGCTTGCTCATTTCCTAATTGCAAAGCATGTAGCTGTCTTTATTACTAAACGAGTCTCACCTGTAATTCATTTTCCATGTTTTACAAAGTGATTGACATATTGTATGGGAGATAAGTCAAAGCTCTTTTTCACCAGCTCACCATATTTCCCCATCTGTATTCTGCTTTCTTTTAATTCCTTCCAATTGTTACACTTTCTCTCTGTTTCAAAAGGACTCCTGAGATTCCACTTGAAGAATATGAACATCTGATCATTTTCCACTACATAAACCAACACTAAGAATGTTTGATTTAACTGAGTGAGGCCAATATACATTGAGATTCTTGGTTATCTGTTTGGCTATGCCTTTAAAAGTTTTCTTAACAGACCCAATCAAGACAGCTAGAAACTAACCATCTCTTATAAAAAGGCAGGGATCAGCAAATGGAGCTTGGTAAAACATTGGGAAGCCATGGTGTTCTGATGAGTATAGGCTTGGTGACTTTGCTGCTTCCTGTGGAGGGACTGATCTCAGAAAAGGATTTAGTTATGGTGGTCTGACTGAAATGTCCTCCATAGTCTTGGGTGTTTGACCTCTTAGCTCCCAGTTGGTGGCACTGTTTGGGAGTTTTAAGAATTGTGGCCTTGCTAGAGGAAGTATGTCATTGAAGTTGGATTTTGAGAATTTAAAGACCCCTTCTATTTCTAGTGTGCTATCGCTGCTTCTTCCTTGTGGTTCAAGATGGGACTCAGATGTGACACAGCTGCCTGCTGTGTCCACAGCACTGTCATGGACAAATACTCAGTGTTTACATGGAGACCACTGTGATTGGCCTCATAGACAAGGGGGAATAAATAAACCAAGCATCTGAATTGTCCCATTCATTTAATAACTATGTAGCATACAAAGATTAGATGCTAATCTCTATGCTAACAGCCTAAAAATCAAAATTTGAACAAAAGCATACAAATCCTTCCATTGTTAGTTGGCAATCTAAATTAGGTTTACTAGCTGTGAATAAATTTCCTATATTAATATGAACCTGTAATAATATATAAAGTCTCAATAAAGTTGAAGTTCTTTAATAGTTGTTATAAAATATTTGAGCATTTATAGGTATTTTTTTCATCTAGCCTAGATTAACCTAGTAGTTTGGATATAATCTCATCTGAGATGCAGACTAAAAATATTAAAGACAATATTTTATTTGAAAAACATAAAAGATTTATTTTTATTATTTTAAGGTGTATGTGTGTGTGTGTATGTATGTATGTTTCAGTATGGATATATGCATGTGGAGGCTACAGAAATTAGATACCACCAGGAGCCAGAGTTATAGTTGGCTTTGAACAGCCTGGCAGGAGTTTTGAGAACTGAACTCAGGTCCTCTGCAAACTCAATATGGAGATTTTAGCCACTGAGGCATCTCTCAAGCCCCAAAGACAAGATACTAATTTTAGCTAAGGAAAGAAAACAAAATTCCTTTTCACCTACCTTTTCTCCATATTTGACCATTCCATCCAATCTCATCTCTTTTAGGATGCCATCTTTTTCAGTTCCAAGCCAAATTAACTTCTTCTTTAACCTGTAATGACAGCACACAGTCCATATTTGTCTACATATTTTCATATCACCAAGTGAACTGTAATAGTATTTCATGCATAGGCCTGGTCATGTTTACTCACCTTTCTATAGTACAAAGAACTTAGTGAATACTCATAGGAATTTCCACCTTTTGGTTAGAAATAATGACTAGACGGTTAGGTACAATAGCATTTCTGTACTACTATTACATGTGTTTTATAGTCACATGGTTTACACAGAAGGTGATTGTATAAATATTATGTTCATTTAAGATTTATATTAGAAATATTTCTAAATTGGGGCAACATCTAGAGATTTTAGAGAAGAATATGCTGTATAGCATAGCAGAGCTAAACTTTCATTGGTTCAAATATTTTTCTTATTTGAGCTATGGTAAAGAGATAAATAAAACACAAATGATATGTAAAGTACATGCCCTTATCAAGTACTTAGTAAATGATAGTGACTATAAATATAAGAGGTTGGGGAATTCTTATTCCCCTAAGAATTTTCCTTTTATTCAGATTCTTGTCCAGTATCCTGATAGTCAGTTATTCCCAGATGCCCAGGCACAGAAGTTTCCAAGATAGAGAGTCTAGGAAACAATGTAATCCTTCATTATTCATTTTTAACCTGTGAATCAATTTGGGATTAATTGCATTTATGTTCATGGGAATTATATATTTTGTCTTTTAGAACTGTTTTACAAAGGTTTGGTCTAACACAGAGAAAATCAAAAATATAGTGCCTGGCATAAATCAATCATTCAACAAATCCTTTTTGATTAATATAGAGGCATCAGTACCTTGAACTACTACCCAGTTGAGTTCAGACGTTTTCTGGATCATAAAAAAGCACTTGGCCTTAGGAAATACAGTTATAAGAGCTAGATAATAAAAGTAGAACTACAGATAATATTTTAATATGTTAAGCAAGATAATTAATTATACATATGGGTAATTAATGAAAGAACATAACATCTTCTGCCATATACTGAGATCTAGGCTTGCCCACTGTAGGAGAACTCTATGCTGCCTTAGTCTCCCTGTTTCCTTAACTGTTATGTGGGAATAATAAGATATTTTATTCATTATTGATTCTCCTTTTTTTTCAGTGTTGTACATAGAAACAAAAGCCTGTACAAATGATCTACCACTGAGCACTATGTCCCCAGCTGATGCCTTATTGGGTTATTATAATGAATTCATTATTAATTGAAAACATTTTACAGCCTTTAACAATTGACAAGCATCTAATAAATGAGTAATAATACTGATAACCTTTTATTATTGTTGATAGATTAAAGTTACCCTATTTTCTCATGCATACTAAAACCGTGAAAAGGAAATTGTGGTATTGGCCAGAATTACAACAGATCAACAACTGTATACTAAGACTGATGGGTATTCTTTCAATGTATCCATTCATTTCTACTTTTGCTTTAGTGAAATTAGAATTTGAGGAGGGAACTCATGGCCCTATTCTATCATGTTCTGTTCACTGTGCTCAGTTTCATATCATCTCATAGATATTTACTGAATGCCTCCATGCTGGCTTTCTAACATAGAAAGGCAAAAAGTGGAGAGATAACCACAGAACTTTAAACAGAGCCCTGTAAATGTCTATCAGGTTTGACAGATGACGTTTTTCTTCACAGGAATGTTTGTCTTCTGTTTCATTTATTGTCAAAAATGGTTCAAACATTTATCATATTCTTTCCACAAAATTTATCTCCTTGTGACTTCTTTTGGTTTTCTTTTTTTTACTCTAATACTAAAAAATTCATAACTTCAAATTTCTGTGATATAAGACATGAAAGTCATGCAATGAAAATCAATACATTACTGTTATGTTGCTATAGTGCACAACAAAAATTAAGAGTTTTTCACTTGTTTGACAAAATTTAATATAGCACCGAGCTTCCATCTGATGCAAGGAGCTGCTTCACTGTGAACTTTTCAGCTTGGGCTCACAATGGATTCTCTATGCCCACCTCAAAAACAGATGAAGGGTTCACCTCACTGTTAGAAATACTGACCTCTGAACAACCAATGCCAGGTTTATGTTAGCTTCTGGGTCTTCTATTATACATCAACACTTATATTCTTAGATGAACAAAGTAATTTTGAAGCATTATGCAATCTCCCAGATAGGCATATGTAAGCAGGGACATATAGGATCTCAATTCACCACATGGCAAATTTAACCACAATCACCAATTGTCAGACTCAAAACAAAATAAATTATCGATCTCACTTTTTATATTTAAGTGCTTTTATATTCTGTGTTGTAGAAAAACAGTTTATCTAACAGCATTCTAGCTATGATTGCTTTCTCCTGAGGAAGTGTTTTATGAGTCTGAGTGAAGATAATGACAGCCATTAGTATTGTCATTAGCATAAGTCATGGCACAGTGATATTTATAAGCAGCTAAGATAAGACGAGAAGCAGATGACACCTCTGTCTTAATCAGGCTTCTGAGGACAGTTGATTGTCATTGTAGTGAAACTGGCCTAACATTCGTAGTATGCAGTGGACATGTGTATCAAGATACCTAATTGTCAAAAGCCGGGCGTTGGTGGTGCACGCCTTTAATCCCAGCACTTGGGAGGCAGAGGTAGGTGGATCTCTGTGAGTTTGAGGCCAGCCTGGTCTACAAAGTGAGTCTAGGACAGCCAGAGCTGTTATACAGAGAAACCCTGTCTCGAAAAAAACCAAAGAAAAGAAAAAAAGATACCTAATTGTCTTTCTTCACAGTACACCAAACTTGATGTCTCTACCAACCCCACAAGCACTCTGCATAGTGGTTGTCAAGTGATGTTCATATGTTGCTTTCATATCCTTAGAAACCCACGAATGAAGTCTCAGGAGTCATTTGAGAATAATTAAACTTAATGAAACTTCAATAATTATTCAAAACTTCCAGGATTCTTATAAGACTTCACACTATCTACCATCGAGGTCAGTGGTTCTCAACCTTCCTAATGCCATGACCCTTTAAAACAGTTTTTCGTGTTGGGGTGACCACCAGTCATAAAATTATTTTTGTTGCTACTTCATAACTGTAATTTTTCTACTGTCATTAATTGTAATATAAATATCTGATATACATTATATCTGATATGTGACCCCTGTGAAAGGGTCCTTTGATACCCAAAGGGGTTGCAACCCAAAGGTTGAGAACTGCATTGATCTAGGTGGTAAGGAATATGCATCAATATTCAAAGTTCTTACTTTGTATAAGAATAAAAGATGAACATGAAGAAATGGACTCATAGAAGTTGAGCTTTACTGTATTCACACTGAAGATTAAAATAGGGTTTGAATAGAAGAGTATATTAGAACAACTCAAAAGCAATCTTATCTTAGAGTACCAGAAGTCTAAACTTGTCTATATGAAACTTATAATACCACTGATAGTATACATTTCTTTAAAATATCACCTTTAAAGCAACAGTTCACTGGGTCACATATCAAAATGTACCCTCTAGTTTGGAGAATTACTGAAAATATACTTACGCAGAATTCCGGTCAGTTTTAATCACGAAAAATTATTTCTCGCTTTATTGTTATTTGTGCAGATTACAATACTTTTTGTTCAATATAAAATATTTGTTATCTCTAACACTAGAGCTTCTAGTTAATTGCAAAAGTTAGTTGAACATCTTTATTCACAGGGGAAAATGCAATGCATGTTGAAAAAATAAGAACACATGTTCTTTTGCACAGTAAGGATAGCATTACATCACACACAGCATATGTGAGTGATACTACAAATATATTTTAATATAATTGTAGCTGTCTTCTTCTTCATGCTTTCTGCTTTAGCTCATCAACAGGAGGTTCAGAAATGGTGACTGAGGGCAAGAAAGTTTAAGGTGTCCTGCCAACATCACACTATGAACACAACCAAGTAATGGCAAACTTGATATTCCAGATCAAAGCTTTGGACATAAACGCAATGGGCTGTTCATTTGTTAGTTTATTTGGCATGTCCTAAACACTGTTGCATTAAAACATATGTGGTTGAATTAGATAGAATTTGATTATTTCAGCTCTATATTTTGTTATTTGTCATGAATAAGGATTATTCACCTATTGTTAATGTTCAAACACAAAATCCCTATGTTTTCAACAGTTAAACTTGCCGACCTGTATGTCTGCACCATGTTCATGCTTAGTGCTAGCTGAGGCCAGAAGAACACAGATATTTGTTACTGTTCCAGATGAATTGGACAAGCTTTTACATACAGAATACTGAGGAACAGGTTCTCTGAGCAATTGACTTGTTTTTATTTACTTTTATTTTAATCTAAATATATATGTATACATGTATTTATTTATAATTTGATGTTAAAACAAATCATGTACCTCCACTGAGTGTGCTCTAACCCAATATATTGTTATATATTAATTTATATACTAATTAATGTATTTATTTTTGAAGATATTGAGCAACCAACAAGTAACAAAAAAAAAAAAAAACTGAGCATGTTCCCTGGACATTTCACATATGAACTTATGAGAAATGAAATAATAAATCCTCAGTCTTGCCTCCAGTTAAAATTAATAGAGGATGTTAACACAGTTATTTTATAGTTGTTTTTAATACATTAATAATTAAACTACAAAAGATATTTAAAAACATATACCGGTGACAAACTTTAGGCTTATTATTCTAATACAAGTTATTTTTTAACTGTAGCTAAAATTGTTGGGAAATGTTCAAGCGTTTCATGTTATAGGCATTCTGTTAATATAGGAGTACTCCTCGAAATAGTGTAAACGTTTGAACTATGACACCTGGATCACCTGTAACTAATGCTAATTATCTCTAAGTGAAAAGTATGAAAAATGCTTCAATGTTTTTTGGCTATTTGACAAATGTCTTATTTATGACAGTTGAGTAAATAATTTCTTTGAAAATTTTATTATTTATAGTAGAGTTTTGAATTAGAAATAAAGTTGGAGTCTTGAAAATACCTGATATTTAACTTCAAAAGTTTTATACAAATAATGTTTGATTTAAGTTTGAAATAAGAATCTCACTTATTTATGCAAGTTATGGGAAGACCTGAATCCTTTCACTACAATAACAAAGCAATATGCTGGACAATACAAGTTCTTGTTTGTATTTCTTCATCACATAATTATTTTATATTTGTGCATATGGACTACCACAGTGTGTGTGTGGAGGTCAGAGGACGACTTGTGAGTGGTGGCTTGGTTCTTCCAACATGTAGCTCTCTAAGATTGAATTCAGATGCTCAGGTTGGAGAACAAGTACCTTTACACACTGAGCCATGCTGCTGGTCCTTGCCAGCATCTTTGTATTATGTATGTGGGTGTCTTGCTGGCTTGTACGTCTGTACACCATATGCATGCTTAGCGTCAGTTGAGGCCAGAAGAACACAGATAGTTATGAGCTGCCATATGGGTGCTGAACATTGAGCCTGGGTCCTCTGTAAGGGCAGCCACTGCTCCTAACCACTGATATATCTATCTTTCCAGCTCCTGTTAAAAAAAAAAAACTATTCATTTTTTTGATACAGGTTTTATTGTATACCTCTGCCCTTGCTGGTCCTAAAGGAAATATTTTTCTGCCCCATGTTCCCAGCTGCTGAGATTATAGGTGTCTGCCATCACACTCAGACTTGTGGCTCATTGTTTTACTTAAATAATTTGACTTTAAATGTTAATTTCATCAGAACACATAGGCATTGACAAATTAACAGCCTGTCTGGTTCTAAACTCTCTACTTTCAAATTATGTTTTCCAATTTGTATTTTGAAGACAATTACAAATAAATAATAAGTTTACCTAGGAATCTCTAGTCAGCCAAGTTGGACAATTATAATTTGGTGTCATCTGTAGTCTTACTAGAAATAAAAATATTAGTTATGTGTGCAAATCTTTTGAAAAGTGCCCTACAAATCATATGTATTATCTGATAAGTATGTAAAATTAACTACATTTGCAGTTATCAAATAATTTGTATCATTACTCAGGGTTATTCAGGGAGATAAAAATGTACATTCCCAGTGGAAGAAAGTCTGATCAGATAACTAATTATATATAAAATATAAAGTGCTTGTAGCATATCGTCATATTTCTAAAAATAAATCAGCCTCAGAAGAGAAGGAAGTGGTGTCTAATTAGATAGTTACCAAGTGTCATTATGAAATGGTTAGTCTTTCTGTGTGGGTATATGCTCTAGAAACATTATCTTAAACACTATGTTATTTTTTTTCTTCTGTGGACACTGACCAGGTAATGAAAATCCCTCTCATTTATGCTGTATTCTTAGATTTCTCTTTCTCCTACATTAGGCTTGTGGAGGAGGTCCTGGGGCTATCTTCTTACAAATGTGTTAGTCTATGTCACAAAAGTACATTTCCTGACTTCATTGGGTAACCAGAAATCTGTGAGGTCCTCAGACACCAGGCCCTGACGTATATAACTCACTTAAGCTATGTAAAGTAAAAATTCATTTCCAATGCAGAAATGAGATTTCTCCAAAAGCCTGAGAAAGCTCAAAACTCTTACCGGTGCTGCTTTTGTAACAAGAGGAAACAAGGCACCTGTCAACACTAACCCAGCAGACACACACACAGGCAAAACAGTGTCATTGACAAAACTGACAAGGTTAAACATCTTAGAAGATGTTTCTCACTAAATCATAACATGCAGAATTCATGTGAGTTCTTTGGAACAAACATTTTAATTTCATGAAATCTCAATTTTTCTTTTATACTGAATTGATAGCTAATGCTTTGCCTCTAATTTCAGAAAAAAGTTAAAAATGTCTTGCAGGCTAGTGCAATGATTCTGTGGATAAAGATACTTGATGCCAAGTCTGATGATCTGTGTTCCATTGCCAGGCCAAACATGGTGGACAGAGAGAATAGACTTCCAAAAGTTGTCCTCTGTCTCCATATAATATCTCCTGTATGTCCTCCTTCAAATAAATAAATGAATAAAATACAATTTTACAAATGTATTGTTTTTTTTCCATTGGAGACAATTTGGCCTTCTTAACTCAACTTTTTTCTTTACTTGTCCTGCTGAGATAAACATCTTAAGAAAGCAAGTTGGAGAAAAAAGGATTTATTTCAGATTACAGTTTATAGTTCAACGTGGAAGGAACTCAGGGCAGGAACATGGAAACAGGAACTGAAGCAGAGGCCATGGAGAAATGCTGCTTACTGGCTTGCTCCTCATGGCTTGCTCAGCCCACTTTCTTAAACTGCCCAGTGATGGCATTGCCCACAGTGATATGGGCCCTCCACATTAACCATTAATCAAAATGTGCCACAATCTTATTATTAGGCTAGTCTGATGGAGGCAATTCCTCAGCTGACATTTCCTCTTCCCATATGTCTAGGTTGTTAACAAAGTCCAACCAAGACACTGCATTATCTTAGAAGTATTTTAAACTATTAAGCCCTGCATTTGTAAATATATGCATATAAATGTAATGCCACACAGAACATTAGCATTTTGTATACAAATCAATATGATAATTTGCCAGACTCATAGATACTACATAAAGAATATAAGACATGAAAAAGTTAGGCAAAGCAGTAAGTATTTATTCAGTGTTCATTTGATAATGCCTCCCACCAGCCTAGACTAGTATCCTAGTTTAGATTTTAAAAGTTAATACGTTTTCCTAGGAGAGACCAATTCTTGCAGTGAGGAAGGTAAAGTCTGGCTGTTTCTGCCAAATATTTCTTGAAGATATTTAAACAGAAAAGTGGCCCTTGATGCTATTCTTCAATATATGGTAGCTAAGGATGCAGTCAGCTTAGTAATAGTTCAGTCTTCACTGAAAATATTTCAGCTGTAGAGTTTTATGACACTTCTCTTTAGAAAATGTCCTTCATTTAGTTATAGGCTGTCTATACAGATTTTGCTCATATTTCCTGGAGTGATTGTGTTGAAATCATACAGTTATAATAGAAGACTACCAATTCAATAAGTCATTTAAGTATTAAGAAATACAAGGACATTAAAGTTAAAGGCTCTAGAGAATTAATAATCCTAATGCCTGGTACCAAGTCAACTCGTCATAGAGCTTTATTGATAGCAATTAATCTTTTACAATAATAATCTGATTGCAGAAGCCAGAGGGGTCAAGGACACCACAAGAAAACCCACAGAATCAACCAACCTGGGCCCATAGGGGCTCACAGAGACTGAACCAACAATCAGGGAGCCTGCATGGGTCTAATCTAGGTGTTCTGAATTTATGTTATGGTTGTGTAGCTTGGTAGTGTTGTGGAACTCCTAACATGGGAACATGGATTGTCTCTGACTCTTTTGCCTGCTTTTGGGACCCTTTCCCTTCTACTGGATTGCCTTGTCCAGCCTAAATTTGAGGGGAGAAGCCTAGTTTATTGCAACTTGTTATGCCATGTTTGGTTGAAATCCATGGGAGGCCTGCCTTTTTCTGAAGGAAAGTGGAGGAGGAGTGGGTCTGGGAATAGGGGAGGTGTGGAGAGGAACTGGGAGGGGACAAGGGAAGGAAAACTGTGGTCAGGATGTTGGGATGTAACATGTGAAAGAAGAATAAACACAAGGAATAAAGAAAAAGAAATAAATAATAAAGGCAGAAAGAAAAATAAAATAAAATAAAAAGAATAAAGAAAAGGAAGAAACTTTTTAAATAATATAAATGCATTACATCAGCAATGGATTCTTATTTTTTAAAAAAATGGAAATTTTTTTAGAGCCAGTGCTTCTAGGAATACTGTATGCTGTACCAAGGTACAGGACTCTGAAAACATAAATTGATGGACACTATCAAAAATACCAGTGTATTCTAAAACTGTGTGGTGAGATAACTATGGAATCAGTGCTCACAGATCCTGCACTTATTTCTTAAAATAGTTATGTGTATGAAAGTTTTGCCTACATGTGCATCTGTGCACCACATGTGTCTATGGAGTCTTGAAAAGTCATGGGATCTCCTGAAACTGGAGTTACAGATGGTTGTGAGACACTAAGTGGATCCTGGGCTCAACTCCAGCTGCTCTTAGCTGCTGAGCTATCTCACCAGGTCTAGATTTAATATTTCTTACTTTTTAAAAAAAATCTCCATTCCAGCCCAGAGCTGTGAAGTACAGTATTTGTAATTTTCTAAAACGTGAGTTTAATTACCCAAATCTGTGATAAGCTGGCACCAATTTCTGTTGTTTACTCAATATTGTACATATAGAAAAGATTCAAAGTTGTAAAAATGTCACAAGGGAAAGTCCAATGGTCTAAGAAAATGGTGGTAAATAATGGTCCTGGGCTGGGCACTAGACCTCACAGATGGATCTCCAGCCATTTGGCAGGAGTGTAAGAAGGCCAGCTGAGCTAGCACAGGAAAGTCAGATGTGGTCTTTAATGACGAGCTGCATGTGGCCGATACTGGAGATAGTACCTGCTCTGACAGTGTAGGAGAAACCCCCTTCTGCGTCTCATGCTTTGGCACTTGTAATGGATCTTTATCACTTTTTTCTCCAAATCGCGTTTGTTCTTTATGCTGCATTCTCTTTAATTTTGGTATCTTAAGTATAATAAAAGATAATGCATATTTCGATTGTGAGTATTATTGGATAGAAAAAGGGAGTAAAGCTGGAAATTGAATCTTTGTTTGCAAGAATATACACAGACACACACCAATACGAAGAAAGTATGTCTTCAGTAACAGCTGACCATGATTATTGTTTGAGACCCAATTTCCTAGCTTCCTATCATCTTT
>CAJQZJ010032473.1:3868974-3892757 GCA_907164525.1 Lophiomys imhausi
ACCTCAAGAGATCTGCAGAATATGGCATTCAAAGATGTTTTCTTAACATAAGAATTTTTGATATTGAGACATGTCAGCTACTGACAGCACCCCCTATTCTACTCCAAGTAGAAGATGAGCATCTAAGAATCTCCAGTGGGAGATGATTGAATTGGTGGTAAGCCATTCTCTTGGCAAGAAAAACCCCTTGCTTCAACTGTAGACAGACTTCTGTCCAAAAAGGACAAAACTTGGAAGCAGATAAGTCGACAGCCTAGCTCTGCCAAGACAGGGTAGGTAAGTCCTTCATAATTCCTGCTCTACAATCAGTGTCTGTCAGAGAAGCGGGTCCAAATAGCTGAAGATTGATGCTGCAATGTATGGAGAGAAAATGGGAACTGTCGAGGCAGCCACTGGTATGTCCTTTCTTAGTATGGGAAGCTGCAGTCCCTGCACTTCCTATATAATCAGATATATTCATCCCTCTCAGGTCTCTGAGGTGGTTGAAGAATAGATAGCTAGAGTCTCATAGTTAAATTTTGAGTTGTTTAGGAATCAAGAGGGTGTTCTGGATCTAAGAAGATATTTTAAAAATTATGAGGCACGTTAGTATGAAAGCTGAGTTAGATATAGAACTTTAAACTCATGGAGATGGTTAGATAGTAGAATGTTAAAGTCAGGTGCCAAATACATATGGACTGGACATTGGGAATGTATGCTAAGCCATATAACTCTTATAATTGTGGCCTATTTATTTCTGTTGTTTTGTATTGTATTTATAGTTATAAGAAAAAGAACCATTTTTTGGACTGAAAGGGAGAGCTGTTGGGGGCAAAAAGAAATACCTTAAACAAAAAAAAAAGAAGGGAAGAGGAAGGGGGGGTTGAGGGGGAGGAGGGTGGAAGGGTGGGACTGGAGGGGGGAGGAGGGAGGGGATTGTGATTGAAATGTAACTTGAAGAAATAAAAAATAAATTATTAAAAAAAAAGAAAAGTCTAAGCTTTTTCAGTATACTAAAAAGTGACATTTAGACTTTGAGCCTGCTACTACAGCTTCCTGTTGTAGCATACTTTGGTAAAGATTATGTCAAAGATGATACAAATCAGCTTACCTTTATTCCTTAGTCCATCACATCTGTTACTATTAATGTGTTCTTCGGGCAGACCTGAAATAGTAAGAAAGAATAGAAAACAAAAAACATAACTGATCAGCAATTTTAAGAGGCAAATGTTTACAGTTTTAATTGATGACAAACACATACTTCATACAACTATTAGCATGCAACTCCAGCTGCAGAAACTAAACAGCAAAATGCCTCAGCTGATAAGCAGCAAAAAAAGTAAACCAATCACATTGACAAAAATCCACCATAACAAAAAAAACTCTGTTTAAAAGAGTAAACAGTTTTGGCATCCATCCCTACTATCAAGTCTTTTGCTTTCTTTTTCTCCATCAAAATTTAGCTTACGTTTGATGTTAGCAAGAGTTGCATTACTGTTATTGCTAATTTTAGTTCTGTTTATTACTTGAGGGTTATATATTGTAAAATAATTTTGGTGCCTCTAGTTAATGTTAATTAGTTGTTTTAATAGCCTATAAACCTATTTGTTATTTTTTTTTGTAGGTTTACTTTTTTAACTATCAGGAACTTAGTAACTGAGAAGATTTAACATTACTGTTGCATAGGCAAACTTACAGAGTTACTATTAGTGTTACCTGTTTAACGTTTAGTCATCCTGTGAGTCCTGCGACATATTTCCTTAATAATCATCAGCCATCAAGTCTGATAGTCTCAAAAGAAATATCAGCCCTCTAAACTGCCTTCAAGGGCGGTGATATTTAGCACTGAAAATTACAAATAAAGTTTTTGAGGTTGAATAGCAACAACTAGCCATTGACACTGATGATTTCTTGGTCAAACAAACTGTTATAAACTACGCGAATGAAGTCCACGCACTGCTTTGAGTGAAAACAATAAAGTGAATCTACGCAACGCTTACATGTTGGATGGGATATTTAATGGGCGGGGAAACTCAAAGGTTGAAGAACTAGGCATTTAGACAGTGGTAAGTGGTAATCTTACCTCTTTATACTCCATTACTCTTTCTCACGAGAGACATGCTAATGCAAACAAGTCAATCAGAATTGGTGTTTAGCAAGATAAAGCTTAGAGGATAGTTTAAAATCCATTTATTATTCTAAATCCATTTCTTCCATTAACATGTTAGACATTAGTGTTTACTAACCATGATTCATGTAACAGTTTAGTTTGTTAACTTTTAAATGATTTAACAACCATAAGTTATTAATACATTTTTAATTATTACACAGATATCTTAAAACAGACTTGGGTTCATTTTTGTAATTTTTAAATAGAAAACATTTTAGGCATCTCTTGAAGAAGAAATAAAGCAGGCATTTAAAGTTAGAAAACAAGTAATTCCAAATTTAGTTTTTACAAAAGCCTTCAGCTTTATTGACAAATTATCGCAAACATGTTTGACAAATTGTGGTTCCTATTTAGAGAAGCTTACACATGGAACTTTATGTGTGTTTTTTTTTCTTTTTTTAAAAAACAAATACAGGTTAAAACACTGAACAAATTCAGTTAGCTACATACATACAGTAGCTGCTTGTTTTCAACCCCATTAAAACAGCATTTAAAAATTAAATTTACAACTTAATATTGAACATCTCCATCTAACTAACAGATATTAAAAGACAGGTTAAAACATCTTATCTACAACTTTATTATCAGCTATTTCAAAATCATATTGCAGTCTTTTAACAACCCTAAACAAAGGTTTTGCTAGTGGGGTTGAGACTCAAAATCTGCTCACAGAGTCATGCTCTTTCTTACAATGGGAGAAGTAAAATAAAACTAAAAAGAAAAGGGAAAGGGGGTTACACAACAACAGTGAAAAAAATCAATCAAGAGAACATCAACCTGCTGAAAGGTTTATAAACTATGCTTGCCTGTGGTTTTTTCAGTCTGCTTTGTAAAATAATACTAGTGTCAATGTTACGTCAACACTATAGGGGGATCACAAGTAATAGGTGGGAGTAATTATGAGCAGTTATCCCTAGAATAGAAAAAACAAAAACAAAAACAAAAGGACTATTACTTGTCTTGTTGCTGTTTTTTGACGACCACAGGCTATGAATGTCTTTGAGGAGGTCACAGATGCAGAGGACCTTCAATATCTACCATAGGGGTGTTCCCTGTATCCCCCTCTGGCTGACCTTGGCGGTGGTGCCTTCAGACTGGATCGAGTTGTAGCCCATTCTTCGGGTGCTATGAGTAAGAGAAAGACAGGAACACACTTGTATGTTATCTATGAAGTAATATGACTTCACAGTTACAATAAGGTCATTCAAGAAACAAGGATTAAAGAACGGAAACATAATAATGATCTCAACAGTGAAAGCTATAGGCTAGTAGTGTTTCAGAAGGTGAGATTATGTCAAATATATGTACATGCATATGGCAGTCATTTGAATTTAACTTTTCTGGTATTTGCCAAACAAGAGAAAGTTAAGCTACTAAGATAAATGCACATTTGTTATGCATTGGATTTCAATGCTACAATATTGCAAGAAGGGTATAAATATAATCTGGTCATTTAGTCTTTCAATAGAAACTTCCAAAACAAAGTGCATATAGTAAACCAATGATTTTCTGCCCTTTATTATCTTGGGAATAAAATAGTACTCAAAGCAAAATGAACACAAAAATGCCTATTCTGTGTCCCACAAATTAATTAATCGAAATCCTCTGTGATGCAGGATCTGTGTGTTATAAGTTTACAGTGCTTCTCACTTGGTCCTGACTTGGAATCTATGACAAACTTCATAAGACAAAGTTGGGGATGAGCAGGGCAGACAGCAGAGGAAGTTGAAGTAGGTAAGTTGGTACAGAAAGATTTATCATATCCTCTCTCCCATAAGCCACTCAGAAAATAAAATGACTCTCAAAAGACTAAAGAAGAATCCTCAGTGTCATAGACTTAGCTTACCCCTCCAAAGCAAAACCCAAATTAAAAAAGTCAGTCCAGTCTTTGAGAGGTATGGGAAATAGAGACTGTAAAGTCTGTGTTCAGAGAAAAGAAACTGATTCCTCCTTGTAGCTTACAAGTGGATTTATGATAATCTATTTTATTTCAGAAACCAGCTTATCTCAGAATTTACTTCTTCAGAGACAGACAGCAGACATGGAGAAGGCACTGCCAGAAAGAAAGGCACACTAATAAAACACTAGAAAAGTGGAGTCAATAAAAATATCAACTGGAGAATCCACACTGAGGGCAATTGATGTGGTCCTCTGCCCTGTGGTGTCCTTACAATTCATTTTAAAAAGTTTCTAAAAAAGAATAAAAAATTTTAAGTTTCAATATGAGATAAATGGCCTTCAACTTATAAAAACAATCAAATATATGTCAGTATTGGAAAAGGACTGCATTTAAAGTAGAAAAATGTTTCTGAGATGATCATCAAGACATCATTACAAGTGATATTCAAGTATTCTGTGTTCACTATTTAAGACTGCGGAGATTTGAATGAGACATCCCCCATAGACTCAGGCATTTGAATCCTTGGTCAACAGGTGGTGGTGCTGTTTGAGAAGGTTTAGGAGACGTGCCCTTGTTGGAGGAGGCATGCCATTAGAGGCATGTTTAAGAATTTGAAGAGGAAGCTCTTAGCCATCATGAGACAGATGAACTGAGGGGGGGCATAGGTATGGGAGAGCCCGGTATAGGAGAGCCCCCCTCACCTGAGGAGAAGGATAGGAGGGAGAGGGAGAAGAGGGTGGGAGGGTGGGACTAGGAGGGGAGGAGAGAGGGGACTGTGATTGGGATTTAACTTGAATAAATAAATAAATGTTGAAAAAAAGGTTTGAAGACTTTGCATTGCAATACATTATCTTTAAACATTGCATTTCACAAAAATATACTTATTTGTATCTCTCTGTGTGTGAATTAATGAAATGCTTCTTTTTCCTTGCTTCAAGCTAGGAAATTGACTAATACAGTTAGTTACTTTACAATAACTTGAACTATGAAGTTAAGCAAGCAGCAAAAATAAATTCCAACTCAGCAAATGCAAGTTTTAAACTCTCCAAGATTCCTTCCCACTAATAGAGGAAACCAAGGGTTTATTTCTCTTAACTGGAGTATGACTTTTGCTTTCTAAATAATGGCAATAATAGCCATGAATCAGAGTTTAGAGAACTGTTATTTCTTTTTGTGCCCAGTTTCCTTCTTTTTTGTTTTACGTAGTTGCCACTTACATTTGTCACGTTGTATAATCAGCCACACTGCAGGCATGTGTAACACACACACACACACACACACACACACACACACACACACACACACACACATTTTTAATACATCTAGCAGCGATAAAAATGATACTCCAAAGGCATCTTCAGCTCAGTCAGCAATGGAACCTTAAGGGTGTTAAAAAAGAGAAACTAGAGAGTGAGAGGAAGCATTACAAGGTCCTAGATGGTGGAGGTTTTGAGAAGGATAAAGGAATAAAATTCACAGATACATTTGAAATTTAGCTGTTCCTTTGGTAGACATTAGGGTTTTAAAATTATTTTCAAACTTAGTACAAGGTTTGTTTTATAGCCAATTGTTTTCAGTCCCATGATGTTGTTGTAAGATGTCACTTAAAAATGGTCTTACAATAGAGCTTTAAAGCAGCCTTTTTGTAAACAATAGAGGAAATGTGGTGCTTCCAGGATCCAGGGGATTGCTGTATGAGAAACATTGGCTGAACTATGGTTATAAAATAAATGAATAACAAATTACTTCTCAGAGAGGGAGTAAGAACGTTTTTGCCACCTTGAAATGACTAAAATCCCATAGAATTTATAAAATATGAAGTGAATTCATATTTATTTGTGAATAATAAAGTATAATAGCATTTTTTCTTTACTGACAAAAAGAAAATTACTATCCTATTTTCTGCTGAGCACAGTCAAGGATAGCTCAGAGAGAAACGTGTGCAAAACTTCATCTATTGTAACACACTTATAACGAGTCTTTAGGAAAACATTCAGAAAAGTAGTCAAGAGGGAGCCACTAACTTTCAACATTTAGCTGAGGTTAGCCTGGCCTCTTATGTAAGAATCTGAAAGAAGAGGTTTTCTGAACAAATGTACAAACTCAGGAAGTATTTAACCTATCTCAGATTATTCTTTGTCTAAAGACTTTCCCACATTACTTATCTCATATCAACTTATTTCTAAAGTGTTTATAAAGATCTATTTAGAAGTGGATTTTCTACAGTGGCAAATGGATAGTTGAACCGCATAAATGTAAAATGCATGTAACTCAATGGTGCTACTAAACCGAAGGAGGAATTTTTAAGCCAATTAAGCAGACTAAATGAAGCATGGGCATTGCTAACAATTTGATTTTCACTTGTTTATATGTGAGGTAGTGATATTTCTTTTTAAAGTTGCTCTTTTATTCTTTGTGAGTGAGTAACTTATTACCTCAAAAGTTGAGCTTCCCACAATGCCTGGAGTTCGTGTCAATCACATGAGAGTCAGAGTCCTTCAGAGACATTTTACTTTGGTTGGGAGTATAAGTCATCCAGGTTACTCTTCCTGTGCTCTAGATGTTACTCAAATGACGTGCACTAGCTCCATCTAAAATGTTCTGCTCAGCAGATTCAGACATATTAAGCCTCATACAGATTGTAATGTGCTCATATTTCTACAGTGAAACCTGATAATTTGGAGAGAATTCATGGTGGGGAAAAGTATGCGGACAACGTTTAAAGTTGCAAAAATAATTGTTTCAGATACTTTAAATTTTTAGGTTCTGGGTGAGCATGAAATACAGGGACTAGTGTTCAGTTTGTAAAAGGCTGGTGTTATAAAGTACATAGAAAAGTAAAGTTTTAATATTCAGATCCCATGAAGTAGATTTAAAACACCACATTCAGCGTACATTAATTTTAAAGCAATTCAAAAAAGATGTCATGGAGATTATTTATTTTTTATCATGAGGGTTCAGCTAGTGTGTTCATGCTTTGGTTATTCTCGATATATCTTTGCATTTCTGAGCTTGCAAGCTAATGGGCTTTTGAGTTTTTGTTGGCACTTAGGGTTTTAACTTTATCACCAGATTAATCCATGAATGTAGTCATAATTGAATGCAGTACAGGAAATAAGACAGCTAGGGTACACCCTGGAGAGATAAATCCTTCCATCATCCATGTCCTATTTTTTGGTCTGCCTCCATTCATTCTACCATCTACTTCTGCCCCATCTTCAATGGTCTGAAACTCTGAACCCTGGAGCCCAAATGAACCTTTCCTCCTTTAAGGGCTTCTTTTTGCACTGATGAAGACACTAACCCAGCACAGAATCCAAACTGATCTCCCTTGTGAAAACTGGCTTAGTGTGTAAGTGATGTGACTAAAAAGAATGTGACTGTGTCACTGAGTAATACTTATCCAGGCCATGAAGCATTTTATATAAAAGCTCTTGTCAAATATATACTTACAGGTTGTTTTCAAACCATTCCCAAAGAACAGAACACCAAGCTCAGGCTCTAAGACCAATAATCAATAAATGGGACCTCATGAAACTGAAAATCTTCTGTAAGGCAAAAGACACTGTCATTTTAATAAAATGGCAGCCTACAGATTGGGAAAAAATCTTCACCAACCCCACATCTGACAGAGGGCTAATATCCATAATTTACAAAGAACTCAAGAAATTAAATGCCAAGAAACCAAGTAATCCAATCAAAAAATGGGGAACAGAGCTAAACAGAGAATTCACAAAGGAGGAATCTCTAATGGCTGAGAGACACTTGAAGAAATGCTCAACATTCTTAATGATCAGAGAAATGCAACTCAAGACGACTCTGAGATTCCATCTCACACCTGTCAGAATGGCTAAGATCAAAAGCTCAAATGACAGCACATGCTGATGAGGTTGAGGAGAAAGGGGAACCCTTCTCCATTGCTCGTGGGAGTGCAAACCTGTACAACCACTATGGAAATCAGTCTGGCGATATCCTAGAAAACTTGGAATGCCTACCTCAAGACCCAGACATACCACTTCTGGGTATCCACCCAAACGATTCCTCACTAAACCACAAAGACATATCTTCATCTATGTTCATAGCAGCCTTATTTCTAGCAGCTAGAAACTGGAAACAACCCAGATGTCCCTCAAGTGACAAATGGATAAAAAAATTGTGGTACATTTACACAATGGAATACTACTCAGCCATCAGAAACAAGGAAATCATGCAATTCACAGCCAAATGGATGGAACTAGAAAAGTTCATCCTGAGTGAGCTAACCCCGACTCAGAAAGATGCACATGGTATCTACTCACTTATGATTGGATTTTAGCCATATAGTACAGGATAACTATCCTATAACTAATACACCAAAAAGATCAGGATTATAGACTTTGTTACCTATAAATGGGACAATTTGCCATAGGGGTGCTACCATGTAGACCCCCAGTGCAAGAGGCTTAGCCCTCATATGACTGTTGATCTGAGAGGGGCTGATATGTAGGAACACTCCACATCGGAGGAGTGGGATGGGTAAGAGAGGGAGGAGAGGATGGGAAGGTGGAACCGGGAGGGGAGGAAAGAGGGCCCTATGATGGAGATGTATGTAACTTGATGTAATAGATAAACATTATAATAAAAAAGATTATAGGTTTTGCATGTTTTGTAACTCATTATGATGATCAAATAGTCTTTTAGTATATATAATCAGAAAACTTCACAGTTAGTTTTCCTATAAGATAGAAATCCTTTAAACTACGAGGGTATTATAGATTTGGGGCTTAGTTGGGAGGAGATACAGCTTTGTACCTTTGTTGTTTCTGTTGTGGTGTGAAGTTTTAAAAAAAGGTTCTCACCTTTTAGTTCAGATTTACCTGGAATTTACTATATAGCTCCAATTTTCTGTCAGTAACAGAAGATTCTAATTGGACTCACCCTATACAACAGAGGAACTAAAGATCTTAGTTAAGTATTTTCTTAATTTAGAGTTCAGATCTCACCTCAAAAAAAAAATGAGACAAAGAGAGAGTTAAAGAAGGGATTAACATAACAGGAGATAGGTAATGAATGACAATTGTGCACAATACAGAGGCTTGTGTCACTTGAATCTAAACTGTACTTTGTTATTATCAACATACACAATCTACAAAAATCGGAGAGATTCATCCACAGACTTGAAACGCAGATGAGGGCCTTATGAGAAATAACACAGGAGAGAAACAAATGGTAATATAAAGTAATAAGTTATAATTCTTTTCCTTTGGTTCAGAGACAACAGTAGGCATGATTACATTGCTTCACTGGTAAGAAAACTCAGCTCTGGTTACCTGCTTCCCTTACCTTCTGTATCTATAATTTCTTTTCTATTATTATACAATGTTTGATCTCAGAAAGACACTCACCATGGCAATTAGTAGATGAACAAAGAAAGAAACAAACACAAACCAGACTTTAAGCTAAATGATGTGCTCTAAAGCTGTGTGCTCCCATTTTCCTCTGTCTGTTGGTTGGTTACCTGTGAGATATAAGTGCCAGTACTGTGCCCTACTCTTATCCTTGTCTTTCAGGGGAACCATTTAGGGAATGTTACTATCTCACTATATACCCCAAAGTAGCTTTGAACACATGAGACCCACCTACTTCAGGCTCATGAGCACTGGGATTACAGGTGTATACCACATGTGGTGTCTAAAGCGATTTTAAATAATCATTACCGCTTTTCCTTGTCTCAATTTTTTTGATACAGTTGATCAGGACTGACAACTAGCCATTTGCATGTTTTTTTTTTTCTCTAAGCTTCTAGGGTAATCAACTCCACAGTCTCTAACATAGGCAGAAGCAGATTCCCAGTTTTCCAAAAACTGTCCAATTAAGAAACTGTCCAGGCAGCCACTGGTATGTCATTTTTTAGTTTTGGAAGCTGCAGGCCCTGCACTTCCTATATAATCAGATATATTTATCCCTCTCAGGTCTCTGAGGTGGTTGAAGAATAGATAGCTAGAGTCTCATAGTTAAATTTTGAGTTGTTTAGGAATCAAGAGGGTGTTCTGGATCTAAGAAGATATTTTTAAAATTATGAGGCAAGTTAGTATGAAAGCTGAGTTAGATATAGAACTTTAAACACATGGAGATGGTTAGATAGTAGAATGTTAAAGTCAGGTGCCAAATACATATGGACTGGACATTGGGAGTGTATGCTAAGCCATATAACTCTTATAATTGTGGCCTATTTATTTCTGTTGTTTTGTATTGTATTTATAGTTATAAGAAAAAGAACCATTTTTTGGACTGAAAGGGAGAGCTGTTGCGGGGAAAAAGAAATACCTTAAACTAAAAAAATAAGAAGGGAAGAGGATGGGGGGGTTGAGGGGGAGGAGGGTGGAAGGGTGGGACTGGAGGGGGGAGTAGGGAGGGGATTGTGATTGAGATGTAACTTGAAGAAATAAAAAATAAATTATTAAAAAAAGAGTATATACTTCAAGTTTAATTGAAATGTTATGTCTATTTTGTCTTCAACCCCACCATTGACATAAGAAGGGATAAAGTTGTTATATATTTGAGTGAGTAGGATATACAGGAGAGCAGCTTCCCGAATGGAAAAAAAAATGAGTTTGCTGCCTAGACAGTCCCAAATGTCTCTCAACACTATTGGAGCATTATCTTCAGCCTTCTGGCCAAGCATATCTCACAGACTAAATTGTGCAGCAGGAAATAAGAAGGACTTGTTCACTCTGTCTCTGCATAATCAGGCCATTGACTTACTTGAGTAACTTAGAATTTAAAAGGATATTTTCGAATCTAAATAAAATCTTCAGGTTTATAAATACAGGATATGATAGAAAATATTTAGGTTCAGAAGTTTAGAGACACAAAGATAGATAGATGATTTTTTTTCTTCATGATTTCCTGATACAAATAGGCTAAACATTATGTGTGTAACGTTTACTATATGAGTTAAAAAATTTAGCTTTTTTTAGGCAAAAGGAGAGAATTGATGGGGTGATGTTAAGCATTCTAAATGTTAATTAATTGGTCCTGCTTGCTGTCTGTTACTTACATTGTCTCTGATTGGTTAAATAAATGCCAAGGCCTGAGACTGGGCAAAGACAGAGGTAGGTGGGACTAAGGTGCACGGGCTTCTGAAGCAGAGAGGCTCTTGGGCAGAAGCCTCCAAGACAAGCAGCCAAAAGCAGGAAGGAGACACAAGATGGGGCAGATGAAAGAAGATCATTCCACATGGCCTAGAACATCAGCATAACATGGAGAATAGCAGTCCAAAGGGATGTATATAAATATGGGATCATATTTAGGTAACAGAATTATGACCTAGCTTAGATGGGTTAAGATTGTTCAATTCAGGCCAAAGCTTATTAAAATAAAAAAAAATAGATACTTCAAAACAAAATTGGAATCTTAAGTACAACTGATGTAAAGTTACCAAATAAACAATAAAGTAGTGAGACTCTGGTGTGTGTCTGGGTATGCATGTGCCTGTGTGTGTATGTGTGTGAACTCAGTTCTGGGTATGCAACCTATGGAGATAGGAAATCAGCCTTCTGGTGTAAATCTTTATCTTTCATCTTGTTTGAGATAGGGCCTCCTCACTGTTCAATAAGCTAGCCAAACTGGCCTATTAATAGAGTCTCCTGCCTCCCATACTCCTGGAACAGGAGCCCTGGGATCATAGGGAGCTGTGTGACTGCTACAGTGTCCAAATCAGGTTGACAGCCTTGTGTGTCGAGCACATCCAGTCACTGAACCATCTCCATCTCTACTTATTACGTTGTGTCACCTCTCGGGGAAATGGTAGCCATGTATTATCAGGACTCAGATGCTCATTTAATTGCAATTTCTGAAATAGTATGAGAGAAAATTAGCTTATTCAAAAAATTTATTTTACAAAGGAACTTAAAGATGCTTTGGGAACACAATTTCAGTAGTCTGTCTTTCAGTTAAAAATAAAGGTTAAATTTTTACATTAAGATGAAAGAACTCTGTGTGGTATAATTCTCAGGAACACACAGAAATTTCAATATTAAATCCTAGGACAAACAAACTGTTTGAATATATTATATTTTCAATGACTTTTATATTCTTGGTAATTTTAGAAAACTCATCTTTTGTGAAATCAATTTCTCAAATGTGTATCTCTATTTACTGTTAAATATAGCAAGCTCTTGTTCTTCAATCCAGGGCTGGCATGAATTCCAGTTGGCTTCATTTTCTTGAGCTGTTTTCACAGATTAATCAATGCAGGCTTATTTTTCACACTGGGATAATAATCATCTAGCTCCTCAACACAAAATGAGGATGTTCGTGCTCTGCAATCGACTTGAAGTGCAGCACTTGGGTGCCCTGCATTGAAATACAGCACCCAATTTCTTTTTGAATTCATTCATTTCAAGATAGCGTATTAATATTATCCTCCTTGGTTCCAGGCAGCTGTCATTTAAGATTCCACTAATGAATGGACGCATAATTAGCTTTCTGGTTCATACATTAAATACATTTAAAAAAAACAGTTCTTTACTCTGAGAATATAATATTGCTGTCCATTCCTAGCTGTCAGTCTCAGAGAGAATGAAGAGGGTGTTTCTTATGTGATGCATCACTTAGCTAAGTCCTGTAATTAAAATTACATCTCCATTGAATTATGAGCTATTCAGACATCTCTAAAATAATTTTAGTTATTCTGATTTAATTAGAAAATATTTTAGATATGCAGAAACTGATTTTAACTTTCTATTAATCACATATTCCCTAAAATGAATTCATTATAAAAATGTAACAAATATTAGTTTAATAAAAGTGGATTCAATAACACAGTAAATAATACATAAGTTTATAATCAATACATTTGAATAAAATATTTAGTTATATTAAATTTTAATATTAGAGTGTTGGAAGGAAAGCATTTAATATAAATATTAGTTTATATTTCTTATTTCAGCAATGTAGTATGAGCCCCAAAGAGAGAAAAAATTCTTTACATCAGATGATATACAAAACAGACTATATAAAATGGAAGCCCATACTTGGAGTCCCAGCTACTTGGAAATAACTTGGGAGAATCACTTGAGTCCACAGTTTGAAGCTACACTGGACAATGTAGCAAGATGTTGCATTCTTGAAAATTATGGAGTAAATCAGTAAATATTCAGTTACCACATGGATGCATGCACACACACATGCGCACAAATGCAGCAATAAAAAATCATCATGTGAGTAATGTTTATGTTAATTAGCTCAATTTAGTAATTCTACAGAATATATGCATTTTTCAAAATATATACTTTCCAAATGTCCACCAGGAAACACAAAGCATACTTATAATGTATTAAGACTCAGACTGAAGAGTCAGATGGAAGGACTGGATATGCACTATTTTGATTTGAAACCAAGTGTGAGCATTAAATGTGGAAGAGAATCCATCTGTGAATCTTTTTAGTAAAGAAACCTGCCATCCTTTCTGAAGAACATTCTGACACTCACAGTGCTCTGGTTCTTTCTGCCATCCTCATTAGGCTTTTAAGGCACCTGGGACAAAGGACTGTCATCTCCTCCCATTACTGATTATTGGTTAAAGGTGTATTCCAGGAAATTGACAGCTTATACTATCCATTTGGTAAGAGAAAACAAAATCCACTATAGTTAAATGTCTGTATCCACCATAAAACCAAACCGAAATGTAAGAGGGAGAGATTACAAATTCAAAATGGATGTGGAGATGAAGCATGTATACTTGGAACAAACAGTATTAACTCATAAGACAATAGTTCGTTAACTAAAAGATATAAATAGATGATAGTGTATGGGGTGGGGGTTTGATTTGAGTGGATAGTCAGGTCAAGCTTCTCATGTGTTTATAAACATCACCATCTTACTTTGTGTGTTTATGTTTTGTTTTTGTATGTGTTTGTATCTGTGTGTGTTCCCTGTGATTTTTCTTTTTTTTTTATAAAAATTCTGTTTTTTTTTTTTTTTTAGTGTGCTTGTTTGTTTTCTAAAGAAATAGAGAATGAAGAACTGCATTTGGATGAGTGGGGAGGTGAGGAAGATCTAGAATGAGGTAAGGGAGGGGAAAGCATAATTAGAACATATGAAAAGTGATGAAAATAAATAAATAAAAATAATAAAAAGGGAAAGTTATCTGGATGCAAATGTCATAAGAAAAAAATTACCATCTTACTACTTTATTATCATAGGATGAGCCACTTATCAACAATTACCTACATAAAACCAGTAACCCACTATATAACCTCTCATACCAAAATCTTAATTGCAACATTATATAAAACTTAACTAGAGAGCATGATGTTGAGTCCTTATATTTCTTATAATTTTCCCAGGTTTTGTTTTCCCCTACACAGGATATTAGTGCATTAGAATCCTCAGAACATCACTCACAATACATGATTAATATGCAAGTACTTTCTTTTGTGGTTATGAAGAAAAGAGTGTATCCATTTTCAAATGAATAGAACAGTAGTTAGTATCACAATTCATGTGAAATACATTAAAGTCTACTGCAGGGATAATCTCTTGTGTACTATGTGGAAGCATCATCTATCAATAAAGACCCCATGGCCTATTGGAAAGAAGAGAATAGATGATGGGACATCTGGCAGAGGGAGAGGGACTCTGGGACAGAGTCAGTTGTGGGAAGATATACCCTGGACTCTGAGGTGCATGAAACTGAGGAGAGGTAACCAGTCATGTGGCATAGAACAGAATAATGAGTTATGAGCTAGCTGGGGAACAAGTGTGGCTTGGCATAAGCATTTATTAATACATAATAAGCCTCAGAGTCCTTATGTGGGAACTGGAATTCGGGGGTGGGGGAAGCACAAGATTACATATGGCACAGTGAAGGTGGGGATAGAAATCCAGTTTAGAGCTGAGAACTCCCAGGAGGAAGGCAGTTTCCTGATTTTTGTCTAAGATTGATAGCACGAAAGATAGCTTAAAAAAAAAAAAAGCCCCTGCCAAATAGAAAAGCCGACTCTTCTATCAGAGTCTCAGGGCACAGGAGGAGCTACAGTAGGCAAGTGAGCTTCCTGGAGATGGCCCACCATTTTGCATGGCTGCAATGGGTGCACCTCGGAGAGACAAAGCTCCAGGGGCTTCATCCCAGGATTGCTTCTTTCTACTTTTATGTCTTCTCATGTTTGTCATTGCTGTATTCCTCATATATCTGGCATGATGTAATTGGGTGTGAGGTGACCCTTACTATCTATTAGTCTGGTATGATTGCTTCCTGGGTATTAGCCCACTCTGTTGGGCAAATTTACTACAGATCATGATGAAGATACACTTTCATGAAATAATGCTGTTCAGATGAACGGATGATTTCATAATTCTTGATAATGATTTAATAGAATCCCTGACTTGATTCAAGTAACTTAAAAAAGTTAAAAAAATTAAGATAGTTGACAGAAACTATAAAGTTAGAATCAAAAGTAGAATGTGCCTCCTCCCACAACATAATAAGGTTGTATAGGCTACAAAGGGAGTTCAGTGACCTTTCATGCATTGTAAGAATGTAAATTGTACTAGGAAGAAAAATAGGCTTGGAACAAATTAATGATCAAGGAAAACACTCATTCTAGGTTAAGTCGAGATGAGATCACAGGTCTTGGTGTACACCATGATAAGTAAGGTCATGAACAAAGAATGGGTGATTCTATTATGAGTTTAAAAACAAAGAATAGATGATTAAGTAGTTTAATTATACAAAACTTCAAATACAAGATGATCTGTTTCTTAGCAAAAACCTTGTTAACCTATGACATAAAAAACTATTGCTTTGAATTCATACTGAACAAATGGAATGAGACATTGGTAAAACTACTGCTTTGAACTTGTAGTTAACTTGTGGAATGAAAGATAGGTTAAAATATTTAGTTAGATATGTTTTAATAGAAAACATATAATCAATAATTCTGCTGTATCTGCTTATTGTGTAATGATTTTATCTATTTCTAGATAAAGTAAGTTTTCTTCTTACACAGAGAACTTTGTCTTAGGAAGTATAAAAGCTAAGGACAAAAATGCTGGAGCTCACTGGAGTTTGCTCCATCCACCAGATGTGTGTATGTATATATGTGCATATATGTGTATATGTATATATGTATACATATATATGCATGTGTATATATGTGTATATATGTAAAATGATTAGAACTTGGTTGTTATAACTTTGCTCTACCCACTAACTTGGCATTTTGCTCCATCCACAAAAATGTGTATATATTTGTATGTATGTATGTATGTATGTATGTATGTATGTATGTATGTATGTATGTGTGAATTTGTTGGAGCCTGCTTTGTTTCATCCAGTGAGTTTCAATGGGCAACTGCTTTAAGTTCTGAAAAGGCTGATAGTGTTATTACACATTTATTAGAAATAATGGAATTTATGGGTATACCTGCACAAATCAAGACTGATAATGCTCCTGCATATGCATCTAAAAAAATGAAGCAATTCTTTGCCTATTATAATATAAAGAATATTACTGGTATTCCACACAATCCTACAGGACAAGTAATTGTAGAAAGAGCTAATTGTACCTTAAAAGAGATTTTTAATAAAAAAGGGGGGGGGGGAGGGATTAAAGAATCCCAGGGACAGATTGCACAATGCTTTACTAACACTGAATTTTTTGAATGTTGGTGAAAATGGTACTGCTGCAGCTGAGAGACACTGGGTTATAGAAAAAACTGAGGAACTAAATCAACCAATATACTATAAGGATATTTTGACTTTAGAATGGAAACCTGCACTTGTTTTAAGATTGGGACGTGGATATGCATATGTATGTACAGGAAATGAGAAAATCTGGTTACCAACAAAACTTATAAAGATTAGATCTGACCAGGGAGAACCTCTTAATAGCTGAGACATAAATGTCTTTGTATGGTAAGAACTGTCCGATATGCATAATATTCCATTCTTTCATTTAGCATGGATGGAGTTTATGCTTCAAATGGACTTACAAAATTAATCTATGCATTTCTCCTCCTTAAACTTAGAGAAAAAATTTATTTTTAGATCCAAAGTTTGAATGACAATATCAAGACAAATAGGCCAAATGAATCAGCCTAACACACTACTTCAATTACTAATTTTTCAAAAAAAAGAAGAGCATGCAAATCAACTTTAAAAAGGGATAGCCCAAAATGATCAATCATATAAAGATTGGACAACAAAAAGCTCTAGCTGGCTATCCCAGGAATTGGCCAATATCTCAAAATTTTAAAGGGTACCAAAAAAAAATATTTTCACCTGGAGGTGGAATGAAAATTTTTTGTTGTCATATCTTAGGTATTGTGATTGTCTATTGTTTGTGATGTTTTCAATGAATGGATATAATGAATGGAACTGTAAGAATTAGAGTGAAAGATTATGTTGTTTATATTGTTAGAAATTTAAAATTCTATTTATTGATGCAAGTTTAAAAAATGTTTTGTATGTAATAGAAAATTAAGTTTATTATGATACCAAAAGCAATATATAGATTCAATGCAATTCCTATGAAATTCCAACACAATTCTTTATAGACCTGGAAAGAGCTATTCGCAATTTCATATGGAACAACAAAAAGCCCAGAATAGCTAAATCAATCCTGAACAATAAAAAAGCATCTGGAGGTATCACCTTCCAGATTTCAAGCTGTACTACAGAGCAATAATAGTAAAAACAGCATGGCATTGGTATAGAACCAGACCAGTAGATCAATGGAATCGAATTGAAGACCCAAAAATGGACCCACACACCTATGGCCAACTAATCTTTGACAAAGAAGCCAAAACCGCACAATGGAATAAGGACAGCATCTTCAACAAATGGTGCTGGTCCAACTGGATGTCCACTTGCAAAAGAATGAAATTAGACCCATACTTATCACTTTGTACAAAACTTAAATCCAAGTGGATCAAAGACCTTAACATAAGGCCGGTCACACTAAATCTATTAGAAGAAAAAGTGGGAGAAACCCTCAAACTCATTGGCACAGGTGACAACTTCCTGAACAGAACACCAACAGCTCAGGACCTGAGATCAACAATCAATAAATGGGACCTCATGAAACTGAAAAGCTTCTGTAAGGCAAAGGACACTGTCATTCGAACAAAACGGCAACCAACAGACTGGGAGAAAATTTTCATCAACCCCACAACTGATAGAGGGCTAATATCCAAAATCTACAAAGAACTCAAGAAACTTAATGCCAAGAAACCAAATAATCCAATCAAAAAATGGGAGACGGAGCTAAATAGATAATTCACAAAGGAGGAATCCCTAATGGCTGAGAGACACCTGAAGAAATGCTCAACATCCTTAATCATCAGAGAAATGCAACTCAAGACGACTCTGAGATTCCATCTCACACCTGTCAGAATGGGTAAGATAAAGAGCTCAAATAACAGCACATGCTGGCGAGGGTGTGGAGAAAGGGGAACCCTCCTCCATTGCTGGTGGGAGTGCAGGCTTGTGCAACCACTATGGAGGTCAGTAGAGCGATATCTTAGAAATCTTGGAGCAGCTTTGCCTCAGGACCCAGCCATACCACTTCTGGGACTTCTGGGTATACACCCAAATGACTCCTCACGGAGTCATAGGGAAGTCTCCTCATCTATGTTCATAGCAGCATTATTTGTAATAGCTAGAAACTGGAAACAACCCAGATGTCCCTCAACTGAAGAATGGATTAAAAAACTGTGGTACATCTATACAATGGAATATTATTCAGCTATCAGAAACAATGAAATTATGCAATTTGCAGCCAAATGGATGGAACTAGAGAAGCTCATCCTGAGTGAGCTAACCCAGACTCAGAGGGATGCACATGGCATCTATTCACTTATAGTAGGATTTTAGCTATAGAGTACAGGATATCTGTACGACAGCCAACACACCAAAAGGAACATGGACATAGACTTTTTTTCCTTTTCCTTTCTTTTTTTGTTGTTGTTCTTTGTTTTTGTGGGTTGGTGTGTTTGTTGGTCTGTTTTTTAGTTTTCCCTTCCTAGCAAGGAGACACCTTTCACTGGCGGTACTGCCTTGTAGGCCCCCAGTGTATGAAGAGGCTCTTGGCCCTCATATGACCCCTGAACTATAGCAAGGGACTGTTATGTAGGGACACTCCACCCCAGAGGAACAAGAGGGAAGGGTTAGGGGGTAGAGGATGGGAGGGTGGGGCTGGGAAGTGGGGAAAGAGGACAATATGATAGAGATGTAACCTGAAGCAACAAACAAATAAATTTATTAATTAAAAAAGCAGGTAACAATTTTAAAACACTGTAAATAAAATAAAGGTTACAGCCGTTCAGCCTGGTTTTTTTTTTTTAATAATTTATTTTTTATTTCTTCAAGTTACATCTCAATCACAATCCCCTCCCTACTCCCCCCTCCAGTCCCACCCTTCCACCCTCCTCCCCCTCAGCCCCACCATCCTCTTCCCTTCTTTTTTTTTTTTTTTTTTTTTTAGTTTAAGGTATTTATTTTTCCCCCCAACAGCTCTCCCTTTCAGTCCAAATAATGGTTCTTTTTCTTATAACTATAAATACAATACAAAACAACAGAAATAAATAGGCCACGATTATAAGAGTTATATGGTTTAGCATACATTCCCAATGTCCAGTCCATATGTATTTGGCACCTGACTTCCATCAAAAGTCTACAACCACAACAACTCAAAATCGCTAAGATCGTTCAGCAACACACACTGCACCAGCCAGAACTTCAGTAAAGTCTGGAAGATCAGCTTCTGTCTACAAACTTCTTAGGACATCTAAAAAGCTGAGCACAAAAGGACTGAACATAAAAGGATTGTACTAACATTTTTAACCATTTTTCCATTCTGGTTCAGGCCCCAATCAGGTTTACTACGACCCAAATCAGCAGGAAGTCATTTTAAGAGAGCAACGTCCATGCCAAGAGGGTGGGGAGGGTGTTTCTCCCCCCCCCCCTTTTTGGTTATTTGATGGACAACAGAAAACTTTGTATTTAGGGAAGAGACTACAAGCTGTTAAATGGTCTTGTTAAATGGATTTTGGAGGTTAGACCCAGGGACTTCCTTCTTTTTCTTTTTTGTATCCTTCCTTCTCTCTTATGTAGGAGTGCACAGAATTGAGAAAAATGGGACATAGACATAGTATGGGAAAGATCAAGAAAAAAGGACAGATTATTGAATATGGCCTTATACCTTTGTATACTGATACAAAATTAGTATTATATTTGGCTAAAGTGGTATTGACCATTGTATATTGTGCAAAATTAAGATTGTATTGGACTACAGCGGTATTGATCTTTGTATATTGATACAAAATTAAGATTATAGTTGGCCACAATGGCATTGACCCTTGAATATTGACGTAATATTAAGATTGTATTGGGCTACATAGGCATTGATCTTTGTATATTGATACAAAATTAAGAGTACATTTGGCCACATTGGTATTGATCTTTGTATATTGATACAAAATTAAGAGTATATTTGGCCACATTGGTATTGATCTTTGTATATTGATACAAAATTAAAGGTAATACTTCTTAAAGTTATTGTACCTAGTGATACTTAAAAATGAAATGTTAAGCTCTGGCCTCTTGATACCAACCATCTTAAACCGTTTAGGATAGTTAAGAAATAGAAACTCCTAGTCATGCAAGCGTGTCATTTTGTTAGCTACTATGACAGTCTATCACAGATGTTCTCTAAGCTACTCAGAAATCAAGTTGTTACGAGACTAGCAACATTTGCTTATCTAAATACAAGATATAGATAGGGCATCTTCAAAAACCCCAAGAGATCTGCAGAATATGGCATTCAAAGATGTTTTCTTAAATTAAGATTTGTTTTGATATCGAGACATATCAGCTCCTGACAGCAACCTGTATTCTACTCCAAGTAGAAGATGAGCATCGAAGAATCTCCAGTGTGAGGTGGTTGAATTAGTGGCAAGCCATTCTCTTGGCAAAAAAACCCCTTGCTTCAACTGTAGACAGACTTCTGTCCAAAAAGGACAAAACTTGGAAGCAGATAAGTCGACAGCCTAGCTCTGCCAAGACAAGGTATGTAAGTCCTTTATAATTCCTGCTCTACAATCAATGTCTGTCAGAGAAACGGGACCAAATGGCTGAAGATTGATGCTGTAACATATGGAGAGAAAACGTGAACTGTCCAGGCAGCCACTGATATGTCATTTCTTAGTTTTGGATGATGCAGGCCCTGCACTTCCTATATAATCAGATATATTTATCCCTCTCAGGTCTCTGAGGTGGTTGAAGAATAGATAGCTAGAGTCTCATAGTTAAATTTTGAGTTGTTTAGGAATCAAGAGGGTGTTCTGGATCTAAGAAGGTGTTTTTAAAATTGTGATGTAAGTTAGTATGAAAGTTGAGTTAGATATAGAACTTTAAACTCATGGAGATGGTTAGGTAGTAGAATGTTAAAGTCAGGGGCCAAATATGTATGGACTGGACATTGAGAATGTATGCTGGGCCATTTAACTCTCATAAATGTGGCGTATTTATTTCTGTTGTTTTGTATAGTATTTACTGTTATAAGAGAAGGAACCATTTGTTGGACTGAAAGGGGGAGCTGTTGGGGGAAAGAGGGTGGAAGGGTGGGACAGGAAGGGGGAGTAGGGAAGGGATTTTGACTGAGATGTAACTTGAAGAAATAAAAAAATAAAGTATAAAAAATAAGACTAATGCCGGGCGGTGGTGGCACATGCCTTTAATCCCAGCACTTGGGAGGCAGAGGCAGGCGGATCTTTGTGAGTTCGAGGCCAGCCTGGTCTACAAAGAGAGTCCAGGACAGCCAGAGATATTCAGAGAAACCCTGTCTCGAAAAACCAAAAAAAAAAAAAATAAGATTAAAAAAACAAACAAACAAAAAAGAAAATTAAGTTTATTGATAAGAATTTAAAATCATTTCGTTTGCATGTTTTTGATTGTCAAAAGATGTAAATACAACTATATTTTGTGAGTTTAAGGTTATTTTAACTCTTGTTTTAATGTACATTGATGGAAATTTAAAGTTATTGTTTTTGTATTGTACATAGACAATTTATTTACATTGTAAATGTAGTTATGATTGTAGATTTATTTTTTTATTTTACAAGAAGGGGGATATGAAGGGATTTAGTAAATATCTAGGGGTTTCTGATATAATCTCTTAATTCAGGACATGAAGATCAACTTGGCTGTGAGCAATTAGCTTATCAGCTTGTGGAAAAACAAGGATGAAGTAAGGTGAAAACAGGAAACAATCAAGAGACTTAATGGACTGAAAAACAAGGTTGAAGCCAGGAAAAACAAGAAAGACTTAATGGACTAGAAACAAAGTATTTGGCCTGGCATTGTTTTCAGCTGCTAAGTGGGTGGAGCCCTTATTAAGCTGAAACAGGTGGAACAAGGCGAGATCCTATTTAAGGACAAGTGGATGAGCCCCAGGGAGACTATCCTAGATGCCCTCATGCTAGAGTGCTCTGATGTTAGCGAGTTCTGATGGAGAAAGTTCTGGTGGACTGATGGCCAGATCTTCCTGAGGCAGAAAGAAGCTGGTGAGCAGAGAAAGCCTCAGCAAGACAACAAAAGGCCAAGGACTAAACCCTGTGGCTCAGCTTTTGCCTAGAGGGGTTTGACCTGTCTGAATAGTGGCCTAAACGAAACTGTGGCCAGCTTTAAAGACTGAGGCAGAGCGGCAGAGTTGCTGATATGAAGGAAATAAGTTGGCCTGAAGATGGCTGAGGTCTCCCAGAGAGAATAAAGCCTCAAGCCTTATTTAAGGTGAGACTGCCATAGCCAATTTACCCTGACAAATCTATATCTGAGATATTCCAGAAAAAAGACTGCTAAGTGCATTATAGGGTCTACCACAGAGACTGTGTTCCTGATGACTGAGGACCTGGCCTAGAGACTGTATCCTTCTAAAAGGTTATGAAAATAGTTGTAATAGTTATCAATAGGTTTAGTGTTTAGGTCATGTGGGTTGTAGGAATTTATAGGGTTAGTAGTTAAGAAATTGTTGGTATTTGTTATAAATGAATATCGTCAATAAATAAGTATTGAATAATTTTAAAAGCTCGGTTTCAAGGGTAATTTTCATTATATCTAGGCTTCATTGAGATTTGCTTAGTCCATAGTCACAATAAGCAATCATATTGATAGTAGCAGTGAGTCAAGTTCCAACTACTGATGAAGTATAAAAATAGAAAAGGAGTCTTAGAGCTCTACTCTCATTCTGACTGGCCCTTTGTCATTTACAGTTTCCTTGTAAAATAAGATAAACTGCTTAACATGTCAAGACAAAATGAATAAATGTGTAAGAAATTATATGAAGGTCATAAAGTGTTTGGCAATGGTCATAGTGATATTTTCTAGTGCTGAGTGTGGCATTGCATTACTGAATAATGACTGTACCTAAGCATGACTCCATTTTTTTGTAATCTTTATGCTTTTCTTCTTCCACCTGACTATCTGTGCTTTCCTTGTCCCCCCTGACCATCTGTGCTTTCCTTCCCCTACCTGAACAACTGTGCTATCCTTTCCCTGCTTGACCATCTGTGCTCTCTTTCTCCCACCTGACCATCTGTGCCCCCCACACCTGACCATCTGTGCTCTCTTTCCCCATCCAAACCATCTGTGCTTTTCTTCCCCTCCTGACCATCTGTGTACTCCTTTCCCCTCCTGACCATCTGCGCTTTCCTTCCCCCACCTGACCATCTGTGCTTTCCTTCTCCCACCTG
>CAJQZJ010032473.1:3892767-3934127 GCA_907164525.1 Lophiomys imhausi
CCCACCTGACCATCTGTGCTTTCCTTCTCCCACCTGACCATCTGTGCCCCCCACACCTGATCATCTGTGCTCTCTTTCCCCCTCCTGAACATCTGTGCTCCCTCCACCTGACCATCTTTGCTTTCCTTCCCCTACCTGGCTGGCCTTCTGTGCCTTTCTCTCCCTGCTCCACGGCCCTCTGGGCCTTTCTTTTTCCATCCTGACATAGCACTATACTTTAACTACATGGAGTTTCAAACTTATAGATAACATCATTGTCTTCTTTATTCTCCATCAGAGGAAGATGATGCCTTGGTATAATTTTGATAAAAATCTAAGACTATAAACATCTAAATGTCATTTTCAAGGCAAACTTTCTAAATAAGTAAGCATTTTATTATAGAACCAGATATGACCCATCAAAATGTTATATTGTACAGATCATCACAAGCTCTCAGCAAGTATTTGCTAGGCAGAAGTATAATTAATTTTAAGTGATGCTCTTGATTCAATAATTCATTTAGAAATCAACTTTATAAACTAATATTTTTATTGGCTGTTAACACTTACAAGAAAAATATTAATTGGAATTTTAAGAGATCCATATGATAAACAATTTGAAAATCCTTACATAAAAATTTTCTACACTTAACAAGTCTAACAATATTTTTAATGTAGATTACAATTATATCTTTGTGACAAAAGGAAAGACACAATACTGAGTCACATCAAAGACTGGTGCAATGTTCATGCTGAAATATGGTGGTACTACTGACTGTTCACCAATGCTATGGGAAATGATGTATGATTGAGATTAATTTCTTTTGAAATTTTGATCAAAATTGATCTTTCCAATATTCTGCACTGGTTCTGTAAGTCAAATCTTACTGTGGAATTACATCAATCAATGTAGCTGGCACTTCTGTGAAAATGGGGCAGGATGGTGGATATAGAATTAATTTCTAAGATGTCAGTGACAGATGGATATTCTGATCTCATAACCATAGTAAGTAAAAGGTCTTACCATAGCTGTCATAGGCATCCTCATTTACTCCATGACCATAGTCATAGTATTCAGGCACACTGCAACAGATTTAGACAGGAATCAATGATTTTGTAAGAAGAAGAACTAATGCAGAACTGCACAAGAAATATGAAATCAAAATGTGTGCTAAGGTAACATCACAAGAACTTCCAGCCATAAAACAGAATTCTAAAGAAGTAAATAGTCAGTGAGAAAAATGGAGGTTATTGACACGAAGTGCTATGATTTTATATATCATCTCTCATTTATCTATTTATCAATCATCTATTGATAATCTATATATCTAATCTATCTATCATCTATTAAATTATCCATCTAGTTATCTAGCTGGCTATCTAGCTAGCTATCATTTATTTCTTTATTTTGGCAATGTTTCCATTAATTTTTACCTCTACCTTTCTACTTGACAAATTAAATTTCCCTTCAAACATAAGTCTAAGACTTCAAAAGTTGATAAGAAGAAAGATATAGAGTCTACTTTTAAGAAAAATATGCTACACAAGTTGTTGGTCTGATTTGTGTCCTTTATTATTGAAAAGTTTTTAAAATATACATCTTCTTTTCTGATCTCTAGACTTTATAGATATTTAAGGCATTTACTTTCTCTCAGTATTTCCACATTCAGCAACCGTGAAAACAACATTCGCTTTCTGTTTCTTTTCAAAGGATCACAACAGTCCCTCAGTCACAGTTGTTTCCCACTTGGCCCTGCAGCAGCACCACTTCCCTGTCACAGAGTACATTTCAGTTAGCATCCATCCATCACAGTGGGCAGCCCTCTGTGCATGTGAGCTTCCACAGCAACACTTCCTGAAGAGATGACCCCTACTCATTTTATTCTTTCCACCCTGGCTTCCTTTTGATGACTTCAGGCTGCTAGTCCCAGGGGTGCCCTGAAAGAATTCTTACTCAGCTCCTGTCATGTTCAAATACAATAAGACTTCATTCTCATTTTCCTTTAAAGTCTTGTGACACCATTGGCCATTTTTGTTTCTTTAAACACTCTCCTTGCTTTGAGCTATTTCTAGTTCATTTCTTCATTTTTCCGTATCAATAACTTTCATTTCCTGAAAACCTACTCTCATTCACTTATTACAAATTTTCTCTTTTCTGTTCTAACTCCAAAAACAACCTCACCGAGGCTGCATTTGAACACCCACTCTCTTCTTATGACTTCCAAAATTTGCCTCCACTTTTGGCACCTCCCCTCTGCTCTCAAGTGTGTGATAGCCTAGTATGCATTTCCATCTGCAGGTCAAAATGAATTTTTCAAAATCCAAATACAAAAATGCTTTTCTTCCCACCTCATATGTGCTCCGTTTACACTCTTCTATCATTATCATTGGAAGCATGTTAGTGTCACTCAAGGGACACTATGTGAGCTTCTCTCTTTTATCTCAAGTATGATGTTCAACACCAACAGCAAATTCTTTTATTTCTACTTGCAAATATGTTCAGAACCTGAACATGCCCCAACATGTCCACAGCTGCAGATGTAGTGAGAGAGTTCTCCATTTCTCCCTCCAATGATTCTGTATGCTGCTAACTGTTTTTTGTGCCCTGCTTGTTTTTGTCTTTCTATATTTTACATAGTAGTCATTTTTATAGATATGTTAAATCATCTGAGTTCTCTACTCAAAGTCCATAGATGTCTTCCCAATGTCCTTTTGGGAAAAATAGGCAAAACTTTTATAAAAATCTGTTATTTAAGGCCCCAGTCTACCACTTCTCTCTTCCTTATTCAAATCAAGGCACACCAGTGTACAAAATGTTCTCTGATTATGGAAGACAAACTATGGTCACAGAGTCTTTACATTTGCTGATCCATTATCTGGAAAATATTTTTCCTAAATGTTCAGTTGTCCTCCTTCTTTCCATGTTCAAAAATGTCACTTACAAAAGGTTCTTTCTGATTGTTCATCAGACTAACACCCAGCCATGTGTGCCCTATTTACTTCTTTTGACCCTTGCCAATCATAGCCTATGATGTAAGGACACAAAGTACATTTGCTCATGTTCTTAGTGGGTATTTCCTACTTATGTGTAGGCTTCTAAGTTTGGGTATCTGGTTCTCCCTTATTTACTTTCTATCACTGTCCCAGACTTATTTTCTGTGACAGTGTTTGGCATATAATAGCTTCTCCAGTTTATGACATAAAAGGATTAATTGTCTATACGGGGATAACTATGGACTTGTACATAATACAACCTAGACATTTTAAGAGTAATATGCAAAAAGTAGAAGTTATCATTTTGAAAATCCTTACATTTTTACTGTTACTACAGGCTCCATACATATTTATGAAAACATCATATTTTGCCTAAAATATTCCATGAATTAAATTAGTTATAATCAATTGTCATACCTTTGAATCTTAATTAAATATTTTAGCATTACTAATTCCTTTTATTGACAACATTAAACACTAAACTTACTAAACAAGCATTCTATCAATTATCTCCATGCCTAGGTCCAAACCCCTTTTAGGTATAAAGCACTGTAACAAGAAAGTGATTTCACACCAAATATCAAATGGTATAAGACCTGAGGATGGCTATAGGTGTCAAATATTAGCTAAGAAGAAAATACAGAAGGGGATAAAAGGATGTGTCTTGTGAATATGGTTCTTATTTTTTTCAAGAAAATTCTCTAGATGTCAACAGATCAAGAATTGAAGATATTATTGAAAGTAAAGGCATAGAAAGAAAAAAAAGGAATGTCTATGCTTTAGAAACTAAATTAGAAACATAGAGAAATTTGGTTGTATTTATTTTTCCAGGATACAATTTATAGTTAACCAAATTTATTTTTAGAGAAAGAAGTTGAAACTGATAAGATCCACCCTTTACTGCATTCAATATTTACATAGAAAATGTAAAATGTTGAATGATAGATATTCTCCCAATTTTTGTATTATAGAAGGTTAATAGCACTGACTGGTAGCTGGATATTTGTATCTTCTTTCATATGCATGTATACATTAATATATACATACATGAATCTATACATTAATATGTATAGATACATATTAATAATATATGTATGTGTATTTTTTTGAGACAGGGTTTTTCTGAGTAACAGCCCTGGCTATTTTGGAACTCAACTTTGTAGACCAGTCTGGCCTCCAACTCACAGAGATCTGTCTGCATCTGCCTCTGTCTCTCAATTGCTGGAATTAAAGGCATGTGCTATCATGCCCAAATCATACATATATCTTAACAGATATGATGCAACCATAGGATGAAGCAATGACTCAACAGTTCAGCATCAGTGTGTTTTGCAGAAGGACTGAGTTAGGTTCCCAATATCTAAGTCTGTTGGCTCACAGCCACATCTAACTAGTGCTTCACGTGATCCCACATTCCTTTTTGGAGTCTGTGGACACACCTGAACTCTTATATACATACCCACCCTCACATATATCCACATGCTAAAGATAAAAATAAACATTAAAAAAGAAGAAACAAGCCGATTCATAGTTCTCATACATATTCAGCCAATTCCTCATAGTCATTGTGCTACTTTTCTGAGGCTCATGAAGTGGTAGACATGAGAAATTGATTTTCTGATCAACACTAATAGGGGAAGATGCCAACATTGGTAGCAGATTTTCTTTAAATAAATATTTGATTCTGGGGGATCCAAGATGGCAGCAGCCTGCGTGGACAAATTTTGATTTCGGGGTTAACAGTCACAAGGCGGCAAGTGATGCAGGACGCTGGACAAAGGGCACGACCTCTTCTAAATCTCACTCAGATACCCAGGGACCATGGAGGATCCCTGGGCAGGACGCTCATTCCCACTCTCGGACACGCAAGGAAGCCACTGAATCCGGGAATCGGGATCACCCATCCCCCCACCAGGAGAGACTCCTGGTAAGTTCCAACCTAATACCCAGCAGGCAGATTCATATCCCACACAGAGATAATCCCCACCCTGCTGGGCACCCCCAGGTCTCCCACAGATGATTCAACTATCTGGCAAAAGGTTGCGACCCTTGGAAGTGAGCTCAGCTCTGCTGCAAAGTGCCTTCAGACTGCAAATTGCAGTCTGTGAGGAAAACTGGCCAGTTTACAAGCCACGGGAGTGGCAAGGCTATTGGAGCTGAATGGCAGATTTACCCGCTACAGAAACCAACCCCGGGCAAACTGAGAGGTATCTGAAACTGTTGTATATCTGACTTTTGTACCAGTACTGGCCCTTCTGGCGGGGAACCAGAGCTACTTGTACACAGCTCCACCACCTGGATTAATAAGGTCTCCACCAGGAAGGTGGGGCTGAATGATTCACCTGATAGGAGTGGAGTAAAGCAACTCAAATCCTATACCAAAGTGCCCCCTTTGGACCCAAGTCCAGAAGACAGCAAAAAAATTAGACATGGCCAGAGGCCCCAGACAAAAAAAAAAAAAACAAAAAAACAAAAAAACAAACAAAAACAAAAACAAAACAGAGCGAAATGTCTCCAACAAAAGAAAGCAACACTATTCCGTCCAGCCCAAACCACCTCACCACAACTGAAACACATGAAAACAATGACAATTCTACATTATGGAATGTGATAGAGACCCTTCAAGAAGAACTTAAAACTATGAAGGAATTCAAAGAAGCCACAATTTTACAAGTCAAAACAATGAATAACACCATTAAAGAGCTCCAAGGCAAGGTGACTCAGCTTGAACAGGAAAAGGACAAAAAAAAATAAAAGATTTCCAGGCAAAAACAAGCAAACTGGAGAAGGAAATGTACAAAACAAACAATACCATTCAAGACATGAAAATAGAAATGGAAACAATAAAGAAAACACAGTCAGAGTTAAAGGAGGAAATGGAGAATCAAGAGAAGAGAACAGGAACTACGGATGTGAGTAACAAAAATAGGACACATGAGATAGAAGACAGGATCTCAGGCATGGAAGATTCAATGGAAGAAATCAGTACAACATCCAAAGAAAATGTGAAAGATAAAAAATCTCTCACCCACAACATCCAAGAAATCAAGGACTCAATGAAAAGATGGAACCTAAGAATTATAGGCATAGAGGAAAGAGAAGACTCCCGACTCCATGGTCCAGGAAATATCTTCAACAAAATCATAGAAGAAAACTTCCCAAACCTAAAGAAAGAGATGCCAGTAAAAATCCAAGAGGCTTACAGAACACCGAACAGATTAGATCAGAAAAGAAACTCCTCTCGCCACATAATATTAGAAACTCCAAATGTAGAGAACAAAGAAAGGATATTAAAAGCTGTAAGAGAAAAAGGCCAAGTCACATACAATGGCAGACCCATCAGAATCACACCTGACTTCTCCTCAGAAAGTTTAAAAGCTAGAAAGGCCTATGCAGATATCCTACAAGTCCTGAGAGAACACAGGTGCCCAGCCAGACAATTATACCCAGCAAAACTCTCTATCAACATAGTGGGAGAAAACAAGATATTCCATGACAAAATCAAATTCAAACAATTACTCCTCACAAACCCAGCCCTACAGAAGATCCTAGAAGGAAAATTCCAACACAGAGAAGATAAATACACCCAGGAAAACAGAGAAAATAGAAAGCTCCACAGCAACTAAACAAAAAGAAACACAAGACAGCCAGCTATACCAAAATAATGGGAAATAACAACCCCTGGTCACTAATATCCATCAACATCAATGGACTCAACTCACCAATAAAAAGACACAGACTTACAGACTGGATCCGTAAACAAGACCCATCTTTTTGCTGTATACAAGAAACACATCTCACTATTGAAGATAAACACTATCTCAGAGTAAAGGGCTGGGAAAAAGTTTTCCAAGCAAATGGACCCAGGAAACAAGCTGGAGTAGGCACTCTAATATAAAACAAAATAGACTTCCAATTGAGATTAATAAAAAAGAGAGAAAAGGGCATTACATACTCATTAAAGGAAATATCCACCAAGAGGACATCTCAATATTGAACATCTATGCCCCAAATACAAAGGCACCTACATTTATAAAAGAAACGCTTCTAAAACTTAAAGCGCACATCGATCCAAACACTTTAATAGTGGGAGACTTCAACACCCCACTTACAACTATGGACAGATCATCAAGACAGAAGCCAAACAGAGAAATAATGAGTCTAACAGAGATCATGAACCAAGTGGACATAACAGATATCTACAGAACGTTTCACCCAAACACAAAAGAATATACCTTCTTCTCAGCACCTCATGGAACCTTCTCCAAAATCGACCATATAGTTGGACACAAAGATAGCCTCAACAGATATAAGAAAATTGAAATAACCCCTTGTGTCTTATCAGACCACCAAGGAATAAAGCTGGACTTCAATAGCAAAAGAATCTACCGAAAGTCTACACTCACATGGAAATTGAACAACTCTTTACTAGAGGACCACTGGGTCAGGGAAGAAATAAAGAAGGAAATCAAAGACTTCTTAAAATCCAATGAAAATGAAGACACAACATACCCAAACCTATGGGACACAATGAAAGCTGTGCTATGAGGAAAGTTCATAGCACTAAGTGCCTTCAAAAGAAAATTGTGACAGCTCATATTAGTGAATTAACAGCTAAACAGGGCGAATTGGAAAAAAAAGAAGCAAACACTCCCAAGAGGAGCAGAAAGCAGGAGATCATCAAACTTAGAGCTGAAATCAACAACTTAGAAACAAAAAGAACAATACAAAGAATCAATGAAACCAAGAGTTGGTTCTTCGAGAAAATCAACAAAATAGACAGACCTTTAGCCAAATTAACTAAAAGACAGTGGGAGAAAACCCAAATCAACAAAATCAGAAATGAAAAGGGAGAAATAACAACAGACATTGAGGAAATCCAGAGAATATTTGGATCCTACTTAAAAAATCTGTACTCCACAAAATTTGAAAACTTAAGTGAAATGGACAATTTTCTTGATAGATTCCACCTACTGAAGCTAAATCAAGATCAGATAAACAGATTAAACAGCCCAATAACCCCTAAGGACATAGAAACAGTCATTAAAAATCTCCCAACCAAAAAAAGCCCAGGGCCAGATGGCTTTAGCACGGAATTCTACCGGACCTTCAAAGAGGTGCTAACACCAATACTCTTCAAACTCTTTCACCAAATAGAATCTGAAAGAACATTGCCAAACTCATTCTATGAGGCCACAGTCACCCTGATTCCTAAACCACACAAAGACCCAACAAAGAAAGAGAACTTCAGACCAATCTCCCTCATGAACATAGATGCAAAATACTTAATAAAATACTAGCAAACCGAATTCAAGAACACATTAAAAGTATCATACACCATGATCAAGTAGGCTTCATCCCAGGAATGCAGGGATGGTTCAACATACGAAAGTCTATCAACGTCATTCACCATATAAACAAGATGCAAAAAAAAAACCACATAATAATCTCGCTAGATGCAGAAAAAGCATTTGACAAAATCCAACACCCCTTCATGCTAAAAGTTCTGGAGAGAAAGGGCATACAAGACCTTACCTAGAAATAATAAAGGCAATATACAGCAGGCCAGTGGCCAACATCAAATTAAAAGGAAAGAAACTTGAAGCATTTCCTCTAAACTCAGGGACAAGACAAGGATGTCCACTTTCACCATATCTCTTCAATATAGTACTTGAAGTTCTTGCTAGAGCAATAAGACAACTAAAGGAGATCAAGGGGATAAACATCAGAAATGAAGAAGTCAAATTATCCCTATTTGCAGATGATATGATAGTTTACATAAGCGACCCCAAAAATTCCACCAGAGAACTCTTACAGCTTATAAACACCTTCAGCAAAGTGGCTGGATACAAAATTAATTCAAAAAAATCAGAAGCCCTTCTTTATACAACAAATGGGCTGAGAAAGAAATAAGGGAAACAGTTCCCTTCACAATAGTCACAAACAACATAAAATACCGAGGGGTAATTCTAACCAAGCAAGTAAAGAACCTGTACATCAAGAACTTCAAGCCCTTGAAGAAAGAAATGGAAGAGGCCTTTGGAAGAAGGGAAGATCTCCCATGCTCATGGATAGGCAGGTCAACTTAATAAATTGGCCATCCTACCAAAAGCAATATATAGATTCAATGCAATTCTTAACAAAATACCAACACAATATTTTATAGACTTGGAAAGACATATTCTCAATTTCATATGGAACAACAAAAAACCCAGAATAGCTAAATCAATCCTGTACAATAAAAAAACATCTGGAGGTATCACCATCCCAGATTTGAAGATGTACTACAGAGAAATAGTTGTAAAAACAGCCTGGTATTAGTATAGAAACAGACCAGTAGTCAATGGAATCGAACTGAAGATCCAGAAATAGACCTACACACTTATGGCCACCTAATTTTTGACAAAGAAGCCAAAACTTCACAATGGAAGGACAGCATCTTCAACAAATGGTGCTGTTCCAACTGGATGTCCACTTGTAAAAGAATGAAATTAGACCAATACTTATCACCTTGTAGAAAACTTAAGTCCAAGTGGATCAAAGACCTTAACATAAGACCTGTCACACTAAATCTACTAGAAGAAAAAGTGGGAGAAACCCTCGAACTAATTGGCACAGGCGACAACTTCCTGAACAGAACACCAACAGCTCAGGACTTGAGATCAACAATCAATAAATGGGACCTCATGAAACTGAAAAGCTTCTGTAAGGCAAAAGACGCTATCATTGGAACAAAACGGCAGCCTACAGACTGGGAGAAAATCTTCACCAACCCCACATCTGACAGGGGGCTAATATCCAAAATCTACAAAGAACTCAAGAAATTAAATGCCAAGAAACCAAATAATCCAATCAAAAAATGGGGGACAGAGTTAAATAGAGAATTTACAAAGGAGCAATCCCTAATGGCTGAGAAAAACTTGAAGAAATGCTTAATATTCTTAATCATCAGAGAAATACAACTCAAGACGACTCTGAGATTCCATCTCACACCTGTCAGAATGGCTAAGATCAAAAGCTCAAATGACAGCACATGCTGGCCAGGGTGTGGAGAAAGGGATACCCTACTCCATTGCTGGTGGGACTGCAGGCTTGTGCAACCACTATGGAGGTCAGTCTGGCGATATCTTAGAAAACTTGGAATAGCTTTGCCTCAGGACCCAGCCATACCACCTCTGGGTATACACCTGAATGCCTCTTCACAGAATCATAAGGAAGTTTCCTCATCTATGTTTATAGCAGCCTTATTTGTAATAGCTAGAAACTGGAAACAACCCAGATGTCCCTCAACTGAAGAATGGGTTAAAAAACTGTGGTTCATCTACACAATGGAATACTATTCAGCTATCAGGAACAATGAAGTTATGCAATTTGCAGCCAAATGGATGGAACTAGAAAAGCTCATCCTGATTGAGCTAACCCAGACTCAGAAGGACGCATATGGCATCTATTCACTTATAGTAGGATTTTAGCTATATAGTAGAAGCTATATATATAGCCATATAGCTACAACCTACACACCAAAGGGAACTTGGACATAGACTTTTTATTTTTATTTATTATTTTTTATTTATTTTTTATATTTTTTTCTCTTTTTTAGTCTTGTTTATCCTTTTGTCTGCTTATTGTTTGCTTGTTTAGTAGTTCTCTCTCCTGGGCAATGAGACACTTTTCACTGATGGTACTGCTTCGTAGACCCCCCAATGAAAGAGGAGGCTCTTGGCCCTCATACGACCTCTCAACTGAGATGAGGGACTGTTATATAAGGACACCCCACCCCAGAGAAATGGGATGGAAGGGTTAGGAGGTAAAGAAAAAAATGAAAAGTGATGTTTTGGCCTTTTACTTCTAATTGTCATAAACTCTTTAGGATAATTAAGAAATGCAAACTAATTGTTATGCAAGCCGGTCATTCTGTTAGGTACTATGACAGCCTATTATAATTATTTTCTAAGCTAATCAGAAATAAAGCTGCTATGAGACAAGCAACATCTGCTCACCCTAATATAAGAGATAGATAGGGCCTCTTCAAAAACCTCAAGAGATCTGCAGAATATGGCATTCAAAGATGTTTTCGTAACTTTAGATTTTTTTATATCAAGACATATCAACTCCTGACAGCACCCCCTATTCTCCTCCAAGTAGAAGATGAGCATCGAAGAATCTCCTGTGGGAGATGATTGAATTAGTTGCAAGCCTATCTCTTGGTAGGAAAAGCCCCTTGCTCCAACTGTAGACAGAATGCTGTCTAAAAAGGACAAAACTTGGAAGCAGGTAAGTCAACAGCCTAGCTCTGCCGAGACAGGGTAGGCAAGTCCTTCATAACCCCTGCTCTACAATCAATGTCTGTCAGAGAAACGGGGCCAAATGACTGAAGATCGATGCTGTAATATATGGAGAGAAAATGGGAACTGTCCAGGCAGCCACTGGTATGCCATTTCTTAGTTTTGGAAGCTGCAGGCCCTGTACTTCCTATAATATCAGATATATTTATCCCTCTCAGGTCTCTGAGGTGGTTGAAGAACAGATAGCTAGAGTTTCATAATTAAATTTTGTGTTGTTTAGGAGTCAAGAGAGTGTTACAGATCTAAGAAGATACTTTTAAAATTGTGTTGCAAGTTAGTATGAATGTTGAGTCAGATATAGAACTTTAAACTCATGGAGATGATTAGATAGTAGAAAGTTAAATTCAGGTACCAAATACATATAGACTGGACATTGGGAATGTACGTTAAGCCATATAACCCTCATAACTGTGGCCTAATTACCTCTGTTGTACTGTATTGTATTTGTTATTGTAAGAGAAAGAGCCATTTGTTGGACTGAAAGGGAAAACTGTAGGGAGAAATAAGATATACCTTAAACTTAAAAGAAAAAAAAAGGGAAGAGGATGGGGGTTGAGGGTGGGAGGGTAGGACTGGAGGGCAGAATAGGGAGGGGACTGTGATTGAGATGTAACTTGAAGAAATAAAAAATAAAGGAAAAAATGCAAAAAAAAAGATTGTATTGGACTACATCGGTATTGACCTTTGTATATTGATACAAAATTAAGATTATATTTGGCCACAATGGTATTGATCCTTGTATATTGATGCAAAATTAAGATTGTATTGGGCTACATTGGTATGGATCTTTGTATATTGATACAAAATTAAGGGTAACGCTTCCTAAAGGTATTGTACCTAGTAATGCTTAACAATGAAATGTGAAGCTCTGGCCTCTTGTTACCAACCATCTGAAATTGTTTAGGATAATTAAGAAATGCAAACTCATAGTCATTCAAGCATGTCATTTTGTTAGCTACTATGACAGTCTATCACAGATATTCTCTAAGCTACTCAGAAATCAAGTTGTTACGAGATAAGCAACATTTGCTTATCTAAATATAAGAGATAGATAGGGCATCTTCAAAAACCACAAGAGATCTGCAGAATATGGCATTCAAAGATGTTTTCTTAAATTAAAATTTTTTTGATATCGAGAAATGTCAGCTCCTGACAGCACCCCCTATTCTACTCCAAGTAGAAGGTGAGCATCGAAGAATCTCCAGTGTGAGATGGTTGAATTATTGCAAGCCTATCTCTTGGCAAGAAAAACCCCTTGCTTCAACTGTAGACAGACTGCTGTCCAAAAAGGACAAAACTTGGAAGCAGGTAAGTCGACAGCCTAGCTCTGCCAAGACAAGGTAGGTAAGTCTTTCATAATTCCTGCTCTATAATCAATGTCTGTCAGAGAAATGGGGCCAAATGGCTGACGATTGATGCTGTAATGTATGGAGAGAAAACCGGAACTGTCCAGGTAGCCACAGACATGTCATTTCTTAGTTTTGGAAGATGCAGGCCCTGCACTTCCTATATAATCAGATATATTTATCCCTCTTAGGTCTCTGAGGTGGTTGAAGGACAGATAGCTAGAGTCTCATAGTTAAATTTTGAGTTGTTTAGGAATCACAAGGGTGTTCTGGATCTAAGAAGATGTTTTTAAAATTGTGATGCAAGCTAGCATTAAAGCTGAGTCAGATATAGAACTTTAAACTCATGGAGATGGTTAGATAGTAGAATGTTAAAGTCAGGGGCCAAATACATATGGACTGGACATTGGGAATGTATGCTAAGCCATATAACTCTCATAATTGTGGCCTATTTATTTCTGTTGTTTTGTATTGTATTTACTGTTATAAGAGAAAGAACCATTTGTTGGATTGAAAGGGGGAGCTTTTGGGGGGAAGAGGTGGAAGGGTGGGACAGGAGGGGGGAATAGGGAAGGGATTGTGACTGAGATGTAACTTGAGGAAATAAAAAATAAATTATAAAATAAAAAAGAGAAAGATTACGGAAAAAAATATTTGATTCTTTTTCCTGGAGTATGCTGAATCAAAACAGTGTTGCTGAGCACTATCTGGTGCCATTACTGTATTAGATTACTGATTGTCATCAAGATTTGGATTGACGAAGCCAATGACAGCAAGAAGGAGCAGTGTGAGAAAATACTATGTTATGACACCTGTGCCAATGAATTCGAGGATTTTCCCTACTTTCTCTTCTAATATATTTAGTGTGTCCGCCCTTATGTTAAGGTCTTTGATCCACTTGGATGTACGTTTAGTACAAGGTACAAAACTTTTTGATAAGTATGGATCTAATTTCATTCTTTTACATGTGGACATCCAGTTGGACCAGCACCATTTGTTGAAGATGCTGTCCTTTTTCCATTGTAAGGTTTTGGCTTCTTTGTCAAAAATTAAGTGACCTTAGGTGTGTGGGTTCATGTCTGGATCTTCAATTCGTTTCCATTGATCCACTGGTCTGTGTCTGTATCTATACCAGTACCGTCCTGTTTTTATTACTATTGCTCTCTAGTACAACTTGAAATCAGGCATGGTGATGCCTCCAGATGTTTTTTTATTGTTCAGGATTGATTTAGCTATTTTGGGTTTTTTGTTAATCCATATAAGGCTCTAATACCAACAATCAATAACCTGAACCTCATGAAATGGAAGAGCTTCTGTAAGGCAAAAGACACTGTCATTCGAACAAAATGGCATCCTACAGATTGGAGAAAAATCTTCACCAACCCCACATCTGACAGAGGGATAATATCCAAAATTTATGAAGAACTCAAGAAACTAAATGCCAAGAAACCAAATAATCCAAACAAAAAAGGGGGAACAGAGCTAAACAGAGAATTCACAAAGGAGGATCCCTAATTGCTGAGAGACACTCGAAGAAATGCTCAGCATCCTTAATCATCAGAGAAATGCAACTCAAGATGACTCTGAGATTCTATCTCAGACTAGAAAGAATGGCTAAGATCAAAAACTCAAATGATAGCACATAGGTGAGGTTGTGGAGAAAGGGGAACATTCCTCCATTACTGGTGGGAGTGCAAGCTGGTACAACCACTATGGAAATCAGTCTGACGATATCTTAGAAAACTTGAAATAGCTCTACCTCAAGACCCAGCCATTCCACTTCTGTGTATACATCCAGACGATTCCTCGCCAAACCACAAGGACGTTCTCTCATCTAAGTTCATAGCAGTCTTATTTGTAATAGGTAGAAACTGGAAACAACCCAGATGTCCCTCAACCGAGGAATGGATAAAAAACAAAACAAAACAACAACAACAAAAAACTGTGGTACATCTACACAATGGGATACTACTCAGCCATCAGAAACAATGAAATCATGCAATTTGCATCTAAATGGATGGAACTAGAGAAGCTCATCCTGAGTGAGGATGCACATGGCATCTATTCACTTATAATCGGATTTTAGCCATATAGTACAGGATAACTATACTATAATCAATGCACCACAGGGAACAGGAACATAGAGTTTGTTTCCCGTCAGTGATACACTTTGCCCTAGTGGTGATGCCTTGTAGGCCCCAGTGTATGAGGAGGCTCTTGGCCCTCATATGACTACTGAACTGGGGTAGGGGACTGATATGTAGGGACACTCCACTCCAGAGGAGTGGAATGGAAGGGATAGTGGGTAGAGGGTGGGAGGGCGGGACTCAGAGTGGTGGAAAGAGAGCAGTGTGATGAAGATGTAATCTGAAGTAATATATAAATATTTAAAAATTAAAAAAAGAAAAGACTAAGACAAAGATGCTGTAATTACTCTTTGTTTTGAAAGGCATAATCATGTCAAAAGAGAATTGTCACTTTCAGATTATAAGAGGCATAATGGATAGACAGGAAAATGATGAATAACTATCATAATGGACTTAGTAGGGCCCAAAACCTTGTTTACTCAATATTATTTACATAGGAAGGGCCTTACTTTGATAAACAGTTGTGTAAACAATGAGTATGCCCAGACATCCTTCCTGCTATATATACTTTCGAAACAAAGTGAAGAACCCAAGACGTATGCAGATGTAGTGTGGAAACAAAGGCATTTCAAATGTAAGAACAATCTCCTTTTCCTGGATTTGTGCCCCTATTAACCTTCTTAGTGATGATCAAGGATTGACTCCGTGCATAACGGCAATGCCTCGGGAGTGACAGCCTGTCCCATGGATGGCACCTCAGCGTGAGAGTTACCATGAGAAGAAATTTTGGTTCACATTGTTGCTTACCTCATAGGTTATAAAGAAAAATGAATGTTTTAAATATTGTTTGACAAACATGAAGGAAGGAGAGCATTTTGTTGAAAGAGGCTGTCTGTATCTGGTTTGTGTTAGTTCTAGAGTTTACATAGATATGGGGTTTGGAAAAGTAGACCTTATTGAGAAGTCAAGTTTTCTATATTTAAACAGCAAGAGATAACTAATATTGCTTTAAGGTGTCCCCACGATTTTCTATTAGGTTCCTCAGCACTGACAATTTCTAGAACAATCCTTGCACCTCTGCTCATGCACCAGCAGGAAGGATAAAATACAAACTGTAAAGTGTCCAAAAAGGACAATTGCTGCTACTGTACTCACTTCAGATGTATACACGGATACATCTATTCACCAGGAGGATGCAAGGGAACCTTCCAGGAGAACTGGCATGACTCCCAGAAAAGAGAATCAAAATTGCAAGACACACTTCTCAGAAACTTATTTTACCACTTTCATTTCCGCTTGGCTGGATCTCATAACTGTTATGGTCTCTGAGTCTTCACTGTGCCCTTCTGTTTTCATAATCATGGTTTTCAGAACAGTTACTCTGCTTCTTTTTGACCACTTTATACTGGGTGTTGTGTAGGGGGAGAGGCAGAAAGCATTGTGTGCTGATCATGCTACAAGGTACCAGACCTTATAGAATCGCATCAAGACCTAAGTGATCATGGGGATCTGTACATCTCACAGATCCTGAAATTTGAGCTTGTTAGAAGCTGAGATGTCCTACGTTGGGCAGAAGGTAGGTATTTCTCATAAAATAGAAAGAAGGAATGCCACTCACATTTGGTGACTAGATGTTCTAATAATAGAATACTTCTTGTTATCTCCTCTAAAACAGTCGGTACTTTCTTTCCTGAGAAACTGATTGGCTCAGCATTTCCTATTCCCTTATATTACTGTGGCCACACACAGAGTGATATTACAAATTCATTAAAATTTATATGGAAACAAATTCCATCTCTTCTATTTCCATTGAATTTTCATGATGCTGGCTGGAATTATCAGTGACTATAATTCCACTTTGGACAACTCATGTTAGCAATGTCTCCCAGAAGCCTGAGTCTTTGAGTAGAGGGGTAGACACAAGTGCTCCCACCATCTCTGGCCACTTGTGTAGGAAACCAGCAAGCTTTCTCTGTGCCACTCACTCAACTGTGGGACCTATTCGTTATGGAACTTTAGCCCATACCTCACATAACAAAATTGACAATAAAAGAAATCCCCCGATGGTCAATAGGTATTTAACTAATATTTGTTGAATGGATGAATAAATGATAGAATTTAAAAATGTAAGGAAGTTATCACTGTACCTCAGTGACAGGAATATTTAAGTTTTTTTTTTTTTTGGAATAGATGAGATATAGAAAAGGTATCTGTTTGTGTTGAGAGCAATGGAACAGTAACACACAAAAATAAAATCACTCATTTAATTTTTGGTGTAAATGATTTTAGTTAAAATTTGCAACAAATTATTCTGTTAATGTTCCTGTGCTGGGCCTAAGTGCCTAAATCAGCCAGATTGGGGCCCATAGTGCCCACCCAAGTCACACTTGATTGTGGAGACCTGTCTCAAAAATGCGGAAGTCCAGACCCTCTGCACTATATCATTCTGGCATTAGCTCTGCCTAACTACAGCCATGCTCATTTAGTTTTTTGGGTCTCTATACCTTATCTCTTACTTCACTGCCTACGTAATCTCACACTTCACTTTCACCCTGCCCCTCTCTCCTACCCTATAAAAGAAACTGCCTGAAACAATAAAAATGAGATCCTGCCTCCATGAGTCTCCCAACTCAGTGTTCCTCCCCTGGGGTGGTAGGGGGTCTGAGCCTTCAACACTGACACTCATCATCTGGCTCAGCCCCAGAGTGAGGGCAGGCTGGTCCAGCCCTTCACTCCATCGCCCAAACCTGCTGAGGGGAGCGACCCCGGCATTCCTGTGTCTTATACTTCAATTATTTTCCATTTGTTTTTCAAATACTAACTAATGTTGAAGGTATTTAAATATAAAATGCTAATAGCCAGATATTGAGTAAATAATAAGAAAATTCAGATTTTGTATATGTAGTGACTCTTAGAAAAATTATATCCACTATGGCCACAACAGTAATTAAGCTATCAATCACCAATAATGTCCCAATTTTAATTAATAGTTCTATAATTATAACTGTGTTGAGAAATTTTTCCCTATATTTCATAACATATGAGATACTATAATAATGAATTGAAGATTAAATAATCAGACCGTGTGTATACAGATTTCATTTTTCCTGTTTAACATGACTTCAACATGACTAAATGAAAGGACAAAATGATGTGGTGTTTTTCAGAAATAATGAAATGAAAGTATAAATACGATATTATATTATGATTAAGGTTACTTTAAAATTTTCTTTCATTTTTATTTTATATATTTAAGGAATACAGAATGGTGCTTTGATACTTACAAAGAGAAAAGTGATTGCCATAGTTAAACAAATTATGAAATAATAACATAAATAAAATTATATAAAAAATAAATAAATAAAATAATGCAATAATGTGAAAATTGCATGTGAAAATGTGTCATATTGATGAAACTACACTTAGCATTTAAGCAACAATTCTCAATTATTTTCCTTTATTTACTCTGCAGTCTTGCTTTCTTGTATGAACAGAAATATGTGAAAGGAAAGCTCCAACCATAGGTGAGCATTCATCCTAGCACCCAAGGTACCGGTTGCACTTCCCTTTGCTGTCATGTTCATTTCTATGAGCCTCCATGCTTTCTGTTAAATTTCATCAGCTCTGTGAAAATTTCTGCTTACAAAGATGAGAAGGTTTACTGTTCAGGGTAACGAGTACCACACAGGTCTATGTGAACATCAGTAGCATTCAGAATGTTAACAGACCATTGCTGGCATGGAGAAAAGGGAGATTCTTTATCAAATATCTTAGCACTCTTGTGTTATCTCCTGATTCTGATGGCTATTCCTGAGTGTTCTCTAATCGGGGGAATCTTCTGTTATTTCCAGTAGTGAAATTCTCCAATACGGTATCATATTGGGCAGACCTATATCTATTTCAAAACCTATTTGCTAGCAATGGTTCCATGTGCCTATTCCTTCTGTTTTCCCTCAGAAACCATGAGTATGCATCTTCACCCATCTCCCAAAATATTCTTTCATTTTCATTGTCTTCAGCTGTTCAAAGTAATGACATAATGACCATAAAGCCACATTAACAGCAAAATAAAAGCCTGGAGGCTACATACAGATAAATATGTTTTATCTATTTTGTAAAAATATCACAATAAAAATCAAAGAGAAGGAACTGAAAACATCCTGGTGGGAATTACAGTGTACCAGAAAACTAATTAAACAAGTGTGAAATATTGTTTCCTTATTTTTTTCACTCCCTGAATACTAAAATCTTCATAGTTAGTAGGCATTGCTCGGGTCAGAAGGAACAAAGGTGCCTTGAGGGTGATATTAGCCAAAGTCAGACAAAAGCAAGGGTGGCCGCTGCTGCTGCTCCAAAGTGTCCAAGAAGATGGTTAGTGGAGAATCCCTCCATGTTCAGTCTTGGGAAAGAAACATGGAAGATGTTTACAAATTTTCTTTGTGTGATGGTAAAGAGTCTAGACCTAATGTGGCATCAACTGAAGACATTACATGACTTACGAAAAGTAAGGATACAGAAGACAAGAACCAATTCTAGTTGTCTTCCTGTCTCATTTGTGAAACTTGATAAAAGGCTCTCCCTCTCAAAGGGAACTCAGTTGGGAATGACAAAAGAGCACAGCCTCAAGGGTGTGTGTAGGAAATCAACCTTTAAAAATTATCAATTATTTATTTTAACCCACTGTCACAAAAGACAGAGTATTCCAATGAAAAGGTTGACAGATAATCTTCTATGTTTTTTTATGACTATGCCATTTAGAGAAAATCACTTAATCCCTTTTTACTACAGTGTCCACATTTTTATAGGTAATAATTTTATAATCCTCAAGTATTGAGGACATAAACTGTGATAACTCTGCAAGTGTCTGCTACATATCAGGTGTTGGATTGGTGTCAATAATAGGTGTTCTCCCGAAGGAGGTATAACCACATGGTTTCACTTTTTAATATTCATAAAGGTTGAAGTGCCAAGGAGGATTTCATCTTGATATATTCTGAAACATTAAATAGCTGTACATGCCTCCCTAAGTTTCATGTGCTGGTAATCAGTGTTCACAGGACGAAATATAGGCTGATTATTCATGAGGTAAGTGACACATTTGTTCTGCTCATAGATTAAGGATCAAGATGGATGATCTATATAAGGCATCCAGTGTAGAATTATTATAAGCTTGGCAATGACCTCTTTTACATAAAATGGGTATTTTGAGAGTGCTGAAGAGCAAGCAATAGCAAGGTGTTTCTCTATAAGCCACTGCTTGCGGGTCTAGCACTGTTAATACATTTCTATAGCAGGTCTAGCACTATTAATACATTTCTACAGAAAAAATCCTTATAGGCCCTATTTTATTTTCTGTTCTCAATTTAGTTTATTATCTTTTGCTCATTTTGATCCTTTATTGCATAACTGAAGGATGAGAAATTTTATTAGGAGAACACTAATCTTCTGCTTAGTTGCATAAAGTTATTATCAGAACGTAGCAAGTATTTTCGAGAAATAAGATCATCAAACGACTGATTAATTAATTAGGTTCCATGGAACATAGCATTGTTAAATGAACTGTTACATGCCTCTGGTATGAATATAGAGAAGTTACCGAACCCTGGTTTGGAACAGACACAACTTAAACTGAATGCACAAATTTTTTGAGTCATAATTCACAGATGTCAACAGGATTTCAGTGCTGCAAACATTGGTGTGGTTCTTATTTATTTAAATACAGCAGGTGACTCTGAGACTGCACGAACTGATGTGTTGTGACTGTGTGGTGACTGGGATTCATATTCTTCTCCATTCCAATCACAAATGTATTTTCCCCTGTGCTGCACAATGGTCTCAAACCACTTGCTCCTGATTCAAGAGCTATTTCCACACACCGTACTTTGGAAGTTAAAAACACATGACATAACAAACAATGATAAAGATGATTCTGTTTTGATGAAATGTGAAGCCACATTCATTAGAAAACAGCATGTGACAGATTCCAGGCAAATCTACTGCATCATGAGTAAAACCATCATGAAACATGTTCACTGTTAAATATTAGACATATGTAGATTTCGATTGGCAAATTGTCATCAAAGAGACCAGAGAGATCTCATCCAGCAACTGATGGGAGTAGATGCAGAGTGCCATAGCCAAACATAACATAGAGCTCTGAGAGTCCTGTGGAGGATGGGAAGAATGATCTGAGGGACCAGAGGGCTCAGGGACACCATGAGAACACAGCCCACAGAATCAACTAGCTAGAACTCATGGGAATTTGTAGAGATCAGGGAGCCTGGAGGGGACTGACTTAGGTCTATTTGCTACGGTGGAGTAGCTTGTGGAGTTCCTCACAGTTGGATGGGGGCTGTCCCTAAACCTTTTGCCTATTTATGGACCCTTTTTTTTTTCCAACTGGGTTGCTTCCTCCAGCCTTGATGTGATGGCATGTGCCTGGTCTTGTTGTAGCATGCTATGTCTTGTTGGTTGATGCCCCTTGTGGCCCACTCTTTTCTGAGGGGAGGCAAAGGTGGGGGTGGCATGGGGAGTGAGGGGTTGAATCTAGGGGAGAAAGGTAGGGGAGAGACTTAGCAGAGGGAAGGGAGAAGAAAATGTAAAATATGAGAGAAGAATGAAAAAAAAATTCAAAATGTAGATTTCTTGAAGAAAGGAGAAATCAGATCTCTAATTAGATGTGTTCTGGAACCACTGCTGCAGCATGTTTGAAATGACTTATGGTTTTGTATTTTCACACTTTCTTTTTTTGAATTATCAGGCTGTGAATGCCATTTCCTTAGCAAAATCACAGGTTCTATGGTCTAAACCTGCCTGGTCTTTTCCTTCTCCTTCTCTTTTTAACGTACATCGTACCTGTATACAGTACAGTGAATCAGGAAGGCATGGTTCTTTCCTAACCCTAGGCCTCTGACTGTGTTAATCTTTATGTTCGTACCTGGGAAGGTTTACATACTCCTCCTAGGATCCAGGTCAATGGACAGCTTCTCTCTAGGATTCATCACATGCTGGATAATGCACGTTGCTGTCGCTCTTTCTTTCTATGGGATTGGGCTCACATTTTCGTGAAGAGCACCTCTCATTGCACAAGAGCTCTTTAATTTTTAAAGCTCCACCTCTTCAATTTCAATGACTCCAGTAACATCTGATATGGATAACATTATACTGAAATGAAGATTCATATTCTGACTTGACTGGTCTTAGCTGGTGTATAGACACTTTAAATTACATCCGGAATTTTTTTGTTGAGGAAGTCCCTGTCATCCATTACAAAATAATACAAACTTAACAAAACCCTAAGAAAGAAAACTACATAATCAAATAGATAAAAGCCTGAGCTACACTTTTGTTTCCAGACATCTGGCAAAAAACAAAGTCTCTATATTGTGGTTTTATTCGCATTGGTAGAGACTTACACCTTCAGAAATGCTGACATGTTCCCTGAGCAGCCCTTTAGCCTCTAATTTGTTCCTCCTCACATTTCCTGCACTTCAATCTTATTGAGTATTTGATAATAGAATCCTATTATTAGGATTAGAGTTATTCTGTAGAATTTAAAATTCTAAAGCTCTGAAATTTCTCATTTTTAAAAATTTCAAATCCCCAGACTCTGAAACCAAATGCTCCTTCACAAGCTCTGTCAGAAATAGGCAGGCAGTCAAATCCCAAGACAAAAGAACAAGAAGATAGTTATGACTATGTATAACTCATTGACATGATTAATGACTTGCATGCAATGGAATTAGCGTGTATCTTGGGCACAGTTGTCATTGAGGGCACTGTGTGTGTATGATACACACATTACTCTGACTTTCTAAAACAAAAAGAATTCTAAGTTTGAATAATCTGTCATAGTATTGCAACTATATGATGAAAGACTGTACTTGTTTTAATCCTTGTGTGATAAGTGTGTATATAAGATGTGTACATTTAATATGTGTATATATGTGCATGAGTGTGTGATGTATGTGTTATATGTAAGATGTATGTTTGTGATGTATGTTTGAAAAATGTACTATGTGAATGAATGTGTGTGTATGCATATATCTTAGAATTATATAAAAATTAACTTGGAATTACATAAACATTTTTAAGTGTTTGTATTTTTGGTAGTGATAACATTATTATTTTCCAGCATACATCATATGATTAGCAACTACAGTCAATGTGAGTTAGAGTAAGCATGGTTATTCTTTGAGAATGCATTTCCTAGGGTCCACATCACAGATTGTTGACTATATTTATGGTACTGGACAAGTAATTAATCTGTTAGTTTCTTCTAAGATATAAGTGCTACTACTGTACCCTTGGATATATTCTGCCATGCTGGTCAATGTTGTTGTTTATAGGCTTTATCACCATGTAGCACTATTGTTTGTTTCTCCCTTGGCAGCTTTCAGAGTACTACTGATACCATGAGAGTTAGTCCACAAAGAAGAGCCATTTGGTCAAGGTCCAGCTCAATGCTGACATGTGTCTGAAGTGTGTGGTGACTCCAATAATAGGATCTTATTCATATTCTGGGAGGCAACCAAGAGCAAAGGAATGGCCTATATTATTTTGGGGACCTCTTAAACTCCCCTGTACAATAATCTTAAGGGAGGATTCCTGTGACTGGCACTGGGGTTTTCAGTAGATAGTCTGTGGCTCTTTGCTGTGGCAACTGTTAATCCAACTGGTATAACTTCATTTAATATATACTAAACATATATAATATGTAATAAACATTTTAAATTATATATAGAGAAAATATATCACCTGTTGGGGTAGTGTTAAGCATTCTAAATGTTAACTAATTGGTCCTACTTGCTGTCTGTTTCTTACATTGACTCTGATTGGTTAAATAAAATGGCAAGGTCTGAGATTGGGCAAAAACAGAGAAAGGTGAAACTTCCTGGGATTAGGACAGGAAGCCTGCACTTTAAACAGAAGATTAAAGCATTCCAGCCAGAAGCAGGAAGAAGAAGGATTCCAGCCAGGAGCAGGAAGAAGAAGATACACCATGGGTTAGGAAAAAGAACCTCATTGTACATGGCCAGGAACACTGGCATATCGTGCAGAATGGCAATCCAAGGGGACGTATGTATATATGGGGTCATATTTGGGTAGTAGAATTAAGAGCTAGCTTAGATGGGCCAAGATTGCACAATTCAGGCAAGGCTTGTTAAAATCCACGAGGTGTGTGTGTGTGTTCATTTATAATGGTGGGTTAAGAATTAACAGCTGCTGAGTCAATTAAATATGATGTAAATACTCTTAAACAATTTAATTATTTCTATAAATGGCACCCAATGCAATTTAATTATTTTTTACAATCACCAGTAGTTCTCTCCCCAAATTTTTGTTATTTTCTCCTTCATAGTCCCTGTATCTTGCTATCCTCTCATCTAAAGGTGTGGACTTATGGTCAACATATGAAAAAGAATGTGCAGCTTTCATTCTTCTGCTTCTGACTTGCCTTACTCAGTATCATATTTCCTAGTTCCACCTATATATATGTGGAATGTGTCATAATTTTACTTTTCTTTATAGCTGAATGGAATTACATTACATACAAATGCCACAATTTTCCTATCCATTCATCAACTGAAGGGCATTTTTATATAAATGATTGCTTCTATTTTCTAACTGTCATGAATAGACCAACAGAAACATGGCTGACCAAGTATCTGTAGATGAGTATATTAAATCCTTTGGGCATACATTAAAAGTAGTATAGCTGGGTCATATGGTAGATTTACTTTTGGGATTTCAAAATCATAAAAAAGAAGAATGTATTTGGCTTTAGAATATCACATTGCTTTAGTGCAAAAACAGTTTAAAATTTAATTTTCTTTATTTTCTGAGATTTTTATAAGTTGTATACAATGCAAATTGATCATATCCCAGTCTCTTCCTCTAACTTCTACCTCACTTCCTTTTCACAATCCTCCAACCCAACTTCATGTCTTCTTTATAAACTGAGTCCACATACTGCTGCCACTGTGTACAGAGCTGTAGGGTCACTCACTGGAGCGTGAATCACCTACCATGGACCATACCCCTGAGAAACACTGACTCTCCCCGCCCCACAGCAGCCATTGTTATTATTGCCAAATAGCTCTCATCTAGGGCTTGAATTCATGAGCTTGTCACCCCATTCATGATAAAATGTCTACTGGCTTCATCTTATGCAGGTCTTATGCAGACAGCTATATCTACTATGAGTTCATGAGTACAATTTCTTGTCATGTCCAGAAGACATAATTTATAGCAGTCCTTAATTACCTTTGGCTTTTACAATTTTTTTATTTTTGTCATAATTTTACCCTCAAACCAAAGATAAACTTTGGGGCTTTTAGGTTTCATGAAAATCTCTCTGTCAAATGCTATCTTATTATAAGGGGTTCAGGCTTTGCTTTCTTCCTATCATTTCAAAGAATGCCTTTTCAATCCTAAGTACTTTATAATTGGATACTCCTGGAGGACACATGTGTCTTCAGTAGTGAATTACACTCTATTTTCTTTGTCCTTTTCCTGGCTTAGTATTACCCTTCAGTAAAACCCCAGATGAGCCGCAGTTCCTGAAAGCCTTATGGTACTGTCTCTTACCATCCACTTGAGGGTGCCTCATATCCCCTTATATTGTAGGTTCTAACACATTCTATATTATTTATTTATATGGTCCCTGATCATTCACATATATAGCCCTGATCCTCAGGACATCTTTTGCAGACCATGTACTACCTCAAATGGCCATTCTCAATGAATCGTTAATACCATTGCCTTGGAATCAGTGTCTATACATTGATCTCTTTACACTCACTTGTGTTCAGCAGAATTTAGAAAACAGTGGACAGAATAATTTACATTTGGTTTAATTCACAAAATGTTTGGTGCCCTTCAACATATTGCTATACTCTAAAAAATACTATATTGTTATTAAATAACTGATGCACCAGGTTATATTTTACAAAAATAGCTACAATAATATTTTACATCCTTGAGTCACACTAATCGTCAATCTACCAGTGATGTCTGACACGTCTGCTGTTGAATCTGGCTTGACTTGTAATTCTCATGCAACTAAGAAAATGAGGTTATATCATAAAAGGCAACATTGTATCTTCTGCTTGTGGTTTGGGATACCCATCTGGCACAGTGAGCTGCAAAACTGAAGAAACCCAAGTGACATAAAAAATCTCTGTAAGAATTCTATGTAATCATACAATTTCTAGTGCATGCTGACTGAAGCATTTAATCAGAGTTAATCTCCAGATAACTGCAGTGTCCAGTCACTGAGACTCTTGGCCTTTGTGACCTTCCAGGTGAGGCTCCAGACTCAACAGGATGGAGGCAAGCCATGGTTTGCACCTTGATGAAATTCCCAATTCACAAAATTTGTATTTTTGCTTTTATCCCACTAATCTTTCAGGTGTCTTTTAAATATTAAATGGTAGTTAAAAGCCTAGATTCTAGGTTTTATTCAGAAGGGACAAATAAAGACTAGAACCTCTAGGTCATAATCATAAGGACCACAAGGCTACTCTATCCTATGCTTGAACTAAAGAATATATTAGGTAACTCCAGTTCATCCAGTGTTTGTCACTCCTTATTTTATATTTTGACAATCATATATTTAGCAACGCTTCTGACTCCTCTCTCATGCCATTTAGTTTTATGTCAAATATGTCTCTTTATATCTGTCTATCATCTATCTATCGATCTATCTACTATCTATCTATGTAACTATCTATCTAACTATCTGTTTACTATTTTATTTTTAGTTATACCAAACTTCTCCACCTACCACTCAAACAAGAATTTCACTCCATCTGGCTTCCATGGTTGGTCCTTGGCAATACTTTGCATTTTTGAGAGTTTAATATAATTTAATGCTACTCATATCTGGAGCTCTGATTGTGTGTTTGCCCATCACTCTAAGGTTTCCTACTGAGGCATGTCTCCAATTCTAAATTAACCTAGTGAGAAGGGATCTCTTTATAGCAGCCTTAGTTGTAATAGCTAGAAAATGGAAACAACCCAGATGTCTCTCAACTGACAAATGGATAAAAAACAAAACAAAACAAAACAAAACAAAAAAAACCTGTGGTACATTTACACATGGAATATCACTCAGCTATCAGAAATACAGAAATCATGCAATTTGCAGCCAATGGATGGAACTAGAGAAGGTCATCCTGAGTGAGCTAACCCAGACTTAGAAGGATGCACATGGCATCTATTCACTTATAAATGGATTTTAGCTATATGGTACAGGATAACTATCCTACAACCAACACATGAAAAGAATCAAGAACACAGACTTTGTTACCTGTTAGTGGGACAGTTTGCCCTAGGGGTGCTGCCATGTAGGCCTCCAATGCAAGAGGAAGCTCTTAGCCCTCATGTAACTGCTCAACTGAGAGGGGCTGATATGTGGGGACACTCCACACTAGAGGAGTAGGGTGGGTGGGGTGGGTGGGAGGGGGAGGAGAGCGTGGGAGGAGTGGAAAGAGGGCACTGTGATGGAGATGTAACTTGAAGTAATAAATAAACATAAAAAAAAGAGTGAGCAGGGTTTAGTAACTAACTGAGATGCTCAGGTTCCTGCAGAAGATTGATAATCCACGTGATTTACAGCAATGTGGTTTCTAATTGGTCTTGTTAAAGTAACATGGACAGTTTATTTTTGCTAGCAGTCTAGTTATTATGAAAATTAAGTTTAAATTAATGAAAAACAAACTGTTCCCATAAACATATAGCAAATAATTTGGAAAATGCATTATTTCCTTTATATTAATGCTGTATCTCTAAGATCCATATCTGAAATAAAGATTATGAAAGGCAATGAATTCACCAAGAAACTGAGTTTCATTCTGTTGAGGTAAAATTCAAACAATGTAAAATCTGCTTTTTATTCATGCAGAGATCTGTAGATAGCATGAATATACAACTGACATGTGTAATAGCTGTGGGAAAGAATCTCAAATCCAATAATCCCATAAATTTAATATTATCATGGACTCTAGTGTTGAGACAAGAGAATTGAATTGTACATTAAAGGTGAACAATTTTACAGGAAATGGTGATATCTGAACAAGAAAGACAAGCTGTTATTTACCTAACATCATAACATTTATTAAATTACCATGGGCTTTTCACTCTTATGTTTTTATTAGAAGCATTTCTATAAACTTAGCATTGAATGCATCATTTACCTTAAACTCATAGTCTGAAAAAATAATTATAATTTGAGTTTTCTCTCACATAAAAGAATTCTTTAGCCAGACTTTTTTAAAGTCTGAATGTAACCAACTATATTCTTACTACTTTACATCCATGTTCTTTCTGTTCTATTCAGGTGTGTATTGGAAACATGTTGAATTTATGATCAAATTCAAAGTTCCAGGCAGTATTTATTAGTCTTTATGTCTAAGGCTGTAGACTTAACAGATGTTGGCTTGAATTTACTGTTGGAATAAACCAGAGTTAGAAACCAATGCCTTTGTTCCATGGTGCTGTGAGGAGATAAATGCCCCTATACACCACAGAGCAGTGGAGCACAGAACTGCTATTGCTCTGGGGAAGCACTAGAGCAAGCAGACTCTGCAGAAGAAAATGGTGGCTGCCATCATTAACACTATGAATACTGAGGAGCAAAGAACTTTTAAAAGGTGGTCTTAGAATGTGTTTGTCCATTCACTTTGCATTTCATGTGTTCACTGTACTTTTCAAAGAACAAATAAACATTTTCAAAAAATACAAAAAAATCACCTAAAAGCACAGTCTATGACTGTTTCCACAGCAATTACATGCCATTGTTACAACATTCAAACAGCTGACACGGACCATTACAATTACTAGTTATTGAAGTACATCGCAAATTTTGGGTGTTGTGATGACAGCTCTATTCCACTGGTCTTTCAATGCCCTCATTCCTTCTACACTCTTTTCTATTGGATGGCCAATGGCTGCTCAGTCTCCTGGATTAGTCATAGTCTGCTTCCTAAAGGGTCAAGACGGGAGCCATGGGGGAGATTGTGGAAAGACAGTGGTGCTGCAATATCTACCATTTCTTTATACTTCCTCCCCACTCTGAAGTGTCAATTCATGCCTGGTGGCTTCTACTATGGGGTTCTCTATCTTCCTTTAATTTCCATTTTGGGTTGCAGAACAACTCAGTCATAGGAGTACTGGCTGCCCAGAGGACTGAAATCTTCCTGTCCTACTCTGCCCCGAAAATAATCCCCTTACTACAACACCCTAAAATTACCTTAAGTGTCTCATCCATCCTGCAGCCCACACACTGTATACACCTGACTGTTATAGATACTCAAATGAATGGATTTTTTTCATTAAGAAGTTATACAATATTAGTATTTCACAACTATATCAAAATTTCAGACCTGATCCTTTAGTTTTCATTTGTGACAATATAATTCATATCTAAGTAAATGAATGTTTTGTTTCCACATCTATGATTTGTTTTGATTTAGATTTTTTAAAATTGGGAAATGTTAGCAAAAATCCATAAAATTGTGTGATTTTAGAAGGTTGATCTCTAAAAATGTTAATATCTCAAGAAGTAGATAAAAAAGTGACAAATGGCATAAAAGAGTGCTTGGTCCAATTAAAGGTGTTAACTCAGACTATAACTAATTTTAAGTCAAAGAATTTTCAAAAGTGAGTCACCCTGGAAACTGCAGTTGTAGTTCTGTGCTTTGGAGGTTGTATAATAACTCTGAGATCCATTCCTTCACTTTTTTTCTTAGACAGAGATCAAGGGGAAAAGATGGTTGGAGATGCCTTATAATGTTATCATCCTCAGCAGTCATTAGTGTTATTCAGTTGAGCTAACTCCTGAGCATATATGGTACAGAGCCATTTCTGACCCACTAGAAAGGCTTCTGAAGTCATGGTGCATTATAAAACAATGAGGGGCTAATTATACTGTTTCATCTTTTGAACTCCAGTGAACCTTTCCAGTTGTTACCTAGTCAACACCTCCAGAATCTCTGCTGAGGATAGTACAACGGTTCTGTAAAGGTATCACCTGGCTTCTGCTTCACAATTCCTAAAATTCTGTATTCACCTGCTGACCAGCCATGCAAAGACTATTTTCTTTTATTTCTGATAGACTACACATCTCCTGTTTAGACTCCAGAATTCAACATCATCATTTCTCCTGATTTTGACTTTAGTGAAACAAATGATTTGTATTATTTAGCAAAAATATTCAAGTTGTTTATAAATGTTGGAGTCATATATTCATATTTTTCTTTTTACTTTCTTTATCTTTTTTAAAATTAAAGTCTTACTTTATTTTTCCAGTTCTAACTCTGTCATACATTTTTTTGGGGGGGGTTGTAGTGCATAAAATATATTCAATAGTGAAAGCATAAGATCCATTGTGAAACTCCACTGGTTCTGTGTCAAATGGCTGCTCTGACTTTACGGAAGGTCACTGAGTTTCATAGTCTTAGAGTCCAGTTAATTTCATGTATATTATTTGTGGATTTTTTTCCTTTATATAATAAGCTTCGAAATGCATTTTAAAGAAAGTCTTACATTAGGGAGTCATGGCTTGGAAAGAATCTGAACTACTTCTTGAGAAAATGAACTTCATTTCACCTAATTCCCAACACCTTTTCATCCTCTAAGCATGTGAATGAATATACAGAGCTGCTAATAATTCCTCAGACAAATCATTAGCAGTAAATATTATATTATCTTTGAAAAACTATTGTCCCTCCAATTGCTATACTGTCATGTATACTTTTTTACTTAGTAAGTACTGTTTAAGCAGACTTTTGTGGTGCTGGATGGATTCCAGGGCCTCATCCATACTTCATAGTCACTCTATCACTGAGTTTCATCCCCAGCTGAATTGTTAATCATATCTATTTCTCATATTAAGACATTAATAGAAACCATGTAATGCTAAGCATTTAATACATTTGGCAACAAATTCTCCAGTGTTCATCTGTTTATCTCCAATAAATACTGACATTATACTAAAATCTCCATACAGTTTTATGAAAGAATAGTTCTTTCATTGATACATATATTAAAATTTATTTATTGAAAATATCTTCACTGCACCCTTCCAAGTCTCCTCTCTCTGTGTCTCTCTGTTTCTGTATCTCTGTTTTTCATCTCTCCTCTTTCTTTCTTTTGCCATGGACTCACTATGTAGTCCAGGTTGTTTTGGAACTCATTATACGGCCAGCATGACCTTGTATTATGTATGAATTTCCATGCAAGATTCTCTATTGGTAGTGATTAAATGATATTTGACAGAACACATTTATGATTATTATAAATATAAGATTAGAATTACTATAACTAATTTTGGGACTATTTTATGTAGTTTAATTAGTAAGAGTACTTACATAGGCATAAACAGTCTCAATTAAGACAATGCTTTATGAGAAGCACAATGACGGGTTTGGGTTTTCGCTACTCAAATTGTTATTTAAGAGTATCTTGGAAATCCTTGCAACAGGGATTTATGTGGACGTGTCAAATAAACGCTTCCCTCCCCATGTTTCATTTCCATAGTAACCCTAACTAGGACAATGGGTAAATAAATAAATAAATAAGTGTGTGTGTGTGTGTGTGTGTGTGTGTGTGTGTGTGTGTTTATATACATCAGAGTCTTCTTTACTACAAGAAGATTGAAATCCGGCCACATGGGAGAAAATGAATGGAAATGGAGATTATCATATTAAGTGAAATAAGTCATACTCACAGACAAATATTGCTTACTTTATGATTATGTACAAACTAGAATAACGACTAAAAGGCCCAGAAACTGGAAGAGGGTCTAGAGGAGTCTTGGATATGGACCAGAAAAGGAGGAAGGAGAAGGATGGAGGGCAGAAGGTAGAACCTTAAACTGGCATGATAACCACATTGGTCGGAATGCCATAGAGAATCTCATTAATTCATATCATAAACACATTAATGTTCATGAAAACAGAAAAAAGCCCTTTGTATTATTTCTTTATATAACATTGTAGAAAGGGCAAGTGTACAGCAACAAAACCAAATTGTGGATTCTCTAATGTGTGAAGGAAGACGGAAAAGTTGATAATAAAAACCATTCTTACAACGAGAAACTTTTGGGCTGATGGAATTCTCTACATATCTGTTGTTTATGGAGCTGGTTACACAGTAGCTGACATTTGTGAACCTCTTACAAGGGGGCCCTAAATGGGTAAATTTTATCATTTGTAAGCAATATCTCAATACACTTGACTTTGAATTACTAGAAATTTATCAACATTACTAATTCCAGGTCAATGTAAAGAGATATCCAACAATTTACAGATATTGATTAGAAAGAAGAGGATTTTATTTTTAATTTTAGGAGATATTTTTCAGTTGCCTATTTTCAGCTTCTCAATAACATTTCCTTGTTATGTGCTTCACAAATAAAAATTACAGATTTGTAAAAGAGCCACATTGAGTTAGTGCCTGCTTTGTTAATTAAATCACAAGTTCATTAAAATAATTTCTATAAACAGTGGTGCTTAGTCAAGTATAAGATTCTTTAATGAGTTCTTTGGTATAATGATCATCCTGTCTCAAGTTACACACTATTGTTTTCTTGTTTGTAGTTGTAGAGTTACTATATTTTACCTCTTGTCGTCTAGTAAGCAATTTAACTATTTAGGAAGGTAAATGGAGATTAAGTCAACTGCTTGAAACCCTCACATAATGTAACTATAATTCACATGCATAATACAAAACAGAGCAGAGATAGCACCCGGAAATATGAGCCAGCAAATGCCTTACCTTTGTGTTGGGGTCACATAACTGTTATCATAAGCCTCATAGGTTTGGTCATCATATTCACCCCCATAGCCATCATCGTATCCCTGAAATAAAAAAAAATCAAAAACAAATAATTTTACAAATCAGTCTGTTTTGATTTCATTTTGTTTTCTAAGAATTTATGTCACCTAAGCTTGGATTAATTTCCATACTTGGTTATATCTGAATATATTTACACTTTCCTCATAATCTTAAGAAACAATAGTTGTTTTCTTTCTCTTTTTTTGTGAATTTCTGTGTTTTTGTTTTAAAGATAAATAAAGACAGAATATAAAATTGGGTATCTAAGGAGGAGGTAGATATGGAAGTAGTTGGGAGAGGAGAAAGACTATGAGTAAAACCTATTTGCTCATATATATAATTTACAAAACATGACGTATGTATAGAAAAATTTAATACTTGTTCATTAAACTCCCAGTCTCTCAAAGACACAGAACTCCTATTTTAAGATCCATTTATACTTTTAGTATATATAATAAAGAACAGTTAAGGCATTAAATAGAATGCTTTCTTTTCCAAATATGTGTAGGAGCTACAAAGAGAGAACTTTTCTTGCAAAGGACCCTATGTTCAGGTTCCAGCATCCACACTGGGTGTAACCCCAGTTACAGGGGCTCTGTCATCCTCTTCTGGCCTCAGTTGGTATTTACACTCATGAGCACATAACCACACACACAGATACACATACATAGACACCATTACAAATGAATAAATCCAAGAAAAATAAATTATAGATATCTAGGAACACTAGCCTAATTGTGGTATAAGGTATCGGTGGCAATCCTACTCAAACTATTGTTTTCTCCTAATAATCATCATTATTAAGACAGAAAACCTAAGGTACAGGATCCTTAAATTGTGATCAGGTTTCAGGGGTGAAAAGTGGAGTCATTATTGAAACGGTAATTAAATAAATGAAAAAAACAAATAAAAGGAAAGTGAAAAAGTACAGTGTGACTAAAGTATTTTTAGTTTGTTACAAACTTTATTGTTTTTAAATCTCATAAGTAATTTAGTGTGCCAAGTTTGATTAAATTACACTGACAGAATGACTGGAGATTTGTCATTCTAGAGTTTGCCAGAAAGTGAACAATTACACGTTGTAGCTATCAATCACTCTTTGAGTGATTCCGTTTTATTTCCCTTTGTGGTCACTGACTTTAAACCCTATACATTCATCTTGATTATTGCTTATTTCCATTCAATTTTTCTTTATTTGATGCTATTATTTATACATAACGTATTGAGTCTAAATTCTGTGTCTTAACAGTCTCATTCATTTTGATGTCATCATATTTTGGTGTGAAATATGGAAGAGTTCTTCCATGTAATTGTTTAGGTATTCTAATTTAGCTACTCTTCAATTTTTCAAAATGAAATATTCCAAAGTTACCTTCGGAGTAGTAGTCAGGAAATAAATTTTGCAATTAAAAGTCACTTATGGTAAAATAAAGGATTTACACATGAATTAGTTCAAATCACTAAAATGTTTGTGTCAACAAGATGTTGGGAGTTACTTTTCTGGTTTTATTTTCCAATGAACAACCCTCTTTCAGTCCTCTCCTATATTATTTCATTGCACTCTGGTTCACATAGATAGGCTACTGGACCTGAAAGTGGATGAGGTTTCCTAATTTCTTTGTGTAGCCTCCACTGGCCTCAAAGCCTCCTGCTTCTTGACCCATCCTGCCTGGCTCCTAAGACCTCTTTACCACAGTTCCCTTACAATGAATGGCTCATCTCTTTCTAGATTTCACCTTTTGGTTAAAGTATTCCCTCAGTAATTTCTATTTTGAGAAATACATGAAAGATTCTTTCTTTCTACTGACGCGTCCCCCCTTGTCCAGCAAGGAATGACGCAACTCGTAAAACTCTTCTCCTGCAGTTTATTCAGGTCCCTTGAAAACAGTCTTCCGAATAAAGGGGCAGACCCAACCCACAGGCTAAATACTAATTAAACAGCCAGTCAAGTAAAGCCAAGTGGTGCTATCTTAGAGATCTACGTATGTGGAAGCAAGCCAGATCAGCAGTCTTTGCCAAATATGAATTTATTATCAAAAAGAGCACTCACCGTCGGGCTGGTGGAAGGCGGAGGCCAGCGCCATCTTTAGGGCGCGGCACTTCGCAGCTCTCTACATTCTACTATTTCTTTTATATTCCATCTCCTTTCTAACATAGCTTTTTTTTGGGGGGGGGGGAAGATGATGAAAAACTAAATTAAAAAAAACAGCAAAATTATAACATAATAGAAACTCACCTATTCTTTACCCACTAATTTGAAAATCACTGGTATCTTTCCCATTTGTATTATTATGTTATATATATTTTATATGATATTACATATTAAACCAATTGTATATCAATTATTGAAACATAGATAAGCTATAATAACAATAATAGTCTAATAGTGGTTTTACATGACTTTTTGAGAAAAGGCATAGTTTGTTGCTTTTAAGTAACAAATATTATTTTTTAAAGTTTATTTATTACTTCAAGTTATATCTCCATCACAGTGCCCTCTTTCCACCCCCTCCCAGTCCTTCCCTCCTACCCTCTACCCCCATCCCTTCCATCCCACTCCTCTGGAGTGGAGTGTCCCTACATATCAGTCCCCCCGTCCCAGTTCAGCCATCATATGAAGGCTAAGAGCCTCCTCACACACTGGGGGCCTACAAGGCAGCACCACTAGGGCAAAGTGTCTCATTGACAGGTAACAAAATCTATGTTCCTGCTCCCTTTGGTACATTGGCTGGAGTATAGTTATCCTGTATTATATGGCTAAAATATGATTCTGGGTTAGCTCACTTAGGATGAGCTTCTCTAGTCCCATCCATTTGGATGCAAATTGCATAATTTCATTGTTTCTGATGGTTGAGTAGTATTCTATTGTGTAGATGTACCGTAGTTTTTTTGTCTATTCTTCCGTTGAGGGACATCTGGGTTGTTTCCAGTTTCTAGCTATTACAAATAAAGCTGCTATGAACATAGATGAGGAAACTTCCTTGTGGTTTGGTGAGGAATCATTTGTATGTATACCCAGAAGTGGTATGGCTGAGTCTTGAGGTAGAGCTATTCCAAGTTTTTTAAGATATCGCCAGATTGATTTCCTCAGTGGTTGTACCAGCTTGCACTCCCACCAGCAATAGAGGAGTGTTCCCCTTTCTCCACAACCTCGCCAGCATGTGTTGTCATTTGAGTTTTTGATCTTAGCCATTCCGACAGGTATGAGATGAAATCACAGAGTCTCTTGAGTTTCATTTCTCTGATGATTAAGGATGCTGAGCATTTCTTCAAGTGTCTCTCATCCATTAGGGATTCCTCCTTTGTGAATTCTCTATTTAGCTCTGTCACCCATTTTTTGATTGGAAGATTTGGTTTCTTGGCATTTAGTTTCTTGAGTTCTTTGTAGATTTTGGATATTAGACCTCTGTCAGATGTGGGGTTGGTGAAGATCTTTTCCCAATCTATAGGGTGCCGTTTTGTTCGAATGATAGTGTCTTTTGACTTACAGAAGCTTTTCAGTTTCATGAGGTCTCACTTATTGATTGTTGGTCTTACATCCTGAGCTGTTGGTGTTCTGTTCAGGAAGTTGTCACATATGCCAATGAGTTCGAGGGTTTTCTCCACTTTCTCTTCTAATAGATTTAGTGTGTCAGGCCTTATGTTAAGGTCTTTGGCCCACATGGACTTAAATTTTGTGCAAGGTGATAAGCATGGGTCTTATTTCATTTTTTTACATGTTGACATCCAGTTAGATCAGCACCATTTGTTGAAGATGCTGTCCTTTTTCCATTGTACAGTTTAGCTTAAAATTTAAAGAAATGATATTTTACTTCTTTCAAAATTATTCATGTAGTTTCTGATGTGCAATAAAATATGATATTTTGATTTATTAATTCTTAGAATTCTTGAAGTTAATATATTGTTGATGAAGGTCAATGTTGTGTTTTGAATAGGAATACCCTCCATCCATAAACTCATCAATTTGAATGCTTAGTCACCAGAAAGTGTCACTATTTGAAAGGATTAGGAGGTAGGCCTTGTTGGAGGAAGTGTGCCATTGGTGGTGGACTTTGAGGTTTCAAAGTCTATACATCTGATACATCTGTACAAGTCTCAGCTATTTTCTGGCACCATGTCTGTCAGTGTGCTGTTATGTTCCCCACCATAATAAAAATGGACTAAACTTCTGAAAGTGTAAGCAAGCCCCAATTAAATGTGTTCCTTTATAAGAGATACCTTGGTCATTGTGTGTCACTTCACAGCAATATAACACTAAGACAGTCTGTAAATCACGTACCTTTATATGCCAACAAAAAATTACATACAAAACAATGTAAATAAATTTGGACAAATAATTTTAAACTAAAATTTTGTAAGTTCTGATTTAACATTTTTTGTTTCTACCATTGCATATTGATGTTGCACATTTCTGTTACTTCTATATGGTAAAGATTTGATTTTCTTTCCCTTTCTGGATGCTTTCCCAATTGCTGGTGCCTTTCTCTTTGCTGTTGTCTTTTACTAGGTCTTGGTTAACATGCATTAGTGACATCTAGTGTACTAGTTGTACAGATGCCCTCAGCATGCATGGTTCAAGAGCAGCCTCCCGTATTCACCTTTCATAATCCTGCCTATCTGCTGTCAGTCATGAGTTCACATTCAGGTGGAATTTTTTGCTTCAATATATGAGATTATGTGCAGCATTTGTTTCTCTGTGCTGGCTTATTTAAGTTAGTACCTTCCAATTATATTTACTTTACTGCAAATGATAAGTTTTCATTCTTATAAATAGTGACGGAATCATAGTACGCCATACATGGAGCTGTACATTTCCATCAGGGTCTGCTCTTGCAGGTTTCTCTTCCATGTGTTGGGTATGTAAACAGTTCTTTCAATCTAGAGGCTTTCACACTTTAAGGTTAAAAACCTCTTGAGAAAGTTATGTATTGTGGATTATAACTATAATGTATCTTTTTGTCTTATGTGATTCTTCTTAGTTTTTACTTGATGTTGAATTCTTCATATTCATTATTCACATGCAACAGTTTACTTCAGTTATAAACATGTATTACTAGTGGGGTGTAGAGAGGACTCCCATAGTGTAGTGCAGTTATGTTTAAGCAGCCTAATTTCACCCCAGGAATCATCTTTCCTCTCTGGTGGACAACAATTCCCAGTCTAATTGGATTTTTCTAGAGCTGTCATAGATGAGCAACCCTGGACACTATCCATGGAATTTATCACAGTGGGTAACTAGAAGACTGATGAGCTACAACAGATCTCAAAAGATTTGGCTATCTGGTATCTATGTTCTTGACCCTCTACCAAATATTACAAAAACCATGTGGCTGCAGTCCTTTCCCCTTTTTATTCTGGATTTTTCCCTCTTTGAATAGAAAGTAGAGGCTGAGAAGGATTCTGATATTTGTTCCTTGCATATTAAAATTGTATCCCATGGAAACAGCTAGCTGAAACAGGGGTCAGTGCAGGTTTCTGTTTTTATGGCCCTGATACTCTTCCCTGCTTTTTGTGTCTCTATCTATTGAAATTCTGCTGATTCTTCAAGGTCATATTACATGACATTTCTTATGGAAGAACTTTTTGCAGTTACAAAGCACGTGGGACCTCTGAGTTATTATAATCTGATATTTGCTGTACCTGGTACCTATAGTGTCTTCACATACAATTTTTCACTTATCTATATTTCTCAGGTTTTAGAATTTTGGATCCTTTCTTAAAAAGGAGCATACCACAGTTAATGACTCTTTTAAGCCTGTGATATTCAATATAGTACATTCTATAGAGTAGCCATCTGATTAGTCTATATTGAGTTGCTAATGTAGCACAAAGAATATTCATTTACAGTGTGGATACAGCTTGGCTCAAATCAATGACAACCTGAAGAGAAATACTGTAGGTGGTCAGATCTAGCAATATCATTCCTGTTCTTCAAGAATAATGTTACAACTTGGTCTGCGGAGAGTACAGCATTTTATTTTCTCCTGTTCATTTTTACTTTTGTAAAAATCTTATGCAGAAAATTCTTAGAATAGAGAGGTAGTTTCTTTGTTAATCCACAATTTCACAAAATGCAAGGCTCAATTGCTCCTTTTAATTAGTTGCTAAAGTAGAAAAAGTAAATGTTGATATACACACATTATTTTTCTAATACTTGGGCTACTTTTAAAAACAAGTTTTAGTACAAAGGTTTTATAAGGATGAATATTCATTAATGTTATTGTATGTATTTACATACAATGTTTAAAATAAACAATTCTGCAAAGTAGCAAATGATCACTAATTAGTCCACAGTCACAGAAAACAATATGTTTGTCAATATTACATTCTAAGCATTCAAATCACAGTCTTAAATTATTCACAGGCCAATCCTCCCTGCATAAACCTGGCTTTCTGAAGGAGATGGAGTAAAATAAGAGTGTTCTAGGAAATTCTTCTTCTCTGCTTCCATGTGCCCTGAGATTTTGATTTGGGGACTAAGAATCTAGCTTGGTTTAGGTTCATGCATTTTCTCATTTCATTGACATTTTGTTGAGCATGTATTGCATACTAGGGACTCCGCTAAGAAATTTCCTCTAGGAATGTTATGTTTTTCAATAAACAAAATGCTCCAGGAATTTGGTGTCAGGTCACCCATTGGAGTGTGTGCGCACACACACACAAAGATACACAAAAATCATCCCTGGTGGCATCATTGAGAAAAACTGATGCTTCCTCCCATCAGACTTCAACTCCTAATAGCTTTCCAACTGGGATGGAATTTTGTGAGACTTCTCCATCAGTGCCATAATTTTGGCTGGTCTGGTTTGATGTTTGGGAGACATGTGACTTAGGGAATGTTTGAGAGGAATTAGAGGTGGGACTGGGATTGGATTTGATCAAAACACATTGTATACATGCATAACAGTCTCAGAAAACAAAAAGGGAATCCAGGAGAATCATATGTGAAGAAAGGCCATTAAGATAGGTAGCTATGCAAAGGAAGGGAATAACTCATCTTTTTTAAAGAAAGAACTCTTGCTTGGTTTTCTGAGCCTGAAGAGAAGATGCAGACAGTGAAGTTCCAGTGTGAAAGGACACACACTGAGAAGCAGAGAAGGGTTAAATTAAAGCAACTGGCCAGCTATATGAGCTACACCAGCTAAGCACACTTCCAGTCAGCATGTACCCATTAAAGTAATGGACTAAAAGAGCTAGTTGCTTCATTTTTCTGCTGTTTCCTTGAAAGAGAACACCATTCTATCCTGACCTGTGAGTACATTGTGTCTAACAACCCAGTTTATTGTTGATACTGAAAATAGCACTGGAGATGTCAAACTCTCTAAGTGCTGTTTCCAAAAACACAGAGTTCACATGATGTCTCAGTAAAAGGAAAATGTCTGTAATAAATGCTTATCTTCTTTTGTCCATAGACATGATCTTTCTACAAGGGGATATGACTTATTTATTTGTGTAATATAGCAAGAAAGAATATAGCTTCTAAAATATATCTTTCTTTAAGATTTCTTCTTATTTGTACACCTATTGCTTGGTTTCCTATTCTGTCAATCAAATACAAAAGACCTTAATCACATCCTTAGAAAGCACAATCTTGTCTGATTTCTGGGTTCTTCCTAAGTCTTACACAACTCCTTTTGGTATGATATAAGGTGTAGGACAAAATTAAAGGACCTACGAAAGTGAAACTAAATATCTTTTACAATTTCCTATAAATTACAGATGATTAATTACTCTGAGTATCATGAAAAGCAGTGTGAAAAATGAATGCATATTACTTTGATAATGCAGATATGTAATACCAAACTATTTTTATATGCTTTAGATAATGTAATGAATTGGGACTGAAATATGACTCAGTGGTTATGAGCATGCACTGATTTCACAGAGAACCTGGGTTTAGTCATAGCACCTATATGGCAGTTAATTACAAACTGTAATCCCAGCCCCACAGTATCTGACACTCTCTTCTGACTTCCATGACCACTGGATACATTTGGTACCTATACTTATACTTACACACATACACACACACACACACACACACACACACACACACACACACACACATAAAATAGAAAGAAATCTTTTTAAAAATAAAAAATGCAATGATTCTTCTTTTACATGTCTACTAATTTTTCTTCTTCTTTTTTTTTTAATTAAATACTTTATTTTTTTTTCTTCAAGTTACATCTCAGTAACAAACCCCTCCCTATTCCCCCTTCCTAACCCGCCCTTCCACCCTCTTCCCTCCAGAAGTTTCCCCTTTCAGTCCAACAGATGGTTCCTTCTCTTATAACAGTAAGTATTATACAAAACAATAGATATAAATATGCCACATTTATGAGAGTAAATTGGCCCAGTATACCTTCCCAATGTTCAGTTTATACCTATTTGGCCCCTGACTTTAACATTCTACTATCTACCCAACTCCATGAGTTTAAAGGTCTATATGTGACTCAACATTCATACTATCTTGCAACACACTTTTAAGAGTATCTTCTTAGATCTATAACACCCTCTTGATTCCTAAACAGTTCAAAATTTAACTATAAGATTCTATCTGTCTATTCTTCAACCACCTCAGAGATCTGAGAGGGATAAATATATTTGCTTATATAGGAAGTGCAGAGCCTGCAGCTTCCAAAACTAAGAAAGAACATACCAATAACTGCCTGGACAGTTCCCATTTTCTCTCCATACATTCCAGCATCAATCTTCAGGCTTTGGGTCCTGTTTCTCTGACAGACATTTGTTGTAGAGCAGGGATT
>CAJQZJ010032473.1:3939127-4016219 GCA_907164525.1 Lophiomys imhausi
AAGATTTTTTGATATCGAGACATGTCAGCTCCTGACAGCACCCCCTACTCTACTCCAAGTAGAAGATGAGCATCGAAGAATCTCCAGTGGGAGATGATTGAATTGGTGGTAAGCCATTCTCTTGGCAAGAAAAACCACTTGCTTCAACTGTAGACAGACTTCTGTCCAAAAAGGACAAAACTTGGAAGCAGGTAAGTCGATAGCCTAGCTCTGCCAAGACAGGGTAGGTAAGTCCTTCATAATTCCTGCTCTACAACCAATGTCTGTCAGAGAAATGGGGCCAAATGGCTGAAGATTGATGCTGTAATGTATGGAGAGAAAATGGGAACTGTCCAGACAGCCACTGGTATGTCATTTTTTAGTTTTGGAAGCTGCAGGCCCTGCACTTCCTATATAATCAGATATATTTATCCCTCTCAGGTCTCTGAGGTGGTTGAAGAATAGATACCTAGAGTCTCATAGGTAAATTTTGAGTTGTTTAGGAATCAAGAGGGTGTTCTGGATCTAAGAAGATATTTTTAAAATTATGAGGCAAGTTAGTATGAAAGCTGAATTAGATATAGAACTTTAAACTCATGGAGATGGTTAGATAGTAGAATGTTAAAGTCAGGTGCCAAATACATATGGACTGGACATTGGGAATGTATGCTAAGCCATATAACTCTTATAATCATGGCCTATTTATTTCTGTTGTTTTGTATTGTATTTATAGTTATAAGAAAAAGAACCATTATTTGGACTGAAAGGGAGAGCTGTTGGGGGGAAAAATAAATACCTTAAACTAAAAAAAAAAAAAAAAAAAAAAAGAAGGGAAGAGGATGGGGGGGCTGAGGGGGAGGAGGGTGGAAAGGTGGGACTGGAGGGGGGAGTAGGGAGGGGATTGTGATTGAGATGTAACTTGAAGAAATAAAAAATAAATTATTAAAAAAAAAAAAGCCTTTGAAGCTTCTCCAAGAGTAGACACAGCAGGTATTGTGGGAACACACTGGAAGAGTGTCTAAATCTGCCTAGGAATAGCAAAGGAAATTTCTGGGAGTGTCTTGTTTGAAATATGTGTTTGAGGGAATCTGGGAATTGGAAGTGGATAAACAGGCAAGGAGAATGCATTCCATTTCTAGGTACAACAGCGGACAACAGACATCACGATGAGCTGCCAGGAAAATCAGGATTTGAGTTGGAAATGTGTAGTACCTTCACCTAATAAAAGTTCTAAATTTTTTTATTAACTCAATTTTTTTTAAACATAGATTGCACATTTTATCTGTTGCCATCTTCTTACAAGGAGGATTTAGATATTTTCTGGGAAGTGAGAATATCAGTGGAGAACCTCAATCCATTTCTGAGTTGGTATTAGACTTTTGACATAGGGATATGAAATTTAGAAAGTACGTGTTAGAGAACTAGTCCCTGCCAGCTACCAACATTCAGGTAGTAGTTGAAATATCCATGTCTATGGAGAAGAAAGGCACGATTCAAGGGAAATTATCAGCTGAAACATCACCTGATCATATTGTATAGAGGAATACTGTACTCTACAATGGTCTACAATCTTCAAATAGGGGTTTTGTTTGTTTCATTTTAGCACAGACTAATGAGAATTTCTTGGTGTATTCTAAGGACCATTACTACCCCACAGACAAAAATTTTTAACTGCATGGAAACACAAAGAGTATATTAAATAGCCTTTAGGGCTAGGGGAGTGTTTTAGGGGTAGGGTGATTGCTTAGCATAAGCAAGTACCTGGATTCAGTTCTCAAGAGTAAAAATAAAAGAAATAGCCACCAGAAATAGAGTTTTTCTTTTCAAAATTAGTGTGTGTGTGTGTGTGTGTGTGTGTGTGTGTGAGAGAGAGAGAGACAGACAGAGAGAGAGAGAGAGAGAGAGAGAGAGAGAGAGAGAAAGAGAGAGAGAGAGCATCTAGTCTCCTGTGAAGGTTAGAGAACCATTCTATGGAACTCTGCTTCTACCATCTTGTGAGATCTGGGGGTTGAAGTCCAGCAGTCAGAATTCTATAGAAAATGACTTTATTAGTTGAGGTAGCTCACCAGTACAGAAATAAAGTTTTCTAACCACTACATATTAATAGAGTAATGGACTTTGAAGATTTCTTGTCACTTAAGAAAGGCAAGTGTGAAAGATGGGGAAATATAGCTTGAGTTAGAGAGGAGAAAGAAGTTCCACCGTGCTTTTGATGGTGAATGGAGATAACAATAAAGTACATACATTTCACAAAAAAAAATGGAAGAAAAGGCTTGACTTCTTTTACCACAAAGAAATGATCCTTGTTTGAAAGAACAGACACTCACTCAAGATTGAATATTATGCAAAAATCATATATCACAAACTCACAAAGGATTTGTGTTACAGATCAGTGTAAGGCATTGTTGAGCATCCATGAAGCCATGGACTTATCCTCATAAACCATAAAAATTACATATTAGCACATAAATATGTGCACCTTATGTGTCAATTAGAAATAAGTAAAAAGGGAAAATAATTCTCACATAAAACATCTTAAAATGATTCTCGCCACATATTTTCAAAAATAAGTGTCTCAAAATTTGTCACTGACAGTGCAACAAATCTTGATGTGCTGATTATTCCTCTTTCAAAAATTAAATTGGACCACAGAAAAAAGCCAATGTTGTAGGTCCAATGGTCAAATGTTAGCAGTTTCCTCAAGTGCAATGTGACACTTATAATAAAATATACAGATCTGAAGTTTTTAGTCAAAAGGAGCATGAATAATGTCTTGAAACACTAGGTACTCATATATTACAATGGCTTACCAAAAAATCATTTGAACTTTAATTTATTTATTTTCATTTTGTGAGTGTGTGGATGAGTGTTGAGTATATGAATGTGGACCACATGCATGGAGGTAACTGTGGAGTTCAGAGAAGAAAGTCAGACTATTTGTAGATGGAGTTACATGTGATCCTGAGTTGTTTGAGTTGGGTGATGGGAGCTGAACTCAGGTCCAAGCTGCTGTGTGCTTTTAACTGCTGAGTCATCTTTTCAAGCCCCTCAACTGGAAAGTTAATTCATATTGGTTTTGCTATCTACTTATATTTTCATTTATATTTTAAATGAGAAGAAACATAGGTGACAGACTTAGAATTTGGTCATCAAATTCATTTCAGGTTTTACACTATGGAAAAAGCCAATAAAACAGAACAAATAAATAAAACATTATGTAATTTCCAGAGCAAGCAAGACAAAAAGAAAATAAATTGAAACAATCAATAATAAGAAAATCCATAAAACGTTCTAGAATTAAATAATTTAATTATATGGGTCAGAATCATAAATCTGTCACTAAACATTAAAAGGCTAGGCACTGAGGCGGTTTGCAAATGATGACCTTTAATATTATTGAATGTAATTAGACAGTCAAATGGGAACTTGACATTTATTAGTTAAGTATGGTTAATTCTTAAATGCATGCTCCTTTCTTAGCTTAATGATTTAAACAATAAAATGCACAGACTGTCTGCTTTGTGTATGAGCCCTTCCTACTATACATGTATTAGCTCTAACTGTAAGATATACATAAAATTTTATAAAAGAAACAACATAAAATGCCAACACTTTACAGTCACCACTTCCTTAGTACATACGCCATCAGTGTTTATGACCAGCATACCTTGACTGTGGGCTTACATTTAAGCATTCTTGTTCTTAAGTCTTATATATCCCTACGTATGTTTATCACACACTTTGTTGTTGACATTATGCAGATGGGTTTCTGTAAAATAGATGTGATTCTAATGGTATCTTCCAATGGTTTTTATATTGAAAGAATAGGATGATTGGTAATAATATATTGATATCCCTCTGATATGTAGCTTTTGTTACTAACAAAGAAAGTGAGATCTCTCACTGTGGGAAGTCATTATGTACTGAAGATCACTCCAAAACATAGGATACATACACTAAGTGTGGAATATAGTGATTGCCAACAGCTTAGCTCTTAGAAGATAAGACTTATATTTGTGGAGTTTTTCAAGGAATTCAGTGAATGAAGCCCTAAATGAAGTGCTCTATGACATCATTGCCACTACCTATAGTGTAGCTATGGGATAATATTCCATTATGTCTGTATACTCCAGACAATGCTGCCAGGTACTTGTTTCTGATACACCTTCTTCAGAAAGTAAACATTTCTAAAATTCGTCAGAACACCCTTGGCAGCCCAAAATACATGACCCAATGTTTTATATTAACACACTGAGGTTGGCTAATACTAATTCATAAATCCACCAGATAAGATAAAATTTAAAAAAGAACATCAAGAGGGACATGTGGAAGAAATTTTATATATATATATAAAATTTTATATATATATATAAAATTTCTTCTTTATATATAAATATATATAAAAGCATGAAGTGAAAAATATTCCATTCAAATGAGCACATTTGAACTCACATACAATAAGAATGCATTTAGAGACCACAGAGTAGAAAGAAATACAGAAAGATAGACACCATGCATTCTTACTTAAATTTAGGACCAAAACAATTCAACTCACAGAAAGAAAAAGAAGGGTAGTTACAGGCGGAAGGGGTAGGAATGACTGGGAGGTAATTGTCAAGGGGTAAAAAACCTAAATGGGAAGAACATCACCCCTTTTATTTCTATTTTACAACATGGTGAAAACAGTTAGTAGAATGCTGTGATTTCACAACTCCCAAGAGCAAATTTTAAATCTTCTCATTTCATAAATATTAAGTATTAGAGGTAATAGGTTATCATATTTCAAAATTATTTTAAATTGTTTTCATGAGTCATATCAATTATATCCTATAAATTTATACAAAACATTCTATATACTGTAAAATCAATGTTTTATCCTTCAGTGGTTATATAGCTTTACAAGAATATTTCAAGAGTTTTGCAAGTTAGGGGACTGTTATGTATTTACAAGTGTGCCATCCTAATACTGTTTTGTGGACAGTAGCACATGGCTTGAGACTCTTGGATTAGAAAACAGACTTTACTATTCACAGTGGGAAGATCTACAGTGAGGGTGGATAATCATTTGTGCCCCTCATCCCTGAGGAAAGACAGCTGGCCAAGCTGAATGCCTCATAGGAGAAAAATAGTAAGATAAAGAAATTTTCAAAATAATCCCTTTTTAGGAGATGCTGCTTGCTCTTTAGTTTTGTTGGTGGCAAAAATACTCACAGACGATAGAACAAGTAGAGTAACCATAACCTGGTGTCTTTGGCACACCTAGTAAGAAAGTACAGCGACAAGCAGAGCCCAGGGCAGACTATATCTCACAAGAGTGATGTCTTGCAACAGTGATTCAGTGTTGAGAACAAGCAGATTATTATACTGTTTCCATGTTTGTGTACTATCAGAATACTAGGTTAGTAGATGATAGCAAATGCTTTTATGTTTATTTTGTAATTATAATTTAATATATTTCTCCTTTTTCAGCAGTCCCTTGTTTTGTAAATTCCTCCAACACTTTACCTTTTCCAGTGTTACTCTTTCCTATTATAAGGAATAAACATTGTCAACCATGGTATACTGTCTTCAATACTCAGACATGTACCCTTAATGAGGTTCTTTAGTTAATGCAGAATCTTAACACTTTCACTCAAAAATATTAATTTCAAGCCAGCATTCTGTTATTGGAAACAATAACTTAAAATTAATTTCCAAAGTTGCACATGTTCCACAGGTCACCTAATTATTTTTGTTGATCAAATTATTTGTGACCTAAGTTTGCAAGTAGGTCATTCTTAATCATTAGTAGTTGTATTAATTTTCCATTAGTAATAAAGCTACATAATAAAAATGGCATAACAAACACCACATTAATAAAAATAAAAAAGTTGGTGTTTGGTGGAGACAGAGGAAAACTTTGTTAATTAGAGTGTTCCAAGGCTATTATTCAAATTTAATCTCTTAGAACATTTTAGCTATTTTTCTCTAATACACTACAAGAGGATATTAACATTGTTTTTTTGAAAAGGTTCCATTTTCAGTAGGGTTTCTCTTCCCCGTGTTTTCAGTAATGCTTTTAAACGTTAGAAATCCAACAGAAGTATGTTCCATCCAGTTGACCAACAGACCTATGATCAGTAAGATGCAAGTTTTCAGTCATATGGTGCCAAGTCCTCCTGCATTTATTTCAATGTAACAATGCTCTCTGCACTCCATACTGAACTAGGCCTGCCTGAGAGCTTAGAAGTCAGTCAGTTGCATAAGTCTCTAAGGCCTACTAGCTGCTAAAACACAGAGGGTTGCTAATGCGGTCAGAATGAAGAACATGAACAAGCATTAGAAGGCAACTAAGGTTTTTCATGTGTGAATACTAAAAGGTTAAAGATGAATAAAAGGGCAATGGTACAAGTTAAGACCTTGGAATCACAGGAATTCAGGAGGCTGGCACATGGAGAAGGCAGGCTGTTACAAAAATCAGTCTAATTCTTCACCAGTTTCTTACACAGTGTGTGAGGCTGCAGCTACGGGGTGAGTTTTAAGATTTATTATTATTTGGAAATTTTCATGTGTACACAGTGCCTATGGAACTGTGTTAAAAAGACCTTTCCATGTAAATGTATAGTGCATATATTGAGCAATTACCCTCCCACAACCCTTTTTCCCTCTCCCCCTTTCCTGTTAATCGCTTGTCTCTCTAGACTAGACAGTGCTATTTCTACTTCCATATTATATGCACATATAAGATTTTGTATGTCTGTGCAGAGTCCAGAACCACAAACAAGAGAAAACAAAGATTTGTCTTTCGGAGATAGGTTTCATTTCCTTATTATGACTATCTGGAGTTTCATTTATTTTGTTGTAGATGACATAACTTCATTACCTAAGATGGCTGAAAAATTCCACTGTATAAATCCTCTATTTTCTTTATTCATTCCTCTGCCTGTGGACACATTCCTGTGGACACCTAGGGTGATTCTATGGCTTAGCTGTTGTGAATAGTTTTCCAGTGAACATTGATGTGCCAGTATCTTCTGTGCTACTTCATGTCCTTTGTGTAAATACACAGGACTGGTACAGTGAGCTGAATCATAGAGCAGGTCTGTTTGTTTGTTTTTAGTATTTTAATAAACATCTAAAGATGGAGAGAATGGCTCAGTGGGTAAAGTGCTTGGTGCACAAGAATGAGAGCTTGAGTGTGGATCCCAACACTCACATAAAGAGCTGGGTGTGGCAGCATGCCATAGCTGGGAGGGGCAATGGGAATATCCTGGGGCCCTTGAGGTGAGCTCCAGGTGCACTGAGAGACTCTGCCTCAAAATAACAAGATCAAGAGTGAGATAGGAAGACTCTGAATTTTGACTTTTACTCTTGACACCCACATCCACAGGCAGGCATCACACGCGTGCGCGCGCGCGCGCGTGCGCGCGCACACACACACACACACACACACACACACACACGAAAGTATGGTGATATTTCCACCACTCTTATTTTTGCTCAGAATTGCTTTTGGATATCTGGGTTCTTTTGTGCTCTCATATGAAATGTGTGTGTGTGTGTGTGTGCGCATGCATATGTGTTCGTGTGTGTATGTGTTCAGGACAAATGTGGATCTTGGTTGCCTTCTATCCTTCTACAACTTGTTCTTTGAAACGGGGTGTCTCTCTGAACTGGGAGGACATCCATTATGTAGGCTGAATGTCGTGTGTGCAATGTGTCTCCACTGCTTTTCCTGGCCTTAGCATTGCAGCTGTGTGTGGTGACACTGTGCATTTGTATGTGTGCTTGAGAATGAAACTCAGGTACTCACATCTGTGTGGCACCAACTGAGCATAGGAGCTCTCTATTTCTGGAAGAAAATGGCAGTGGAAATTTGATGGGATTTATACTGAAACTGTGTACTGCTTTTAGTAGAATGGGCATTCTGCAATATTAGTTTTTCCAATCCATAATTATTGGAGGTTATTCCATTTTATAGTATATTTTATATTGCTGTTTTAATATATTAGCTTAAAATGCTGACATTAACATAAATGATCATGTTCAACTTGAATATGACAGAAGATGAATTAGAGGAAACACAGTGTAAAACCAATACTCTATAACAGCCCCTGTTGGGCTTAGCAATATTCTGTTATTCATTGAAAAGGCAATCTTATGTATTTTAAAACAAGAACATTCTAACATGATATATCTACTTAATATTTTACAGTCCTCCCTAAAAATTGGAGTTCAGATCTTTAATAACTTTTTCTAATTAGAAAGCAACTGAAAAACCTATTGCTTACAATAATAAATAAATAAAACATTTCTTGTGTTTTTTCATATAACTGTTATTTTCCAATAAATTATGTAAGCCAAATAATACAGAAATGAAATAATTAAACCAGTTTGGCATTTTCAGTTTTATGAGTTTTTTCTGATATACAAGAACCAATATAGCAGAAAATTCTTCATTACTCCTAGAGAAAGGCATTTGTAATTCTTCGAGGAGCCTGGTGATTAAAAATACATCAAGATGTGGGGCGATGGCCTTGTATTCTTCTTTAACCTTTTGTTACTTACATGTGAAAAGCTGTGTTGTCTTCTAAAATGTGGTTCTGATATTAGTCACAACGGCTTTATTAATCTGATTTCCTGGATTTTTTTCCCTAAAGCAGTAGAATGGGTTTATACATAAAATGTAAATGTTCAAGTTAACTAAAACTTTAAGAATGAAATATTTCACCTTGCGTATATAAGGGCTCAAAACTGTAAAATTATGTTCAGACATGATCCATTTCCTTCCTTCTTAGGAAATGGGGCTTTGTACTTTTCCTAGATTGTTCACGAATTCCTAAGCTAAAGCAATTCTGTCCCAGTCTCTCAAGGAGCTGGGATCACAGACATTGATCTTTAGGACCAGGATAGTGTTGACTTTGAATTTACTCCAGTCAGGCCTAAAAATTAATAAAGGAAGAAACAACCAAACAAACAAAAGTCTAGGCCTTACTTGGAGCTGGCCATTCAGTTGACTGTGTTAGTGGCTGAGTCTCTGTCGGCACTGATGCCTGACTGGTTCTATTTAAAGTTTTACATGGCTTGCGACTAATTCAATCATCTCCCACTGGAGATTATTCGATGCTCACCTTCTACTTGGAGGAGAATAGTGGGTGCTGTCAGGAGTTGATATGTCTTGATATAAAAAAATCTAAAGTTACGAAAACATCTTTGAATGCCATATTCTGCAGATCTCTTGAGGTTTTTGAAGAGGCCCTATTTATCTCTTATATTAGGGTAAGCAGATGTTGCTTGTCTCTTAGCAGCTTTATTTCTGATTAGCTTAGAAAATAATTATAATAGGCTGTCATAGTACCTAACAGAATAACCGGCTTGCATAACCATTAGTTTGCATTTCTTAATTATCCTAAACAGTTTATGACAATTAGTAGTAAAAGGCCAAAACATCACATTTCATTTTCTTTTCTTTACCTCCTAACCCTTCCATCCCATTTCTCTGTGGTGGGGTGTCCTTATATAACAGTCCCTCATCTCAGTTGAGAGGTCGTATGAGGGCCAAGAGCCTCCTCATTCATTGGGGGTCTACGAAGCAGTACCATCAGTGAAAAGTGTCTCATTTCCCGGGAGAGAGAACTACTAAACAAACAAACCAATAAGCAGACAAATAGATAAAAAAGACTAAAAAATAGAAAAGCAAGCCTATCTCTTGGTAGGAAAAGCCCCTTGCTTCAACTGTAGACAGAATGCTGTCCAAGAAGGACAAAACCTGGAAGCAGGTAAGTCGACAACTTAGCTCTGCCAAGACAGGGTAGACAAGTCCTTCATAACCCCTGCTCTACAATCAATGTCTGTCAGAGAAATGGGGCCAAACGACTAAAGATCGATGCTGTAATGTATGGAGAGAAAATGGGAACTGTCCAGGCAGCCACTGGTATGTCATTTCTTAGTTTGGGAAGCTGCAGGCCCTGTACTTCCTATAAAATCAGATATATTTATCCCTCTCTGGTCTCTGAGGTGGTTGAAGAACAGATATCTAGAGTCTTATAGTTAAATTTTGAGTTGTTTAGGAGTCAAGAGAGTGTTAGAGATCTTAGAAGATACTTTTAAAATTGTGTTGCAAGTTAGTATGAATGTTGAGTCAGATATAGAACTTTAAACTCATGTAGATGGTTAGATAGCATAATGTTAAAGTCAGGTACCAAATACATATGAACTGGACATTGGGAATGTATGCTAAGCCATATAACCCTCATAACTGTGGCCTAATTACCTCTGTTGTTTTGTATTGTATTTATTATTATAAGAGAAAGAGCCATTTGTTGGACTGAAAGGGGGAGCTGTTGGGGGAAATAAGATATACCTTGAACTTAAAAAAAAGGGGGGAAGAGGATGGGGGGTTGAGGGTGGGAGGGTGGGACTGGAGGGCGGAGTAGGGAGGGGATTGCAATTGAGATGTAACTTGAAGAAATAAAAAATAAAGGGAAAAAATAAAGTTTTACATGGTATTAAAAAACAAAAAAAACAATTCTATCAAAAACTGTTTGAAATGCACTGGACACATATTTGGTCTTATTAAGCACATTCACATGATCATGAAACTATCATATGTAAACTGTTTGGGCTAAAACTATCCAGTAGTCATAATGAAACCCAAACATTCATCAAAGGACAACTTAAATTGCTACATTGTTTGGATTACTCATTTTTGTGAAGAAATTCATTTCTTTCCAATTTTCTACAATGTCATAATATAATATAAAGTCTCCCTTTTTCATACTCAAAGACTTTATGTAGGCTAATGTGCTGCCCCGTAGGTCGTTTCATGATGGTCGGTTTTATATCATGTGCTGTTTCATTTTGGTAGTCACTAGCCAGATGCTGCCAGTAAGCACATTGTGGCTAGTGAAAGTCTGGAACTGAACTTTTAATTTTATCCAATATTAATTCACTTGGCTTCAGATTTCAGTAGCTCTGTTTGGATTCACTATACTACTTAGGTTGGAGAGCATGGGGAACAAAATTATATGATGGTATTCAACTGATCAAAAATCTGGTTAATGCTTGGTTTCTTTTTCAGTTCAAATTCAGCCACAAGGGAAAGAGACCATGACCTTTAGTCTTATAAGTGACACTATTTTTATTGAAAATGTCTGCCATCAATTTCTCTTTTGTCTATAGTTCTTACTTGTAGAAATTACACATACTTTTCTCTTTTTATGATTTGAATGATCTGGCAAGTGAATAAGTATGATAGATTATAAATTTAGATGGGATTTTCTTTTTAAAAAAAATCTCTTGGAATGTTCAGAAATATAGCCAAGATCAAATTGTTGACATAATAATCTTTGATATCTCTGAAAAAGCTTAATATTCAAACATCTTAACAACAGCAAAAGAAACAATATCATGTCACACACAGAGCATGTGCCTCTTTATAGGAGCCAAGACCTTACAATGTGACATACAAGAGAGGAAAAGGTTCAGAACAGGGAACAAGGCCATCAGTGAGTTGACACAAGGCTGAACTCTGGGTGCCATCCTGAATCCTCCATGGTTTTGATAAAGGAAAGTAACATCTGGATGTGTTTATGGCTGGATGTCATGAAGCACTATGGCTATGAAGTGAACCAAATCGACACATTATGATTCATAAGTGCCAGAGAACAGCTTGGCTTACTTCAGCTGCAGCAGCTCCACACAGGTGGTTGAAGCCCTGGAGTCAGTGTCAGGTAAGATATCAAAAGTGTGGTTTCCTCTGAGCCTCTTCTCTCTTCTCTCTGCTGTGGAAATGCTTGGCTTTGTGATCCACGTTTATGTGGCCTCTCCTGTGTGTCTTAATACTTTTGATTATAAGGACACTAATGCTATTGCATTAGGGCACTCCCCAAAGCATTCATTTAACACTTAAGTTACATTTATTTATTACACGGGGTAGAGTGTGTACAAGCCATGGCCCCCTAAGGAAGGACTAATTTAAAATTTTAAATTACATTTATTTCTTTTGTAGGGTACAGGGAAGTATGTGTGTTCAGAACCCATGGCTGAATGTGGCAGTCAAAGGATAACTTTAGGGAAATGTTTTTCATTTTCCACAATGTATATTCAGGATGAAACTCAGGTCATTAGGTTCAGTAGCAAGTACCTTTAATTAGTGAGTTATTTCAGAGCTTGAAAATTGCATTCTAAATCAATCATCTCTTTAAGAGCCTTATCTTTGAATTTGAAGATGGATAAAAAGGCTTCAGCATGAATATATAACAAATTGTAGCAAAACAAAAGAAAACAAACTACCTTACCAAACAACAAGAAAAACAAAAACAGAAAACATCAACAGTCAAAAATCAAAACAAACAATTTTGAAGTAATCACAATGAGACTCTGAGGTAGTGCAGGTCAGATGATATGGATTATGCCAAGTCTAGTAAATCCAGTATGTGGCTCCCCAAGAGCTGTCATCATTATTGTTGGGAACAAACAAAAGAAACTAACTCTAAATACTACCATTTTGTTTTCAGATTCCATTTAATCACAGGGAAAAACTAAATTCAAGATTGTAATAACTATTTCACTTATTATATTTATTGGGTCAATGAATTTACTTGGTCTGCTCCCTCATACATTCACTCCAACTACACAACTTTCTATAAATCTAAGTGTAGCACTTCCCCTTTGAGCTGGAACTGTTATTCTAGGCTTTCGATACAAAATAAAATCATCTTTAGCTCAGAGGAACTGGGGACTTCCCAATAGATGAACAGCTTCTGTTGTAAGGAAACAGTTGTCTGAGTCTAGACATCTGAGGGACAACTTTTCCATCTTGCTAGCAATATCAAACAAGTTGATGTTCCTAATCCCAGGAACAAATTAGCTAAAATACTTTAAAGAAATGCTTTCAAAATCACTTATAAAAATGTTTAATAAAATCTTTTGGTAGTTGCATGCTTCAAAATCCATCTTGGAGATTTAGCAACCAAGCATTGCTAACTTTTTAAAATTTCTTGGGTACAGAAATGAATAGCCAGGTCTTATAGCTATGGACCATTCAGCTATGGATGGAAGTTCCCTATGCTGCTAAATGTTCACCAAAGCTATTTTATCAACCAGAAAGGTCCCATGTGAAAATGTAACTGCCATGAGAAGGTGGGCTGCTCTGAGATCATTAAGTTAAGTGTGAGCACAGAGCCAGTAGAGTTTTTAAAAATCTTATTGTGATGGCATGGGGATCTCACTGTAGAAGAATGAGAGAAATACAGAGCAAAGAGGGGATGGAGCAATAAATCACACTAAGGACGATTGAAAAAGACATTAGAAACATATTATTTTATAAGTTTCTATGAAATAGATATGTAATATGTATCTATATCTACATATCTATCAGTATCTCTCTCTATATATATTTTCATGTGGAGTTATTTCACGTGAGGTGACAATGTTCCCCCAAGAAACATAGACTATCTATCAAAAGTCCAAGTGTCATGAATGTAAAACCTTCCTTTGAGATATTGGTCAGTAGTGGTGGGAAGGTTTCTAAGAGTCTTCCAAACAATGTATGCTGTTGCATTTGCCTTTCATTTCTTCTCAGAACTTGAAGATATTATGTTACTTCTGAAGACACCAGACCCTTCCAACACATGACTTGGAAAAAACAACTTGGAACTGACCTATAAGCTTCCTCGCTGATGAGTGGGTGCCATAGTATCTGAAAGTGTTATGTGTCCTTCTGAGGCTGAAAATCAATCACCATTGTTAAACATCTGTAAGTCTATGAACCACAACAATGACCTGTCTAGAGTGGTATTCCTAATGGTGCAATAGCGTGCCACTTTTACACTTGGGCTAACCAATGTAAAGACTTTCTAACTGGCCAACTCAATAGAAAGGGATTAATGCCCGCTACAGTAAATTTAGCCAACTGCTATTGGCTAGAGAGGACATAAGCCCTAGAGGAGATACTACTAATTCCATTTCTTTAAACCATTCTAATTGCTAACTGTATTCTAAATACATATCCTTATGCCCATAAATAAGTGCAGCCTTCATCCTTCATCAAAAAAGGTTCTTTTGGGAACAGATGTAAACTAATATGGTGATCCACAACTGGTCAAAATGCAGAGAAGAACAGGCTATTATGTCCAATCCCAATTATTATATATAGATGCAATCCCTACACCTAAGACTCATGGACCATCATGAATGGAGGGGGAAGCAAGAGTCTAAGAGCCAGAGTACTAGAATGCCTGCTTGAGATAGTGTCTTCTAGTCATGTTAGGGAAGCTGCACCCATGAAGTCTTGAAAATGTAGTTGAGTAAACAAAATCCATATAATGGCATCACCAGTCAACATGCCAATTAGAATAGGTGAAATGTCATTAAGGTCCTACAAGTAGCTTACTTCAAATCAACAACATTTTTTCTCATTTTCTCTAATGGTCACTTTTTAATTGCTACCTTTCACTTAGCATAACTGTTTTAAGCCTCACCTCTGTTCCGGCATCCCTCAGTGGCCATCGTATTTTATTACTAAGCTGCAGTCTATGTTCATCATCATTCTGCTCCACACACAGCTAAAAGTAATATGCATCTGTTGGTGTCCATTGCTACAATATTCTATAAGCTTAGCTTTTCTGAGCTGGCAGTGTACCTCAAGTTATTTGTATTCTTGATGATTTTCAGTTTTTCTACTGATTTATTAAATTTCTTCCTATTACTGTTGACTCAAGCATTTATTACTGCAGTTCTACTATTTTTGCTGAAGGCATTTGAAAATTTGTTATTAGGAAACTAAACATTCACAGCTGTGATTATTATTATTATTATTATTATTATTATTATTATTATTAATGCTTGTTTTATAATAGGTTGAACTTAGGGCCTCATTCTTGCTAACCAAACACTATACCACTGAAGAATATACTCCAGTTCTGATTTTTATTTTTTATTGTGAGACAGGTTCTCACTAAGTTGCACACACTGGATTTGTACTCAATGGGTGTCCCAGCAGACTTGAACTTGTAATCCCTAGCCACAGCTACCTCTGGGATTACAGGCCTGCACCATAACCTACAGCTGTGATAATATTATTAATTGGTCCCACATAATAAAATATTATATTTATTGCTGCTCACTGCAATGCTCTAAAACTATTTTTCTGATAATATAGACAATCCAATTTTCTCTAAACACTTTGAAATGATTTACATACCATAATTTAATATTTAAAATACTCAAGTGATCAGCCACATAACTACACCATAATGCAGCTTTAAGCATTTTCAGCAATCTCCCAGAAATCTTGTACCATTATGTCTTCTTCTGGTGTACCTCTGCCTGCACTCCCAGCCTTCATAGAGCCTGAGTACCAGGCTAATCTATTTATTTGTCTTGCATAGATACTTCTTAGTGGACCACACAATATATAGCTTTTTTCCACAGCACTTTTCTGAGGATTGTATTTCATATACATTTGTAGCATTTAGTTTTTCATTGTCAAATAATATCATATTGTATGAACACATTGTTTTTCCATCCATCAGGTGATTAGTACTTACATTCTTCCTGCTTCTTGGTTTCATCAATAATGTTGTCTTGGTAAGGAGGTACAATTTTTGAGAGTAAGTTTTCATCTATCTTTGGTATACTTTAAGGGACAGAATTATTTAATAATGTCATTACTGTATTTTGGACTTTTTTAAAAGGGTAAGTGAAGGCATTTTTTTTTCATTTTTACCAGTAAAGAATTAGGAGTTTCATATTTTTTACATAAACACCTTTGACTTTCTTTTAACAGGTATTAGAAAAATATCAGTTTTTAATTATTTTTATAGGCTGAATAAAATTATGCCTTTAAATTATCCAATGTGACAAAATCAAATTTTTATTACATATTTTGAATGATCAATGACACAGATAGGCTTAAATACATCATCTCATTGTTTCTTTGGGAGGGGGTTAAGGCAGAATTCAGTGTTAAAGCTCATGTTCACTTTGAACTCATTACATAAGACTCCACCAGTATGGAACTCGTGATCCTCCTGTCTCAGCCTTCAAAATGATGGAATTATGTGCATAATCACTGTTCCTAGGTCACCATTTGACTTAAGCTTGTCTTTTTGCTTGTTTATTTCACATCTTTTTCTCAAATTGTTATTAATTCAATATTTTCATGATTTATATTTAATCTTCCCTATTGTCTTTTTAGCTATAATTTTGTAACCTTATTTTGGTACTGCCTTTATAATTTATGTATCTGGGTTATAACAGTATGTCTTCTGTGATGTTATAATACTACACTCAGAATCCAGGTGTTATACTCCAGGTGTTTGTTCCATACTCTCCTTCATGAATGGCAAGGGTATTATGATAGGATTTACTTCTTCTGTCTCTTATGCCTTAAAACATCACTACTACTTTTGTCTAAACAATTGATTATCATAAAATGACATGGTCATCCCTCTGTATCTTGGGAGGATTAGTTACAGAACTCCTGTGTTCTCAGATGCTCAAGTTCCTTGCATTAAATGAAATAGCATTTGCATATATCCTAACAACCCTTCAGTTTAAATCATCTCTAAATTAACATATTTCATGTAATTGGGTATAATTGTTTAGGAAATGGTCAGAAAATGGCATGGTAAATACAGATACAACTATTTTTCAGCATGTTTTAAATCTGCATTTGAGTATACAGACTTGGAGCTCTTGGCTGTGGAGAATTCACTATGTAGATTTCTTTCTTCCTTTGTGCAACATCACGTTCTCATCTGGCAGACTGTGTTCTTCCTGCTTAATGAACTGTTTAAAATGTTTTCTGTAGAATCAGTCTGTTGCTGATGAATTATTTCGGCTTTTGTGTGTCTGAATAAATGCTTGTTTCATCTTCATTTCTGAAAGACATTCTTAAAGTTACAGACCTTCAAGCTTCTGCTGCTTTCTCTCGGGTTTCTTTCAGAACTTTAGAAATTGCTCCATTACCGTTCACACATCATTTGTTAGAGAAGTCTTTATAGACATTATCCATTTCTTTGTAGCCTTGCACAAATGCACCCTTATTTCTGACTATGTTGAAGATTTTTTATTTATTGGCAGTTGGATCCATTTAGTTCTGATGGGTTTCTTCTTGCATCTGGTGCTGAGCTGTGCTGAGCCTCTTGACACTGTAGTCTAAAGAGTTTTCAGGAAGACTGAAATGTTCAGGGATCATTTTTTATACATGTTTTCTGTCTTTGCTTTTCTTCTTATCTATAGTTCTTTCTTGAACCTGTGTTCTGTTAGTTTTTCTTGCTATTTTTTATAATAAATAGTTTCAATCATTCTCTTGTTGATATATAGAAAATTAATGCGTCCTTTTAAAATACCTCATCTGCTACTAAATTAGTTCAGCTTACACAGTCCAGTTTTCATCTCTACTCTAGAGACTTGATTGTTGCTTTATTTTATATTGGTACATTTTTTATTATTTAAATTTTTATAGCAAAATTTGACAATATTCTTTGTCTTCTTGTCTTGCTGAAATAATTCATCTTCCCAGATTATTCATACCTTCCCAACCAACTTCATGCTCTTTCTCTCAAAAACTCCCCCAAAAAGAAAACAGAAAAAAAACAAAGCCCCCAAAACTCCAGACCATACAAAGGAAACCACCAAAGCAAAGCTCACACATAAAATGTAGCATGTTTTGGGTGGTCAACTATTTCAGAGAATGGGCCCTAGAGTGTGGGGGATAAACCCAGTTTCACACCAGTGGCAAAATTGTGAGACATTTCTCTTGTGTTCTGTTAGTTTGCCTTGTTATGCTTTATGGCAAATAGTTTTCATTCATTCTGCTTTTTCATATACAGAAAATTAATGCACAATAAAGGTAGCTGTTTGGTTGGCAGTGGGACTTAGTGCCCACCTCCCCTTCTGCATGCTGGCATTTTCTCTGACTTGAACTTATGCTGTCACCATCTCTGTGGAGTCCCATGTGCATCAGTCCTATTGTAGCTGGAAGATGTTCCATCCTTGGACTCATCCACTGCCTCTGGTTCTTACAATCTTTCCACAGGTATCTTGGCTCTTTAAAATTTCTGGCCATTATGACTGCTTTTCTTCTTATCTATAGTTCTTTCTTGAACCTGTGTTCAAACACACACACACATACCTCACAGATATCTGGAATTCTTTCTGTGCCTCTGTCTCCTGCCTAGTATTCTAAGGGCCTCCTCCATCTTCATCAGTCTTTCTTGACTCAGGTTCATATATGGCATTCATATATGTATATGAATGATACAGCTGAATCTTGTGTTAGATCAATTTTCCTCTTTTTGAGAATCTTCCTCACTGATTTCCATATTGTCTGACCAGTCTGCATTCCAAGAAGGAATAAGTGTTCTTCTTTCCCTGCATCCTTGCCAATATCTCATGTCATTTGTTTTAATAATCTTGGTTATTCTTACTGGGGTACAAAGAAATCTTAAATTAGTTGTGATTTACATTTCTCTGAAGTGTCTCTACGTAACATTCTGAATGACTAGATATAGCTATGACAACTGTTTTAGTGTCTCCGTTTACTAATCAAACACAATGCTAATTCTGGGTCAATTTTGATCAGTCTGTTTCTTTACTGCCTGCCAGACTTTGATAGTTCTTTTGCAGATCTGGAATTTTAAATTGATTTATGCCACATGAGTTTTATGTGTTGGTGGCTTGACATATTCTGTTTTCATATAAATAATCTAGACTTTTCTTTGGGATTCTACTTAATTATACGAAGATGTGTTTCTTTCTAGCATCACACCTAATACTGCATAGGTGGAGGCAGAACAATACTCAGTTTAGGTCTCATTCTTTCCTGCTGCTTAGAAAGTCCTTCATGTGTATTATGCTCCGTGTACTATTACTAGTGAGTAGCTTTTTCCAGGACAATTCGGGGTGGGGACTCACATACCTGTGAATACTGGGTATTAATGTCTCCAATGGCATTTTCCTGAGAGTTGGTTATTTAGACACACACACACACACCTCACAGATATCTGGAATTCTTTCTGTGCCTCTGTCTCCTGCCTAGTACTCTAAGGGCCTCCATCTTCATCAGTCTTTCTTGACTCAGCTTTTTATTTTCAGTTCAGGAGTCCTCTAGCTACCCATGTTTCACTTCTCTGTGTCATGGCCTGGGAACTCTATCAGGGTCACAGACTAAAAGATGCTTCTTACTTGTTCCCTCTCTCCCAGAGATCACTGTGCTTCAAAGACAGTCAGCACTGCATGTTGTTTCACAGGTTTGTGCGCTTTGGTTGTTTTAGGTAGGTGAAAGGGTATGTCACGTTCACATTTATTACATTTGGCCATAAGCATGAGTTACTTTCATTCTGGGTGGAACTACATTGGATCTCTTTTTCTTCTATCAAGTACGGATACTTGAGGGATAGCTTCTATATTAGTATGTTCTATTCTTACTATCTTCAATGAACAGCTCCTATGCACTTTGTGTATATGTTACAGTCAATATTTGCTAGAAAAATCAAACTTTGGAGTTGCTCTGTTTTGTCCTTTGACCTTTACTTAGCTTGAAATATGGAAAGGCAAACTTCTCGACACCATCTCAGTTTGTATTTGTATAAAACATCATTCACAAGCTTTGGTACATTTTCCAAATTGAGTTAAAGTTGAACATAAAATGTAGCCTTGGGTGTGGAGAGATTGCTTATGCTTCAGAGTCCTGGTGCTTTTTCCTAAGTCCAGAGTGTGATTGCCAGGCCCTAAGTCATTCAGCTCACAATCACCTGCAACACTGTTTTCAGGAAGCCAAACATCCTCTTCTGGCCTGTGTGGCCACCCTTACATACAAGGCAAATACACACAAATGCACACATTAATAAAATGGAAAATTATTTTTAGAAGTGTAGGTTTATTACAGTGGTTTCATGAGGTTTAGTGTAGAAAAATTTGAAAAATAACATCTTTTTTTTGTTTATAAGAGAAAAGCCTACATTCTATCAGTTAATGTGAGCCTGCGAATACAAGTCTGGGGTGTTGATGACTCTCAAGGAGAACCACACACATAGCCATGTTCACCATGAACACTTCCACACCCTCACTGCTTTAGGCAATTGCATCTTTCTTGTATTCCTTTCCTTGATAAATGAGGATTGGATTATGTACTTGTTAACCCCCATCCCAAAATTAGGACACCATATCCATTTCTTTGGCATCATAGGCTTCTAACTGAATACATGGAAACTTTCAACATTAGTACTGAACTTTCTTACATTTGTTAGTTTAAAAATCATGAAAATATTAAAATCAACTTATAGTTCTTTTTCATTAAAGTGTTTTCATTTGCCCATTAAGTCCTGGTATCTTGAGAGTGAACCAAATCCCCTTTAAAATATACTCATGGTGACTAAGCCACTAATTTCCAGAATGTAACTTACTCGTTGGAATTTATAAAGACATCAAATTACTTTGAAAGTATACATGAGATTTTTCATGTCCTCTATTAGTACAACTCAGCCCCAAGCTTCAATTCAGTCCTTTGGTGGAATAGCAGGCATCCCCATGGTAGGATTGTACTAATCCAAACAAATTATTGAACACTAGTGACTAAGGGAACTAGAATATGTGCTATGGATTCTTTCTTTCAGCTGTAATTATTTTTTTCCATCTAGAATATTCTAACTTCTAAGCCCTGAAAACTTTTTAAACATCTGAGTGTCTGGGTACGGCTCAGACAAATTCACCTTGCTAGAAGAGAATTCAGCTTGTTTGTGCCTGCTTACCTAGACACAAGTAACTTTCAAAAGTAACATATGCTTAAATTAATTTTTCCTAATATTAAAAACCTATCTAAACAGTCTCCAGCAATTTCAAATGAGTGTTGTTTTAATTTGTTACACAATCATGGTTTTTGAAGGCAATAGAGGTGAGAAAATTCAATAAATGTGCATTTGTTTTTCTGAAAGAACCTTACTGTTCCCTTCTAGAAGGGTTGTACACAACCATGAAAACAAAAGAACAAGTCCCAAAATTTCTTGATCCCATTAGACCAAGCAGAGGCCCAGAGAGGGATTTCTGTGCAGAAGCAGTACCTTGACCAATGGAACAACACAGAGAGCCTTTTGAACAGTGAAGCTGTCCTATAAACATACTTGTACAATGTAGAAGACACTTCTCATATTGCAAATTAAGCAGGTGTAAACTTCCTGTGAGTGAACTTGAGACAGGTCTGCTTCACAGTGTCTGTCTGTAAGTGGTCCCTGGGATAGGAATGCATGTATTCTGTCTGTTAGTGGTCCCCGGGACAGGAATGCGTGTATTCTAAGGAGACACTTGTGGCCATCTCTTTGGCGAGCTACCAGACTATTTATTGTAAGAATGGACTCCCCCCCAGATAAGAATTTCCCCAGGACTCTCCTGCTGGAGAAAAAAAAAAAAAAAAGGTCGAAGCCTTGGAGGTATCAGGAGAGAAGGTTGTCTCCGAGTTGAAGCCTTGGGGGAAGCAAAAGAGAAGCCAGTCTCCTGGAAGAAGATTTAGTACTTGGCACATTGCTTGGCAGGAGACTTGGAACTGAAAGATGGGAGCTTGGAGAAAGGGTAGGCACAGACTGCTTAGTTACAGATATTTCTCAGCTTCTGTTTAAACTCCACCTTTGGGATGTTAGCACCTTAAACGGTCTCTTGACCTTCATTGATAAACCTTTCCTGCTTTTCCGTATTATTTGGCTCTTTTAATTGACTTATGAAGGACAGGCGATCAAACATGGCTACTTGGAGCACAGGCTGTGACCCCATGCCTGGTAATGCATTCAACTCTGCTATAAAGTGCTATTTCTTATGCTTAGGGGTCAGCTATTTCTGCTGTCTTTTACATGAAGGTTTTTTTTTTGTCTTTTTTATTTATTTGTTTGTTTGTTTGTTTGTTTGTTTATTTATTTATTTATTACTTCAAGTTACATCTCCATCACAGTGCCCTCTTTCTACCCCTCCTGGTCCCACCCTTCCACCCTCTCCCCCCCTCCCTCCTATCCTACTACTCGGGAGTGGGGTGTCCCTACTTATCAGTCCCCTGCCCAAGTTCAGCAGTCAAATGAGGGCCAACAGCCTCCTCATGCACTGAGGGCCTACAAGGCAGCACCACTAGGGAAAAGTGTCCCACCAACAGGAAACAAAATCTGTGTTCCTATTCCTTTTGGTGCATTGGTTGTAGGATAGTTATCCTGTGATATATGGCTAAAATCCAATTATAAGTGAATAGATGCCATGTGCATCCTTCTGAGTGTGGGTTAGCTCACTCAGGATGAGCTTTTTTAGTTCCATCCATTTGGCTGCAAATTGCATGATTTCCTTGTTTCTGTTACTCAACTTCACATGTAATAACAAAAACACCCAGAATAACTAAGTGAATCCTGTACAAAAACAAAACAAAACAAAACAAAAACAAAAACAAAAAAACATCTGGAGGCATCACCATCCCAGATTTCAAGCTGTACTACAGAGCAATAGTAATAAAAACAGCATGGTACTGGTATAGAAATAGACCAGATGATCAATGGAATCGAATTGAAGACCCAGAAATGAACCCACATACTTATGGTCACTTAATTTTTGAGAAAGAAGCCAAAACCGTACAATGGAAATAGATGAAGTTTTAATGCTTGATGCAAGTCTGGATGTGGTATACACAAAGACTTTGCCAGTTGCAGGGCATGACCTAGGTAATTCATCAGGGCAGTTGAGTCTGAAGGCAGTTGGCACCTTTGACTGTTACACATTATAGAAAACATTCACACATATGCTTAGCAATCCTTATGAAAACCTATTTGATTTTATGCCAGGACAGAGTATTTGCTTAGCTCCCTGACGCAATGTCACTCTGGTGATCTCAGCTTACAAAATTCCACTGGTTCATTTTAATCTAGGAGATTTTTTTTATAAAGCAGCTAATATGTTCTTGCATATTTAGAAAATAGAATTGCACACCATTTGTGCTAAGACATTTGGTGCTATTTGTCTAGAGACTAACACTATAAATGTCAAATGGAGATCGCTTAGCTCAGGTTCATTACGTTTATTGACGGAAACTCTATGAAATATCTACATGTGAACTAAATGGAGCTGTCATTGCTATTTGATGCTGTGGAGATTTATGGAATTTGAAACCATATTAACGTGTATTTGAGTTTTGACTTTACCTCTTTCCTGTTCCATAAAGTGTGGATACAGATGCATACAAACTAAATCTGGATGCCCTGATAGCTTAAAATTATACATATTTTTCTAAGGTTTATTTGTCCTAGTAGGAATTAGGAACATTTTTATATAATATCTTTTGTGGCAATCGAGTGTGGACTGAAGAAGCTACATAGAGAGTGATGTAAAGGGAGTTAGTTTGCAGAACAATTGTGAAATCTTTTCATTCTGGGGAGCATGGAAATCCAGACAGGAGAGACAGGATACTATAAAGATTGATACAGTGCTGGCCAGATACATGAGGAAAGTGCCTTTTCTCAGCTAACTAGTCTACTTCTGTTCTTGCAAGAGTTCCTCCTCTCTATTTCAATTTTTCAAATAATTTTGAAGAATTTATTTTACTGTGTGTGTGTATGCATATCTGTGCATGCATGCACTTTTTTTTTTTAAACAGGGTCTCTCTGTATAGCATGGATTGGTCTAGAACTCTCTGTTTAGACAGGCTGGCCTTGAACTCACAGAAATCTCTCCCGAATCTCCCCAGGACTGGAATTAAAGGTATGTACTGCCATACCCAGCTCTATTTCTATTTGTATGGTCCCTGGTATACTTTGTTTGTTTTACCCTGACACACAAAAGCCTGAAATGGAATACTCTCTGAAGCTTTCTCAACAGCTTGACATTAATTATATTTCCCTTACATGTCAGGCTTTCTTACCTTTTTCTCCTCCATGATTAACTTAGACGCATGAATTTTTGTCCATCTTCCCTCCTGGGGACTCTAGGATTTTTAGCTTCTTGGGACTCGTATTTTTCTCTAATAGATTTGGATTTGAGTTTCTGACTTCATTTTAAAATTATTTTACTAGTGATACCAAAATCCCCCAAAAGGAACCTCAGTGTTCCTGGTAGTGCTATTATTACTAATGGAATATAAATCCAGATGATATATAAGTAGAGATATTAAAACCATGTATTTGCTTCAGTCTAATGTACCTCTTTTTATACATGATGCTTAAATGGCTTAGACTGGAAAAACTATAATTTTCACCATCCATCTATGTCTTCTCATTCACTCATTCTTGAGATGGTTTCTCAAAACCCTAGGCTAAAGCCATCCTTCTATCTCAGCTTCCTGAGTGGATGAAACTATAGAGTATTTACTGTTCACTTATTGCTGCTCAGAGATGTTAGTGACCATCCTAGCCTAAATCCAAGACTTAGCAATCTACAAGAATAAAACAGATTGATTAATCAACTCTGAGATTCATTTGTAGAAAAAAGAAGGCACATTCTCATCTTCAACTTTTTGTTTCAAAAGAGATTTTTGTTGGTGTTGTTGTTGTTGGCTTGTATATCCCAAAGAAAACAGGGCTGACTCTTATCCAGCAACACTATGGTGTTATATAGAGAGAAGAACAAAGTCAATGCCACCAGTTCTGAACAATTAGCATGCAAAATCTTGCAGGCAGGAAACAGTGAAGGCTATGCCACAGATCTGAAGGCTCTGTTCAAACCTTAGATACTTAACTCTTTTCCCAAAATCCTCCTCTTCAAACCATCAGGCCCATGGTAAGAAGGGAGGCAGAGGCAGATAGAGGAGGGAGGAGGCCCTCTCCAGGCTGCCTGTTCCTCCTATATTCCCACTTCTTCTCCCCATGTTCTTTCTCTCTACTCTGCCCCGCAGAGCAGACCGATCTTTCTAATAAATATTAGTATGTGCTCTTTCCTTGCACAATTCTTTCATAGTCTGTGATACCCACCAGCACAAGAGAAAGCCTAGAAACCAAAGTAAAGAAAAATCAAAGGGAACTCTAAAATTTTGGGTGTGAAAAAGTAATTGAGGCTCAAGACAGCAGTATATTTGTCTTCTTTTTAGTTCTCTAGTGGATCTCCCTGCCTCTGACACATGGAAAAGGCTCTACTAACATTACAGAACACTTGGATAAATGGCTAACAAAGGTTTAAACACATTTTGTGATACTGGGCAAGTGTTCTCCATTGAGGTATATATAAACATCTCTATGTTAGCTTCTGTATATTAATATCTTGATTTCTAATACTGTTGTATACTTAGCTTTTATAATGTGGAAACAGTATATGCAGGTCTTAGATTTTACTGTGAAGAATTTGAAATACCAGTTTCAATGTAGATTGGGTAGGAGTAATTGGAAGTCCAAAATTTCCTGTATAATTCTGACTGCCAGAAAACGTGAATCTGCAATTAAGTTAAAACCAAGGCCGGATGTAGAACAATGGTGGGTTACTTGCCCAATATGCATAAGATGTGATTCCCAGCATTACAAAGAAGACAAACATTATGCTATAATCTCAAAATCTATAAGAAATAAATATAAACACACAAAGAAGAAAATAAAATCCTCATTAAGACAGGAAATACAGGATTGACCGGATCCCCTTTTCAGACTTGAAAACGGACTGAGTTTCCATGGCACACAATTCAAAAGTGTATGACATCTTGCCATTGAAGCCATAAGCATCAAAATTAAACCAGTGAGAATGCTGCAGTTTCTTTAGACTATGAGCAATTCAGATAGATCATTTAGACACGTGACAAAAAAAAGCTTGTCATTTTATGATTGTCCTTTAAGAGAATAACACATTATGAATTTTGTTTCACAACTGGTTAGATAAAAACTTCCTATTGATTTACATTTTTGCATAACATTTTAAGTGTGCCTTACTATTTTGAAAAAAATATATACCAAAACCAGAAATCTACATTAAGATTTAAAATTCCAGATTAAATAAAATCATTAGATGTACTATCTTACAAAAGTCATATATTAGTTATCAACAGAAAACTTAAAATGAATGAACTTAGTGGTTTTAAATTTTGACTAAACTACCTGAGAATTTAGAAGAAACATGCACTCTTTTTAACTCAAACAAAGCACTATGTTCTTAAGTAACTGAAAAGATTATATTGCCGAATTCCCTTGAACTTTTCACTTGTCTTCAGTATCTTTTGTTCATTTTGCTGATAATGAGGAGAAATGATCATGTAAAACATATGCTTTTGAAAAAATTTTCAAACTTTCATACATTTTAATTTAGTCTGATAGCAACTGAAGTCAAGTATGAACATTTATGGTTAAAACACTTTCACTTTAATCAAATATAAAACTTGAGTGTTTTAATTATTTTTATCTTTAAAAGGAATAAATTATTGATATATATATCTTTTAAAAAGATATACACCACATATATGTGTATATACACATGTATAGCCTGAGAGGCCCCATGCTCCAGAGTTTCCATGCTAGAGATGACAAAATGCAAGTCAGTTGTACCATCTGATGGAGAAAACACTGGTGTACTGAAAAATTGATCTCAAACAGCTGAAAAATTATGAGCAGCTCTCCCTGAGGCAGAAAGAAGCTGTTGAGCAGAGAAGGCCTCAGCAAAGCAGCAAAAGGGCAAAGACTAAACCCTGCAGCACAGCTTTTGCCTAGAGGGGTTCAACCAGTTCAAACAGTGGCATGAATGGAACTGTGGCCAGCCTCAAAGACTGAGGCAGAATGGCTGAGTGGCTAATACAAACAGAATAAGTTGACTTATGGACAGTTGAGGCCTTCCAGAGAGAAGAAAGCCTAAAGTCTCAATTAAAATGAAGCTGCCATAGCCAATTTACCCTAAAGCAGCTATGTCTGAGATATTCCTGAAGAAAGACTGTTAAGTGCCTTAAAGGTTCTACCCCTGAGGTATTCCTGACAACTGAGGACCTGCCCCAGAGCCTGTGTTCCTGAGAAGTGAGGACCTTCCCAGAGACTGTATCCTTCTAAATATTGAGATTTGTTGTTAGATAATAGTTGCTATGGTTATTAATAGGTATAGTTGTTAGGTAACAGGGGTTATAGTCATTCTTAGGGCTAGTGTTAGGTAACTGTTTATATTAGTTATAAGTGCATATAGTTAATAAATACATATTGGATATTTAAAAATTTTCATCAGCAGCCACATCATACATACATATGTACATCAGATATACATATATATGTATGTGTGGCTGCTAATGAACAACTTTGTAAGACTTTGTTCTTAATTCCACCATGTGTGTTCTGGTTGTAAAATTCAGGTCACTGTCTTGGCATTTCCTATCTTGCTGACCTCAGTTTTTTTTTTTGGGGGGGGGAAGAAAGTCTAAATAAAGGGGGACAAAGGAAGGAATGAAGCAATTCTGCAAATCAACATGAAAAAAGAGTATGCCAGTAGGCTCTGGGAAAACACAGGAGTTCTATTTTTCATCTAGGGGAGAATTTTAGAATTTTAAAGGGACAAATAATGGTAGTCTCATGAGAGATATAAATATGGTGTGAAATTTCCCAGGATGCCTGTGTTATCTGGTAATGGGAACTTCAAAGGAAATATCCGCCTTTGCCACCTGAATTTAGATGATGTCATAATAATGGTACATATTCAGGGCCTAGTACTATTAGTGGCCAAGACAAGCATCTCATAAATGTAAGACACTTGTAAGATTTTAGTTTTATATCAGTTTAAAAATGTCTTCATGGAGTTTGTTTCTGAAATAAGAGCAACTAACAATATATATTCACAGCAGATTCAAGAATCATACTTACGAGGATTTATCTGACTCCAGAGACTGACCAGTTGTGTGACTCGAAGGCATTATATAGGGCTGAGGTTACTCTATGTGCTGTGTTCCCTTGTGTAAGGCTGAATGTTTTTAACATCTTACCTTCATGAAACAGATATTTCTCTAAATCATAAGATAAACACAGAGAGACAAGAATTCTATGAAGACCTCTACTTACTCAAATTACAGAAAATTCTAGGATACAATAGCAATCCAATATAGTGCATAGTAATGGAAATTCAAATAAAATGACAATCTCCAAGGATAGATGTTCCTGTGATAGCCTGACCAGAAGTTGTTGAAGTCTCACAGAGTCATAAGTCCTTTCACAAATTCTTTATGCTAACATAGCATTACCTAGACACATAGTTTTGCCTTTTCATATCCATGTATTCCTTCTTCCTCTACTACTCTACTATCAATGCTGTTGACATTTGTTATGCCCCAATCTTAACAGGAATTAGACTGTAATTTTAATATCAATGTTCAGTGAGTTTAAAAACTTAGATGTTCTTCAAGATGGCTTGAATACTACTAAAGACCAAACCTCTTGGCTTGGTTTGCCTTGGTTTCAACCCCTTATCAAATTGTCTTTTCTTGCTTATTACTATATTCCAGTGTTTTGCCCTCCAACAATCTACTACTTATTTCCTGATTGATCCCCATTTTGTCAGTCTCATCTCCACACTGACATCTCCTTTCCTTCTAACTAGCTGAGTGAAATGCACTCAAGAATCTTAATGCTTTGAGAATAGAAAGTAGGCACTTTGTTTACTTGGCATTGGGGTATATTGGCAAGCATTTGAGTTATTCCTTCACCACACTGTCCATCAGGGACTAGAATAGATTATTCCATATTATACATTTTATTATACAATGCAGCATCTATCTTATGGAATTTTAATGACAATAAAAGCCTTGAACATGTGTTTAAATAGACTTTCTGTCTATTTATTAGCTACTTAAGTCTGAAGATTTCTAACACAGAAGTCTTCCTTCATGAATGCCATACAAATTATGCCCAGTATGGGTTCTATCCTGTGGAATAGTGTTATCATGAAGACTGGACATTCATTGTATAAATGTGGCAATATGAAAAGATGGATTAAGATGGTGGGGGGAGAATTCTTAATATTGGTCTGTTTGGTTATAGACCTTGTACAGAACAATACAAACAAGCAAGGCAAGTTGTGCATATTGGAACTACAACCATTGCTCTTTTGTGCAGCACTTTCCTGCAAGATATATTACTTCACCTTGGAGGAAAATTTGCTAAGACACAGGATGTCCTAAAGTGAGGTAAAACATTTTTTTTTTAAACATTTATTTATTTATTATGTATACAGTATTTGCTCTACATATATGCCCGGGCAGATCTCAATGTAGATGGCTGTGAGCCACCATGTGGTTGCTGGGAATTGAACTCAGGACCTTGGGAAGAACAGCCAGTGCTCTTAACCTCTGAGCCACCTCTCCAGCCCGAGGTAAAACATTTTATACATCAGAGGAAAGTTTACTAAAAAAGCAAGGAAATAAACAATTTAATAGCATCAGGATATCCCTGAAACTGAAAAAATTAAGTAGACCTTCCCTTCCCAAGCATATATATAATCAGTAAGAACTGCTAAGGGATACACTCAGACCATTCCAAGCTGCCTGAAAAAGGCTGAGACCAACTGAGCTACCTGGATCTCTAAGTGGTTGAGCTTCCTCTATGTTTTGTAGTATGCTCCAGGTTTCTATCTTTTATAAGCTGTCACCTACATTGGAATGAGCTTTCGGTGATAACACTATAATTAATCATTTATGCTTCTGGAAAGAGTTTCTATCTCATATCCTTGTAGGAAATCCCAATAAACTTACTGATTCAGCAACTTGGAATTTAGTTTATGGTAAATTTCCTATCTGGTGCATAGGAATATTATATAGGAATAATACAGGAATAGTAGGGGAAAAGGTAGATTGTTGAATCTACTCTTAAAGCAAAGAGCAATTTATAAGCCAATAATCTTATAATAGTTATGCTAGGTTCTTGTTCTTTTGGGACATGGATTATAGGCTAGTTATCCTATACTATAAGACTAATATCCACTTATAAGTGAGTACATGACATGTGCATCTTTCTGGCTCTGAGTTAGCTCACTCAGGATGAGTTTTTCTAGTTCCAGCCATTTGGTTGCAAATTGCATGATTTCCTTGTTTATGACAGCTGAGTAATATTCCATTCTGTAAATGTGCCATAGTTTTTTTGTACTCATTCTTTGGTTAAAGGGCATCTGGGTTGTTTCTAGTTTCTTTCTGTTTCAAATAAAGCTGCTATGAACATAGTTGAGCAGATGTGCTTGTGGTTTGGTGAAGAATCTTTTGTATATATGCCTAGGAGAGGTATGGCTGGGTCTTGAGGTAGAACTATTCTCAATTTTCTGAGATATCACCACCAGATTGATTTCCAGAGTGGTTGTACAAGTTTGCAAGTTTGCATTCCTACCAGAACACCACTTGAAGATCAATAGAACCAGCAAATCTAGGGCCCTAGAGGTTTACAGAGACTGAAACATCAACCAAAACAAAAAAAAAAAAAGGAAAAAGAAAAGAAAAGCCACATATAGACTACACCTAGGCCCCTTTATACATGTATAGGCAACTTGGTATTCATACATACCACTTAGTAAGTGTGTGTGTGTTGGGGGGCAGTCTCTGTCATGGATTCTGTTGCCTGTTAGTGGAACACCTTACTCTAACTAGCTGCCATGTCAAGTCCCAGTGCAAGAGGAAGCTCTTATCCTCATGTGACCAATGAACTGAGGGGAGTTGATATGTAGGGGTCACCCTCAACCAAGGATAAGGAGAGGAGGGAGAGGGGGTAGAGGGTGGAGGACTGGGACAGATGGTGATTGAAATGTGGCTTGCATAAATAAAAATTTAAAAAATCTGATAACAATTTTTTAAAAAGTAATGTTTACTTCAAGTCTTTTCAAAAGCTGCTATTATCAAACTGTTTTGTATAAGTAAATAATGCAAGTTAATAGTTAATCAAACTCATGGTCATAAAAGACACTAGTCTAGATTATCACAAAAATATACACCCTACTTTGAACAGATAGTAAATGGATAGAAATAAGCAACATTTATCTATTCAGGTATGTTAGATAGATAGATAGTCTTCAGAAACCTACAGAATATGGTATTAAAGATGTTTTATTTAATTTAAGTCTTTTGACAGCTTCTGGCAGGACCGCCATTCAACTTGAAAGAAGATGATGAGCATCAAAGAACCTCCCTTAGGAGATGACTTCAAATGTGGCAAGCTAGCCACTGAGAAAAAAAAAGTGCCCTTGCATTCTCTACAGACAAAATGGTGTCCAAAATGGGCAAAATTTGGTCTCAGAAAAGTTACTGCCAAGCTCTGCCAAGACAGAGTAAGCAGTTCTTCATAATTCCTACTTCACAAATATGTCTACTATATATATATATATATATATATATATATATATATATATATATATTAGACATATAGATGCTGATGGTGATGCTCCAACATTACCGAGAAAACTTGGGGACTCTCCAGGCAGCCAGTCATCTCTCAGTTCTATAGTTTTGGAAGCTGCTTGCCTACACTTCCTACATACTCCAGTAATATTTATTCCTTCTCATGTCTCTGATGGAGTTGAAGACTAGATAGTCATAGTCTTACTACAAAGTTTAAGTTGTATAGGATTTAAAAAGATGTTTTAGGTGTAGGAAGATGTTTTCAGGTTGCTAATGCAAGTTAGGATAGAAATTGTGTTAGGTACAGAACTTTGAATGCACCATGATAGAATATTTTTCCAAAGTTGCCAAATACATATAGACTGGAGATTGTGAATGTATATTATACCTTATAGTTTTCATAATTGTTTTATTACCATTATTATTGCATACAGTTTATTGTTAAAAGAAAAGAGCCTTTTATTGGACTTAAAGAGGGAAATGTAGAAGGAATATCTGTGTACTGTATGAATACATCACCTGTCAGTAAAAAAAACCTAAGGCATACAGGAAAAGGTAGAATAAAACATTGGGAAATTGAGTAGGCAGAGAGAAGTTTGGGAGAGTACCAGGCACTGGAAGAGCATGCAGGGAAGATGTGAAGAAGACAGACACATGGTACCTGAGCAGAGGTAGCAACCAGCCATGTGGCAGTACTTAGGTTTTAATAAATAGGTTATTAAGTTATGAGCTAATCAAGAAACGAGACTAGCTGTATGGACTAGGTATTTGTAAATATATTTTGAGCCTCAGCATATTACTTTTGGGAGCTTGGGGCTGGGAGGAAGAACACACACTTCAACACTGGAATGAGTAGACATTTGTTCATGTCTCCCAGGAATAATGGCACATAACAGCTGTGATGGATGTAACAAACTGGTTTTATGACTGTACTGAAGTACTGTTGCACAGAAATAAATCCACATTTGGTACAGTAATCCAGGACAGAATCTTGTGGCTGGGAAGGACATAGGCCCTAATGGAGAGATTATTCTTATTGTTTTGTCAGTCCATGAAATTACTTCTAAACACTTCTGTTTATTTCACAGATTACTGCCTTTGTAGGCAGTGTTCTGGTCTTACAATTGGGCAAAACATTCAGAATAAATGACTCCTGCTGTGAAATAGTGGCCCAATTATCAGGCAGAAATGAGGGAAATCAATAATTATACCACCTCCTAAGGCTCAGGGAACATCATGGGATGGGATAAGGATCAAAAGAATGTAAAAGCTGGAAGAAGACATGGAGTGTTCAAGGATGGATAGCCATTGTTATCTTAAGATCAGAGCAGCTGAGATTACCTAGAGCAGTGGTTCTCAACCTTTCTAATGCTGCAACCCTTTAATACAGCTCCTCATGTTATAATGAACCCCTGACCATAAAATTATTTTTGTTTTTATTTCATAACTGAATTCTTGACTGACTGATTAGTTACCTACTAGGCAATAAGATGTTTGGCCTCAGACTTAGTTTCCAAGGAAGTAGACTTGTTGTCAAACTGAGGCAGTAGCAGTTTTAGTTCTTTTCTTATCAGATGTGTTCTTCAGATTGGGTGTGAGCATATAATATATATATATATATATTATATATAATATATATATATGTTGAAAATTTTAGTCAAATTTTAGGAGTTAGAGTTTTATGCTTCTATTAATGGGTGATGAAATACCATTGTTGAATGAAGCAAATATATACATATATACATATATAATGATATATATATTTGTTCTAATAGTAATAATTAGTAACTATTGTTTTTATAATCATTTTATAATTATTTATATCATCTTTATAATTCATTATATAATTATTAATGATTATAATTAATTATTATTGATTCTAATTAATATAATATTAATTAAATATATATTGTTCTAATTCTGATATATATTTGGAGTCCCAAAGGAATTACATAATGGTTCAATCTGACCTATTTGAATAAATCTGACTCTCAACAAACCAATCTCAAGTGAATTAAAATAGGTTTTCTCTTAAGAAAATATTTACTGTCTATGACTATGGCAAAGTTCATTCTCCGTTTATTTATTAGCTATTAATGCAGAGACTATGCACAAAATTCCTGTGTCATGAGACACTAAGTTTGTACTATTCATTTATGCATCTATGGTTGTGTAGGTTTAGACACATCCAGGTTGGGAATGGTCAGTGAGCACATTTGTCTCTCATGCTTCTTGTAGTAGATAGTATTCGAGCCATAATCTCTTGCCACTGTTAGAGGCAGAGGAGGAAGCATATAGGAGCCCAGATTTTCCTCACATTATTTACACTAGATTGGATTGGCTAAAGGAAGTCACACAACCAGATCTACTGCTGAAGCCTAAGGAAGTATTCTATCTCCCATAGAACCATGGCAAACATGTGCACGAGGAATATGACATCAAGAGCATAAATGGGCAGAGCAGTACAACTACTAACGTTCAAAGAAAAGAAATTTTTCATTAAATATGAATAGCTTGTTTACAAGTATAAAGTCTTCAGCCTTCATTTTCTTCTTTATACCTGAATAATTATGAGAATATGAGTTACCCTGAAGTTTATTTAAGTATACATCACATAAAGTCATAAAGCAGAGAGCAAAGAAGTACAAAGGTAATGACAGTATAACTTTACAGGGAAAAGGAGAAGGATTTTTATTTCAGTGTGAAAGATCATGTTGAAATGGAGTCATATAACTAAGGAGATTATCCATTTGAAAATTTAGAATCCTGTGTTCGCTAAAGATATTTTATATGTATTTATTTTCTAAAATGACTTTCTTTTTATATTATGTACAACCATAAAATGAACAGGTTGGTGAGAGATATCAGAGCTCATACATGCCTGGAATTTGCTACCAATAATATTTTAAACACTGCACTACTATGTTTTAGGAGAAAAACACCTAATTTTTTCATCAGTGGCTTTTGAGACTAAACTACACTTACTTGACAATATTAAGCATTACTTCTTTAAATTATAAAATGAATCACTGAAGCAATTAAATCATAATACCCAAATTTCATTAAAGAAGTGTGAAAAAAATAAGAATGACTCAAATAAGTTTCTTTTTACTCAATTAAAAAAATAAGCCCTGAATAACAACAAACCCTGAAATTAAATTTAGTGACAAATGCAAGCTTCCAAGCCAGGAATAATTTTTGAAAGTAGATATTCGGACTAGAATTATTTTGGTATTTGCAGAGTTATACTAAATTATACATTATTTAATTTGAAAATGCATGCTTGTCTCTAGAGTTTTAGCATTTCAATAACCTTAGGCTTGCATGCTGATATATAGTTCTTTTCAGAATATGAAAAGCACCTATTATTCTAATTATCATAGTGATTGGATAACTTCAAATTGACATTGATTTATTTACTGTGCGTGTGTGCATGAGGTTGCTTGTATGCTGTGTGCCTCATCCGTGACACAAATGTGGAGCTCAGAGAATAGTCTGTGGACATCAGTTCTCTCCATCATGTGAGTTCCAGAACTTGAACTCAGATGCAGGGCTTGGTGCCAAGTGTCTTGGAACAATCTCATCAGTTCTGCATGTGAACTTTAAACTATCTATTTCATTTAATGGTCTTTATCAAGAACTGCACTTTGCCATTCAATCTATGTACAAACACATTTCATTTTCATCATTTTGAAATGGTAAGTAAATATAATTCTACAGAAAAACAGTGCACATGGGAGGAAACTCTAAAACTACAAGAGAGAACTTTTCTCTACAATATCATTTTTATTATATAACATCTTTGATTCCTAAATCAATATTATTAAAAAATTATTATAATCTGTGATAATGCTTTGAATAAGGGAAATGATCAGTACAAATAAATAAATAAATAAATAGGAAGAGTATATTATTGCAATTTTGTTCTTATAATTTCTGATGAGAATAAGGGTGAAGAGTAGGAAACTGATACTATCTAGTGAAATTTTTACTTACATAACCATAATTTCATATGGTTCACATTAACAAAAAGTTCACTGACAGAATTATTAATCTGTGCTTCTATGTGGTGAAGCTAATGTTTCTCGTTATTCCTTTTGACTTGTTTGTTGTGTTATTTGGAGACATGGATTAGAATTGTCTGTGTATCCTAGGCTGGTTCCAAACTTGAAGTTCTTTTGCATGTCCTTTGTGAGAATGTTGCTTTTTATTTTTATCAGTAGCATAAAGATACCTATGTTGGGAACTGTGCTGGCTAGACTTCTGTCAACATGACACAAGTTAGAGCCATCAGAGAGGAAGGAGCCTCAATTGAAAAAAATGCCTCCATGAGATCCAACTGTAAGGAATTTTTTTCAATTAGCAATCATTTGGGGAGGGACTACCCTATTATGGCTGGTGCCATCCCTGGGCTGGTGGTCCTGGGTTTGATAAGAAAGCAGACTGGGCAATCTAGAAGGACCAAACCAGTAAGCAGCACCCCTCCATAGCCTCTGTATCAGCTCCTGCCTCCAGGTTCCTGATATGCATGAATCCTTGTCTTGACTTCCTCAGTGATGGACAGTGATTTGGAAGCACAGGCAAACTAAACCCTTTCCTCCCACAAGTTGCTTCTAGTCATAGTGTTTTATCATAGCAATAGAAATCTTAACTAGGAACTGGGACAGATTAAAAAAAAGAACAAAAATTTTAAAAGTGTAATATATACTATATATTATACCTGAAAGTGAGAACACACAAAACTTACAAAGGGACATTTTTGCCTCTCACCTCAAGAAAATAATCACAAGCAGATTATTCATAATATGAGAAATGGATATTTTTATTCCATGTAGGAAGAATATATTCCTATATAAATTTGCATAGAACTTCAGAATGTACAAATCTTAGAGGTGATCATGACTGCATACATGCATACATATACACATATAATTCATATGTAATATAGATAATATATAATATATAATTATATAATAACACATATACATATATATATTATGTACATAACATATAATTATATATGATAACACACACACACAACCCATATATATATAAAATCAGGAATGCAAGCTTTCTTGCAGAATTATTTAACACATAGTAAATTATTGTTATTGTAGTATTATTTCCTTCCATAATACAAAACTAGTTTTAGTAGAGATTTTATTATTACTTTTTATACGAATTTATTTTAATATAGTTTCTCAGAATCTTTTGTTTAAATATTATATGACTCATATCATCCTAAATAAGAGATTTTACAGTCTTAAAGAGGTCTAAATCTATTCTGCTTTTGTATAGAGTAAATTTGTAGCTGGACGGGGTGGTCACATTTAGAGTTCTACTACAGTAGAAGACAGTGGCTTAATCATCAGAGAAATGCAACTCAAGACGACCTTGAGACTCCACCTCACACCTGTCAGAATGGCTAAGATCAAAAATTCAAATGACAACACATGCTGGCGAAGTTGTGGTGATAGAGAAACACTCTTCCATTGCTGGTGGGAGTGCAAACTTGTACAACCACTATGGAAATCAGTCTGCTGATATCTTAGAAAACTTGGAATAGCTCTACCTCAAGACCCAGAAACACCACTCCTGAGTATATATCCAAACAATTCCTCACCAATCCACAAGGACATATCCTCATCTATGTTCATAGCAGCTTTATTTGTAATAGCTAGAAACTGGAAACAATCCAGATATCCCTCAACTGAAGAATGGATAAAAAAAAATCTGTGATATATATACACAATACTACTCAGCTATCAGAAACAAGGAAACCAAACAATTTGCTGTCAAATGGATGGAACTAGAAAAGCTCATCCTGAGTGAGCTAACCCAGACCCAGGAAGATGCACATGGCATCTATTCACTTATAACTGAATTTTAGCCATATAGTACAGGATAACTACCCTACAGCCAACAGACCGAAAGGAACAGGAACATGGACTTTGCTACCTGTTAGTGGGACACTTTGCCCTAGTGGAGCTACCATGTAGGCCACCAGTGCAAGAGGAAGCTATTAGTCCTCATATGGCTGCTGAATTGAAGGGGGCTGATATGTAGGGTACCTCACACCAGATGAGTAGAATAGGTGTGAGAAGGGGGAGAGGTTGGGAGGGTCGGCCCATGAAGGGCGAAGGGAGGGGACCGTGATGGAGATATAAATTGAAGTAATAAATAAACATTTAAAAAAAGATTTTCCACCACACAAAAAAAGAGAAAATACACAATGGCTTATTTTACCCAGATACTTTTCTCAGACATTTAGTTTGTTTTCATTACTTGACTTTTACAAATACTGCTGTGATGAACATCTGTGCACATGAATGTTTGACCTCATCTATCTCATTGCATATTTCTAGAAATAAATGCAATTGCCAAAAGAGATCCATCTCTATAAAGTATGAAATTAGTTATGATTTTCACCATGATTACAGTTTTTTATCTTCTCATAATTCTGAAGAATCACACATGACAGACACTATTCCAGACTGTGAATAATTCACACTCTTAAGACTTTTAGTTTTTCATTACAGATGAAAACCATGGACTCAATCTCCTTATGGTGCTATTGCAGCCATGATGCAGTAGTTCTGACATCAGCCTTCAATAGAGCTGTACAGATCTGGTTTGCCAGTAGTAGTGATAGCCTGAGGAAAGGCCAGGTGACCTAACCTCTCTCTGCTAAACTATCAGTTACTGATGGATACTGGGACAGGGGGAGACACTGCCTTCTGTTTTGGACCTTCTGATGAACCCACTAGATGGCAAACGGCAGGTCCAAACTCATGGTCACAGAGACAGCATGGACAAACTCAGCAGACAGATCACAAAACAAAACGACAAGACATGAATGTGGGAGAGGTACTCATGTGGGGAGGATAATAAAGATGAGAGAGAGGTAAGAGCAGGCAGGGGAGGTCATAATCAGGACATATTGCTTATAGATTATGAAATTCTCCAAGAAGAAATCAAATAGAAAAGTACGCAATGCAGTTAGTTACTCTTTGTGGGCCCCTCAGCTTAAAAAGACAAAAAAAAATCTTATTAAGCAATTCACCCTTCCCTTAATTAAAGTTTTGTTTCTTTTCTCTTCCAATTTGTCAATTGTTTTGGATCATGACGAATCCAAAGCACTCCCAATTCTTCACAAAGGTTTAGATCCTAACCTGTGCAATGGTTCAACACTAATGTGAAATTTCCTATTTCCTACTTTCTTCCACACAGCTTCCTTTGGGAAAGTTTTCCTTTTCTGCCCCAGGAATTACAATGTTTGTTTTGTTTTGTTTTGTTTTGTTTTGTTTTGTTTTGATGTAAGATCTTTGAAGCAGGCTGAATTTTAACTGTTATGTTTACAGTGAGGTCAGCTCAGTTCAGCAAACCTGGACAGTAAGTCTGTATAGTAAACTATGTGACCACACAATTATTAAATGCATAGTTCTGAACCCACTATAAAGGTACATACAGCATACCACAGTCTAACACTGTGCTTGTTAAAATATTAGTGCAATCATATTAATTCATTTGTTAGAAACAATTTTGATCTCATTTTAAGTAAAAAATTAGCAATAATTTATGTAGTTTTCTATTTACTGACAAGGGTAAAATGATCTATATTCTTACAAGACAAAATCCTCTATTAAATATTGTTGGTTAATAAAATGTTGCCAATTTACTTCTGTGTAAGAAATACCAGACTGCTTCCTACTCTGACTTATATTGTCTATGACTAAGGAGAAATCCTGAGAAACATAAACTACTGAAAACTCCTAGTACATTTAGCTGTAGGAGAGGTTTTATTGTGATGCTGATAGGCTGGGTATCATTTTAAAGCAATTATTTTCTCAGTATCACTACATCTTAATGAGAAGAATAGATTTCTATTTATTGCCAGCTGGAGCTCAAATGTAACCTTATTTAATTATGCAAAATGCTAGTATGAAAATTTGTTAGTATACATTTAACATTTAGTTTTGAGATATTTATGTAATCGTTTATACACATCCAGATTTGGCTTTGGCAATGTATTTAGTTAAGTAAAACTAAATTTTAATGTAATTTCAAATAAGTTAATGCTATTTAAAATGAAAATGCCCAGATTTTCTCTCATTTCTTAAAATTATTTGAAATTAAAATATAATTACATCATTTTTCTCTCTCCCCTCTTTCCCTCAAATCTATTTCTTCTTCCTCCACCCTTGCTCTTGTTGTTGTATACACACACACAACACACTCCTAAATACATAAAATCAAACTGCTCAGTCTGCATAATGTTACACATATGTATGTTTTCAGTGCTAAACAATTGGTATTGGATAACAATTGATGTGCTCCTCCCTGAAGAAGGCTATTTATTTCTCCAGGCCTCACCATTCCCTTGTTGTCTACAGTTGAGACCTTGTGAGATTTCCCCACTTCCATCGTAGCATGTCTATTAGAGTTGTTCTTGTTTAGGAAGTATGTGATTGAGACTTCATGAGTACCACTTTCCTGACATTTCTAGAACATGCAATCTCCTAGCAGACATCATGTTCTTCTGGGTTCTACTATCTTTCACCCTCTTCTTCAATGTTTCCTGAGCCTCAGGTGCAGACGGTGAGTTTTAGATGGATTAGTAGGGGCTGACATCTATATATCAGTTTTTAGTTACAGGATTCACTGAGGCTGAACTGGCTGCAACTTATGCAGAATATTCAACTGCTAGGATGAGGAAGCATGTTATACCTTCACAAGAGTTCTATAACACGATGCTCAAAATGAGCATACACAATTCGTATTCCTTGAGCACATTTTTGTATGTGCTTACCATGATACAGTTAGAAATTAAGATAAGTTAATGTCAGATGAGTGAGTAGGTAAAGACCCATATTTCTGAACTCAGATTCTTAGATTTGAGATAATTATTAAGCACTTTGACCCATGAGCATGTTTTTAAACTCTGCTCTTTAGTTTCTCATCTGTAAGATATTGAAGGTGATAGTTTTCTTTAAATTTATAAAAATTTGTAAGTTTATAAAACAGAAGGCTATTTATTTCTCCAGGCCTATATATATATATAGGTATATATATTAGTGATGTGCTAAAATAAGCTGAAAAAGCAAAAAATATGAGATAATTAAATAGGAAAGTATAAATTAATTTAAAAGAGAACTATAGTGTAAGCATACCATTATGTAAAGATTAAAATTATAGTATTAGTGTTCTGAAAGGTACTAAACATTTATTTCAAAGTTCCATCTCTATAGGATTAGCCAAAAGAAAATTTAAATTATTTGAAGATTTATTAGTATGTTTGTTGCAGATGTTTCATAATGTACAAATCTAAACCTTTAGGCTATTCTTATAGGCCAGGAGAATAATTTTCAAGATCTTTTTGGTATTCAAGTTGGAGAATTTGGTTAGTGAATGGACTTAGTTGAAGATGCATAAGTGTGTGTGTGAGTAGAAGATGCATGTTTTGTATGTAAGTAGAAGATGCCTCATCTCTTTTTCCCTCCGTGTGATATAACTAGAGGTACCAAGTTGAGCACACTCTTCCCCTTTCATTCTCATAAGGATTAAGTAGTAAAAGCACTACTATACTGTATTGTTAACCATTGAAACTCATTTTCCTCACATGTTTATCTGTCTACTGCTCTTAAACAACAACACAAATTATTTTAAGCATTGGATAACTTCTATGTTTTTCCTCTGGATATCATACTGTCTTAATAAAAATCAAGAATGAAGAACAAATAGAAATGGAAACCATGGATGATCTTAAAAGCACTATTCTTTTGGAACAGCTTGATTACAACGAGGAAGAAAGAATGAGAGAAAATTTGTTTTCAAACCATGGACTGCACTAAATTATGCAACTAACAAAAATGGTTCTGTAACTACACATGTACATTTTTATAAAACAAAATAATAGTATCTATTGATGATAATGAATTACAGAATCACATGGGACCATTATAAGGTTCAGTGAAGCTTTCAGAAATGTTTTCCAAAGATAGAATACATATATTTACCTACTTATGTTTGACGGATGTAGTGAATTAATTCAAGCACATAATCCCTTGTCAAAATAATGTCATTTTAAATTGGAAAGGTTATAGAATTTTCAGAGCAAAATGATATATACACTGTCCATTCAAGATGTCTTCATGAGCAATAAGATAAATCCCTTTAAAGTTAAAATGTGGGTGAGATTTGCTCACCGGGTAATCCCCAGGCTGCTTTTACTTTACTCTTTACTTATTTTGAAGTAATTGCCCTTTAGTTTCATCAAGATTTCTAATCCATTAGGTTTGAAAGATGCTTAAGTGTGTGCATTTTAAAGCTGCACTTGCTAGAGGAATTAATCAAAGCTCTCACAATACACCTTACTTAGGAGTTTTTGAAAACAAGTGTAGGAAGACAACAGAAGACTGAACCAGCAAGAATAATTCTTCAATACCAGTTCACCTGAAAAAGCTCCTCGCCTGCATTTTCCACCTAATCCTCAAAATAATTCCAATTTACAGAAAGGTGGCAAACAATAAATTATGGAGAAAGAAAGATGGCTCTCTCTTTTAGCCAATTCTAGTGACAGGTTAATTTTTTGACTTTTAAACCAAACTATGACATGTTCTTAGGGTTAACCATCTATCTAGCTTCCATTGGCAGATGCAGTTGCTAATATTTCACTTTGGGTATTTTTCATTTCTGCTGAAAAGTGATCATGTTCAGTATTTACCATTCATGTGTGGATTCATCAGCCTTTGCCATCCAGCATAAATAACTTTAAATGGATTTCTTTTCTGTATTGTGGGAGAGCCTGTGTAAAACCAATATCCACTTAGTTTTCACCTGACATGCCCCCCCCCCAATTTTACAGTTTATAATTGAAATTCCCCTCCAACAGCTGCAGGATTACTTACATTTTCCCATTTTTTAATGTCAGGATGTCATCTTATTTTATGGAAAGTTATCAATCTAATCTTCATTTTTATATGCATTGTGATGAAGAAAATTTAAATACAGCCCTGTTATTTTGATGACTATAGATTAACCACTTTTTGAGTATATATACATGCTCAAAAAGTACAAACTATTAATCTATCTATATATATCTTCTATATATACATATATATATACTATGTAGAGTATACATATATATGTATAGATAGATACAAATATAGATTGATATAGATATAGGTATAGGTATAGGTATAGATTAAAGATATATATGATATAGACATAGATATAGATAGATATATCTTCTGTTTCCTGCGATTTGAATCAGAAGGTAGTCATGTTTATTACTTTTTCTTGTTTAAGAATAATTTTTTTGACCTTAAAGAAAGTCTCCTTCTTCTTCAAAAGATTTCTTTTTGTTCTTTTTCTTTTACTGAAAATAGATTTTTTCCCTAACATAAGATATCCTGATTATGGTTTCTCATCCTTCTCCTCCTTCCAGTTCCTTCCACATCCCTTTGCATGGATATGCACCTCCTTTCTCTCTCTCTCAAAAAAACAAAGCCAGAATCAAGCAAGCTTACAAACAAACAAACAAAAAACCAAACAAAGAGAAAAAAAAAACCCTCTGTCTGTCACAGAAAATGAGTTATTCCTTTCTGTCATAACCCTTCATCTCACCTCCTACTTTCTTTGGTACTGAAAACACTTATTTGAGTAATAAAATCTTAGCTAATTTTCTTTACTAATATGTTTAAAGAACTGTGTCAATTAATCCTTAAATTTTATTTTGCACCGTTTTCTTTGTTACTGAGTCATATTATTTCTTAGTATTTCAGCATCAGTATATTCTAGTATTTCTTCTTTCAGGAAATGGCCATATAAACTAAATTTTCTACTATTTTGTAGATTAAATACATTAAGCTGAGCGAAAAATATGTCCAGAAGCATACAAGATTTATTTACTTTGGTGTATTTATCAATTAATATTGTGAATAACTTCTTGTGTGTGGAAATTAGTGCATCTGTGAAGTTGGCTAGTCATAGAATTTAAAGTAATTGTTTACAGTAATGTTGAAGATTTCCTCACTGTGCAATTTGTCTAAGTCTACAGCAGTAGGATTTTTTCTTGTTTTTGCTTCTTCTTTTCTCCTTTACTTTTATTTATTTTAGAGTACTTCTCAAATACTAAGATAGCAGATATATGAGTTTTAAATGTTTTGACCAGTGTGTTTCCTTTCTGGAGAGTATTACACCTACAACTACTCTAATACTTGACATATATATTCTATATATATGTATATATGTGTATATATATATATTGAGTTTTTAGCATCTGTTTTTAGTTTTATTTGCCTTTCATGAACGATGAGTAATTTTCTTCCTTCTTACATCTGTAGGATTTTTTCTCACTTCTGTCTTTGTTCTCTATTACATGGGAAAATATACTTTAAAATCTTCATCAATCTCTCTAAATTAATAAACTTCTAATTTGTCATGATTTCCATACTTAATTTATGAAAGTGTAAAGTTAACATTACAGTGTGCTTTTTGAAAAATCATACATATGACCATTTTAATTCTACCCTCTGGTTCTTTCCTCTGTTACATGTACTGCAGATTTAAATGTACATTGGTATTTTGGACATTTTAATTTGTGTAAGACAATTGTTTTAAATAGTCAGGCTTTTTTCTATTTTTTTCCTAATGTTTATTTATTACTTCAAGTTACATCTCCATCACAGTCTCCCCCTCCACCCCTTCAAGCCCCACTCTCTCACCCTCTTCCCCTTCTCCCAGAACTAATAATTCTTCTTTTTTTTGAGTAATTAGGACACAATTATGAAAATTATAAGGTATATCTTACTATCCCAAAGTCCAGTCCATACAACAACTTATATTAATATTCTATTATCTATCTCCATGAGTTTAAAGTTCTATACCTAATTCATTTTCCATCCTAACATGCATTACCAACTTAAAAACATATTCTTAGACCTAGAATATCCTTTTAATTCCTAAACAACTTAAAATTTAACTGTGCGACTATAACTATCTAGTCTTTAACCACAACAGAGACCATATCTGATTGTACAGGAAGTGCAGAGCTAGCAGCTTTCAAAATTAAGAAATGACAGACAACTGGCTGCCTGGACAGTCCTCAATTTCTCTCCATACATTGGAGCATTTATCTTCAGTCTCTTGGCACAGTATCTCTGACCTCTGACTACAAACTTCTTAGGGCATTTTAATAGCTGAGCACAAAATAACTGAACATCAAATGTTACTATTAACTTGCTTAACCATTTTTCCATTCAAACAGGTTTTCCACATCCCAAATCAGCAGGAAGTAATTTTAAGAGAGCAACACCCATTCCCAGAAGGTGGGGTGGGTGATTCGACCCCTACCTTTTGGTCATTTGATGGGTTATAGATGTTTGTTGTTATCTAGGGGGATTGGTTATGAATTATTAAATGGTCTTGTTAAATAGGTTTTGGAGTTTAGACCCAGGAATTTTTCTCTTTTTCTTTTCTCTATTTTTCCTTCTATCCTATGTAGGGAGGAAAATACTTTAAAAAACGGGATATAGACATAATTATAGGAATGATAAAGAAAAAGGGACAGATTAATAGATATGCTCTTAGATCTTTGTACATTGATACAAAATTAAGATTATATTTGGCTACATCAGTATTGATCTTTATATATTGATATAAAATTAAGGTTAACCCCTTTTAAGGTATTGTACCTAGGTAATCCTTAAAAATGCAATGTGAAGTTGTGGCCCATTGATAGCAGCTGTCACAAACTGTTTAGAATAACTAAGAGATGCAAACTAAAGTCATTCAAGCATGCATTTGTTTAGTGTATCGCAGATGTTTCTAAGTTAACTGGAAATCAAATTGCTAAGAGACAAGCATCATTTGCTTATACAAATAGACAGGAAATAGATACGTGGTCTTCAGAAACCTCAAGAGATCTGTAGAATTTGGCATTCCAAGGTTTCTTAACTTAACATATTTTGATATTGAGACATGTCAGCTTCTGAAAGCACTCCCTATTCTACTCCAAGTAGAGGATGAGCATCGAAGAATCTCCATTTGGAGATGGTGGTATTAGTAGCAAGCCTGTCACTGGGCAAACAAAAACAAAACAAAACCTTGCTTCTACTGTAGACAGACTGCTGTCCAAAAAGGACAAAACTTGGAAGCAGGTAAGTCGACAGCCTAACTCTGCCAAGACAGGATAGGCAAGTCCTTCATAATTCCTGCTTTACAATTAATGGCTTTCTGTTTTTAATGAATACTTTAATCCTATTGTCTATTCTTGAAATTCATTATTTCCTCTGGGTTCTTCTATTGTTTTTTTTTTCAAATTTGGAAAAATAGTTGATAAATTGCTTGTTTTTTTAAAAACAAAAATGATATTAAAATGCTTACCTTGAATTTTACATGGTATACTTGATGCATGTACTTCTTTATGTATAATTTGAACTTTGAACACTTTGATATTATTGACATCTATTGTTGCTGATGAAGAATCAGAATGACAATTTTGAAGAAGAAAATGCAAACCAGAAATATTTAAAGTCATCTCTTGAAATCTAAAAGTCAGTTGGTACTGATAAACCAAACTGCCTCCATCTTGGGCTTGGAAATCATCTTATAACAAAGTCCAACTAAGTTCATTCCTGTTTATGATTAAATTTCTGTTTCTCAATGATCTCACCTTTAACTACAAATGATTCTGTATTTCTTGTTCCAGGAAATGGCAACCATGCCTTTATTTCAGGAGGTTGGTATAACCAATTCCTTATTAGTTCTGCTTCTGTAGCATTGCTTATTTGCCTGCCAAATCTCCCATTTGGAAATCCTCTACCTGTTAGATATAAAAATCTTATCTTGCCCATGTCCCTTGCTGACCTCTTCACCCTGCCTTAGAGTGAGGCAGCTTGTGTAAACAAATGAAGCTTGCTCCAAGTTTGCCATGTGGGTTGGCAGTCTTTCACTCTTGTGTGGTGGGAGTGATAGCATTTGCAAATCATGAAAAAATGTCATATATAACATGTGGTGACTTTGATTGATTGCTTTGTTCCAAGCTGGTGGTGTGGGTTGGTAGATTTAGGAAGTGCCATCTTACTGGAAGTTTGTCACTGAGTTTTTTTTTTACTGTGAACCTCTCTTCTTTTGCTTATTCCCAAACAAAGACAAAGATAAAATATCAATCACCAAATCTTTGCTTCATTTTGTTTGTTCCTTGATTATGAGTAGAGGAAACCCCACATACAGAGGTCTTCATCCTCTGTATTATTTATTTTGGTAGTTCTTGAATATACATACTTACATGTGAATTTTGGGATATAATACGCATATACACAAATCATACACTTATTATAATTTTAATTAAAATTGTATTGTGTCAAAACAGCAGCGTACAGATTGGGAAAAAAAAATCTTCACCAACCCCACATCTGACAGAGGGCTAATATCCAAAATTTACAAAGCACTAAAGAAATTAAATGCCAAGAAACCAAATAATCCAATCAAAAATTGGGAAACAGAGCTAAACAGAGAATTCACAAAGGAAGAATTCCTAATGGCTGAGAGACACTTGAAGAAATGCTCAGCATCCTTAACCATCAGAGCAATGCAACTCAAGACAACTCTGAGATTCCATCTCACACCTGTCAGAATAGCTAATATCAAAAGCTCATATGACAGCACATGCTGGTGAGGGTGTGAAGAAAGGGGAACCCTCCTCCATTGCTGGTGGGAGTGCAGGTTTGTGCAACCACTATGGAGGTCAGTTTGGTGATATCTTAGAAAACTTGGAATAGCTCTGCCTCTGGATCCAGCCATATCACTTCTGGGTATACATCCAAATGATTCCTCACTGAATGATAAGGAAGTTTCCTCATCTATGTTTATAGCAGCCTTATTTGTAATAGATGGACACTGGAAACAACCCAGATGTCCCTCAACCAAAAAATGGATTAAAAAACTGTGGTACATCTACACAATGGAATACTACTCAGCTATCACCAAAAAATGAAATCATGCAATTTGCAGCCAAATGGATAGAACTAGAGAAGCTCATCCTCAGTGAGCTAACCCAGACCCAGAAGGATGCACATGGCATCTATTCACTTATAGTTGGATTTTAGCCATATAGTACAGGATTACTATGCTACAACGAATGCACCAAAGGGAACATGAACATAGACTTTGTTTCCTGTCAGTGAGACACTTTGCCCTAGTGGTGCTGCCTTATATGCCCCCAGTGTATAAGGAGGCTCTTGGCCCTCATATGACTGCTGAACTGGGGCGGGGGACTGTTTTGTAGGGACATTCCACTCCAGCAGGGTGTGATGGAAAGGATAGTGAGGAGAGGGTGGGACTGGGAAGGGTGGAAAGAGGGCACTGTGATGGAGATGTAACCTGAAGTAATAGATAAATACATAAATAAAAGAAAAATAAACAATCTTCAAGCCTTCTCGAAAGATAAACAAAAACCAAAAAACCAAAACAAAAATCCCACTTCGATGGAAAAAAAAGTGAGGCTTCAAACTCTCTCTAATCAATGATATCTATACTAGGATTTAACAACCAATTTATTTTTCTCAGAATGTGGGATTGAAACAGTTTTGTTTAAGACATCTCTTTTCTTAAATCTGAGTAGGGATGTTTGTAGGCCTCAAACCAGTGAGTAATTAGAACTCCTTTCTTCAGGAGATGAACAGACTCAGTTTATATAGATTTGTAACAGAAAATCTGAAAGCAACTTTGAAGGATCAAGGGCCAAGGCATACTCATGAGCTTAGTGCTGACAAGGACTTCATTGCAGAGAGCAGATGATATAGTGAGAGGGTTTGTCAAGGAGAGAATTCACATCTCAAACAGAACAGAAGGACGATGGCTGGGAACAAGCTTGTACTTTTTAGCCTCTATTAAGAATTCAAGGGGTCATATCCTAACTACCTCACATGTCCCATATCCCAATGCTCTCCCATTAGACCTCACATCCTATCTGCTCTCCAATGTCTAACTTACCCACCTTGACCAAATGCATTAATTATCAGTAACCATAGGTGCATTTACATTACACTATTGTCATTGCATTATGTGTATTTATGATATACAGCATGATATTTTCAAATATGAACACAATTGAATATAAGCCCACAGATCAGGAGCAGTGAGTATACTGCAGAGTTCTTTCTTGGGTAACCATATTTCAGCAACTGTCCTGTAAGTGAGAGACTGGGAAAATCAAATTAGAACCATGCTTAGTTACTCAAAGAAACAACTGAATGCCCACACAGAACATGCCACCTCCATTGATCAATAGGTATCTTATCTGAGATGCTTGTCTCTGCTGGCAAATGTATTCATTTCATGTTTTTCATCCTGTATTTGTAATGTGGTAGGGACAGTCCAACTACTATTGAAAACTAAAGTCTGTAAATGGATTCATCTTACAAATGCTCTCCAGCGACCATCACTATGTTTTACATATGCTCACTAAAAAGATAAATATGTTGATATGTATCAGTTCTTATCAATATTCAAATGTGCCCCCAGTTCTTATGAATATTCAAATATGCCCCCAAGTAAAAGAAAACATTTTTTAAAATGTTCAGCTATAAATGAAGCTAAGTCCAAAATGCCATTAAGCAATTTTCCCCTAGAAACCAGCATAGTCACAATGACAATGAATATCAACATAGGTTTCCAAAATACTGACCAAAAGGAAAACATAATTTCTCAATGTTCTGATCTATTGTCTTTTTAAATATATCTCTGAACAATGAAACCATGGCACAGAGTCCTACTTTTTAGTGGGCCCTCTTTCAGGATAACCACCAATAAAACAGATAAATGAGAATTCTGTCCAAGGTATTTTAGTTTGGTGTGAGGTACAGTCCAAATGCTTGTATTTCAGTGGCTGTAATTATAACTAAAGGGACTATTGGATACTTAATGCTTCCAAACAAGTCAAAATGTTACAGGAGTGCAAAAAATGTTTCATCTTTTAGATTATTTGAAAATTAAATTCAATTTTTTTTCTCTAGGTATTTACATAGATGAAGTAACCTACAAATTCATTTTCGTAAAACATAATGCAAAATATATAAGGTTAAATGAAATTCAGTTTCATTTGACATAAACATGTATTTGAAGTAGTTTTCTAAATGAAACATCTATTTTTTTCATTTCTAAAACTGGAGTAAAAGTAACCTGTAAGTAATGATTTCCTGAATACAAGTTTCATCTCAAATGCAGCCTATATATTTTACTGGATGGCAAGATAGATTACTACAAGTAGCTGTGTCACATTTAAGCGCTGGCTTCCTGTCACTCTATTTGTAGAAGTCAAAATGCACTAATATCAGACAAGCGCTTTGCAGCCCCTGCATGTAGATGGCGGCAGAGCAAACATAATAAATCAACGGAACAAATTGTCAGAGCAGTAATGTGCTTTCTGCTGTCATGCTTCTCATTAATGGTGGTGACAATGGGAGGAAAGCTATTGCTGCAACCAGAATTCTTAATGAGGTTTGCAGCAATTAGTTTACTGTCCAAGTATATGCTTTGACGTTTGGTTAGCTAGAAACTCGGGCAAGTCCTCATCCAGAGCATCTTACTGCACACAAGCTGAGATGATTAGTTTTCCCAGCGTCTGAGCCAGTTAGTGTAATAGGTGGCTGCAACATATCTTAAGGAAACACTGACCTTCAAACTCCTGCTTTCTTCTGGGCTGATATCAAATCAATAGTACGGAAAAAAAACCCACAAACACTCTAAAGCCAATGTTTTATTGATATCAAAACTAATATAGTTTGCAAACGGTTTTTATTAAACTTTGCAAATCAATGTTAAGTTAAAGTATTGGGCCCAGAAAATGTCAGACTCAGAAAATTATCTGACGAATGTGATGGAGCTTCTCTGACACATTCTAATAAACACCAAGATAACACCGTCTTCTCTTCAATTGCTCCAAAGTATGAATAAATATTGTAACATTTTTTACACGGTAACTAGGTTTTAAGTTGTATAAATAGTGGGGACATCCTGGTATTTAAGTCATTAAATATTTTCAGGTTTATTATTGCAAAGCAAGATTCAGAATGAAAGTTTGTAAAGTATTATAGGATAAATATAGCATGTGTCACAATATCTCAATAAAAAATGCTCTAAGCAATAATATTAATAGCATATATGAGAAGTTGGGGGCTGGAAAGCTGATGACTTACTTGGTAAAAGCTTGTTTTACAAGCATGAGGGCCTAAGTTTCACACTCAGAAACTATGTAAAGATTTATCTTGTCTAATGGTTTGGCATTCCAGTGCAGGGAAGCGGAATAGGAGGGTGCCTGAGGCTTGCTGACCAGCCAGCCTTGCTTAAGTGATAAACTCCAGGCCAAAGAGAGATCCCAGCCTATCACAAAGGAAGTCAATAGTATTGCTGAGGATGGGTGAGGTTGTCATATGGGATCCCAGTGTATGTATACACACACACACACACACACACACACACACACACACAAACACACCACAATGTGTATCTGGATAAATTATTAAACAGACACAGTTTACGGGAAGTTAAAAATAATATAAAGTGCTACTGTTAAGTTAAACTAAGTAAGGAGATCAGCTTTCTAAAACATTTAGGGTAGGAAAACTAAACCTCTTCCTAGCAGGAGTAGGGTGAATAATTCATCATAGTCTAAAGATCAAAGCATGGGTGTATTTGGAGTTTACTCAGGACAGACACTCTATAGCTATTTCTTGAAAATGTCAGCTTCAGTACAATTTCTTAAATCCAATTTCTCTGTGTTTGGATTTTTAAAATTTATGTATGGTTTAAGGATATTTAACATTTCCCTCTTTCTCTTATACATTTCTACCAGATATGTATAGCCACAAAGTGGTATCTATTACTCCTTTAAGATTTTTGCTCAGTACCTGATCAAGTCTGAAATCCCTACATTTCTTCTCCATTGCCAATGTAAGGAATCTGAATCTAGTTCCCATATGAAATGTGAATATGAATAGCACCCTGTGCCTTTATGTGAATGTAAAAGATACTGTAGTTTTCAAGTTTTATTGCAAAAATCAGTGCAGTTTGTATCTTCATCTCAAGGCAATTGGAAAAACCCTTTGCACCTTCCATGATTCCGCATGAACATTTAAGTCACTCTGCTTTAGTACTGGTGCACATCATACAAATGCTGAGATGTTCTCTTCACCACACAGTGACCAATTTCACTTACTTAGAGTACTTTCTTATGTTTTACCAGTTATCCAGACAAGACTGCCTATCAGATCTTTCTAGAATATCCTAAAGCTGTTACACTTTAATACATTTTCTCATGTTGTGGTGACCTTCAATATACAATTATTTCATTGCAACTCTAATTTTGGTACTGTTATGAATTGTAATGTAACTAATATACAAGATATATGATACACAATCCCAAAAGGGGTAGTGACATGCAGGTTGAGAACCACTGCCCTAAAGTAATATCTAAGACTTTGTTGTGGGTAACCAAATTATGTTCCTTTATACTTTCCTATACATCTTTGCCTTCCATGTACTAGATAAAGTATTTACACATGGCACTTTACTTGAGTACTTTATGGTACTCAATAAATATATGTGATACCCCAGATACAATACTTACTAAATTCCATAAATTTCATGATTTACATGAATCATCAGATTCCATCTTTCCAGCAACCCCTGAAGAAACAAAGGGTATAAATTTCAAATAACTTACCCCAAATCAGCATCATGTGATAGAATAAGAAATTAATATCCATTAATAAGTTTATGTATTACTTAATTGTGTTTACATTTGAATTGCTTTTAAGGAAACCATGATATTGCAAAGATCTTTAATATATTTTACACAAATAACTTTAGCACTATGGTTTAAAATATAAAAGAAATCAGTACTTTATAAAGCAGAATAAAAGACAAATGAGATGGAATAAAGATTCCATTAGGGAAACCAAAATTAAAACAATTTTAGTGATTTAAAAGTGTCAGGAGCCGAATGGTCTTGAGGCCCCTTCCTTCTTGTCCATCTGTTATTCTTAGGCCCTTCACTATATAGTGTTCAAGCATTGTCAGAAGTTTTCTGATAAAAGGAGTTCAATGAACATGTAAACTTCCTGAAACACTATAAAGCATTTTGCAAAATCTACACTGAAGATGCATTCCAGAACTGCTTCTTGCTAACAGCCCCCTTTTCCTTTTATCTGTTAATTCTGACATGGAGTGGAGATTCCCTCAATCCTAAATGCCACTCTCGTTGTTTGGCCAGACTTCACAGAGTACTATAAAGGTGATTCTATTATTCCTGATATTGGCTTTATAAACTGCTTGATTCAGTTCAAACAATTTTAGAAGATAAACAAGTTAGATAGTTGATAGAAAAACCATATAGCTGTAGTAAATACTCTTGCCAAACATTGAGTATCTCATTAGAAGACAGGTCTGAGATAGATTTATGACCTCAGATAAGTTTTCACTCTAGAGGTGATAAGACTGACTCCAGATGCAAACCATAAATCTAATTAAGGGTTTTAAACTTCCCATGAATTTAGGATATAATTAGGCTACCAAGAAATGCCTAAATTTGGTAGAAATCTTAATGACATACCTTGTCAGGTTTGATGTAATATACTGTCATCAGTATATTTACTGTGTATAGAAGTTTAAATTTAACTTGTGTATAGAAAAACAATATTTGAGTATTAAAATGTGTGATTGTTAAGTGCCCTCCTATTGCCTTGATTTTATCTGTCCTTGTGATAAATGCCTTTTAACCATAAGCTAATTCTTTCTTTGATGTACAGAGCCCTCACTCATAGTATAGTCACCATAATAAACTTGTCATTGTATCCTCGCTTCATCCATTTCTTCTTTCTCCTTGAGTATGTGTGAGAGAGCCTCTCTGATCTCATCCCTTTCTTGCTATCTTCATATAACTCATGGATCAGATAAAAAATCTCTGAGGTCCACCATCAACTTCTGAGATAAATTGGTCAAAATATATTTTAGTCCTCTGAACACTCAGTGATTGGCCTGCCAGCTAGCAAGCCAAGGGCTTGTGTTAATTTACAAAATAAAGGGCTGTTTTTAACACCTCCTCAGCTTGCACCCCAACCAAAGGGAAAAAGTTTGTCATCTTAACTCTGGTAGTCAGCAGCAAAAAGCTTGCTCTGAGCAACACAAGAGAAAAGGCATAGGCTTCTCTCTTTCTCCGCACCCGCCCCCCCCCCCCACACACACACACCATAGCTAGCTACCTTGGAGATGGTTGCATTAATGGCAAGCTTGTTACTGGGCAAGAAAATCCCTTGCTTCAACTGTAGGCAGAATGATGTCTAAAAAGGACAAAACTTGGAAGTAGATAAGTCGACAGCCTAGCTCTGCCAAGACAGGGTAGGCAAGTCCTTCATAACTCCTGCTTTACAATTAATGTCTGTCAGCGATCTGGAGCCAAGAGGCTGAAGACAGATACTCTAATTTTGGAGAGAAATTGGGAACTGTCCAGGCAGCCAGTTGTCTGTCATTTCTTGGTTTTGGAAGCTGCTGACTCTGCATTTCCTGCATAATTAGACATATTTATCCTTCTCAGGACTCTGATGTGGTTGAAGACTTGATAGTTATAGTCTTACAGATAAGTTTCAAGTTGTTTAGTAATTAAAAGGATGTTCTAGGTCTAAGAAGATGTTTTTAAGTTGGTAATGCAAGTTAGGATGCAAATTGAGATAGGTGTAGAACTTTAAACATATCAGATATATTTATCCCTCTCAGGTCTCTGAGGTGGTTGAAGAATAGATAGTTAGAGTCTCATAGTTAAATTTTGAGTTGTTTAGGAATCAAGAGGGTGTTCTGGATCTAAGAAGATGTTTTTAAAATTGTGATGCAAGTTAGTATGAAAGCTGAGTTAGATATAGAACTTTAAACTCATGGAGATGGTTAGATAGTAGAATGTTAAAGTCAGGTGCCAAATACATATGGACTGGACATTGGGAATGTATGCTAAGCCATATATCTCTCATAATTGTGGCCTATTCATTTCCTTTGTTTTGTATTTATTGTTATAAGAGAAAGAACCATTTGTTGGTCTGAAATGGGGAGCTGTTGGGGGGAAAAAGATATACCTTAAACTAAAAAAAAGGGGAAGAGGATGGGGGTTGAGGGGGAAGAGGGTGGGGGGTGGAACTGGAGGGGGGAGTAGGGAGGTGATTGTGATTGAGATGTAACTTGAAGAAATAAAAAAATAAATTAAAATAAAAAAAATTTCAAACATATGGAGATGAATGGATAATAGAGTATTGATGTCGGTTGCCAGGTATGTGTGGACTGGACATTGGGAATGTATGTTGTGCTTTGCAATTGTCATAATTACGGTCTAATTATTAAAAAAAAGAATTATGAATTCTTGGAGAAGGGGGAGTGGGTGGGAGGGTGAGACCAGGAGGGGTGGAGGGAGGGGACTGTGTTGGAGATGTAACTTGAAATTAAAAATAAACATTAAAAAAAATACCTACAAAAGTCATCATCCTGTGCAGTCAGGGCCACAGACCACCTCCCCCCCCCCGAAGCAGGCCAGACCTGGAAGATTGTTGGCGTTCAGTCCTAAGACCCTGTGCTGTGTGACAAGGCTGGTCCTTGACATAAAAGTTCATTACAAGAAACAGATAGTATATACCATAGTTTGAAAGAAATGGTTCCACTTTTGCATTTTGTTATCATGGTAGCCCTTGACAATTAACCACAGCACTCTGATTTATCATAGTAAGACAAAAGTAGTCTATCACTTCCATATGGAAAGGGAGACCACTGAATTGTTAGGGATTGGTCAGAATTTGTAAACTAAGGAGACTTGAACTAAATGAAATTGAAATTACAGCTAAGTGTTAATGCTGGCTCATAGAAATAGACCTATGAGAGGTATTATGAAAATAGTTTGTGCATGTCATTTGCAAAATAGTCATGAATATCACTGTGTGGTACAGTTTATTTGCTTTTCAGATCATAATGTTTTATGAGTGTGTCTGTCACAATGTTTGGGTCCCTGCTCATCACTTACCTGCTGGCAGAACTGCTCTATCTTTATCAGTGTCAGCTGAGTTGAACGCCGTATGAGTTAAATAAAATTAGAATATTCTGGAATGACGTGGTTAGTCATAACCAAGAAATGTTATGTCCAATAGACAGGCTAAGCACCTAACTTGCATTATTGCTTCTTATCCTGTCTTGTTTTTCATTGTGACTGTGTAAAATCTGATGGAACACTTTGTCCTGATCCCACCCACGTCAGTGTGAAAAGAACTAGATACTGGATTTAGTCTGGTGGAACTGTAAGATTTATTACAGCAATCAATGAAGTTATCAGTTCCTCTTGGAGGACTGGATGAAAATTTACACTGGCTAATTTTCAAATCCTATTCAAGCAATGCACTATATGATTTTTAAAACACTTTATTGTCAAGTGCTGCCACATGACTTCTTCATGGTAAATAAGTTTTTCACCCAGTAAAGGTTAGGACTTTGAGCTGCTGTTGTCCTCTGTGTTAGTATAATGTGAAAACATACCACAAATAAAATTAAATACATTTTTAAGCTGATTAACAATTTTCAAACTCATGTGCATGATGGTAATATAGCATTGCTTTACCTAGACTTTAAATTGTATGGGCTTGTCTAGGTTCAGTAGCTATTGGAAACATAAATAATACAATGAAAATAATCTTTTATCTCAACCATGCTCAGAGAGGGAGAGGCTGATGTAACTGGGCTGTGAAGGAATGCAAGGAATCAATAATAAAATCAGTTGTCAGTGAAAGGCAAGGGCGGCTTCTATCCAGACTTTCAAGGAAATGCTCGTTGATCCCTTAGTTTCAGACTAACAGACTCCAGAATTTGGATGAAACCAATACCTGCCATAGATTTTGTGGTTTTGTTTCCACAGCTCTAAGAAACATCACTGTCATGGAATTTAAACACCTCTCAGATAGGCTAGTTTCATTAAAGAATGAATCCATCAAAATGTAAAGTGTCATATTATACAATAAAACAAAATTAAACCATCATGTTCACTTTAGGTGAAATTAACTCCGTCCACATAATTTTTATGCTAATATTTTTGTGTGTAAATATTCCTTTCGAATGTAGGGGTTTCTTTAAAGTTTATCTCTCTCTCTCTCTCTCTCTCTGTGTTTGATCAATATAAAATTCCTATAAGTTAGCAGATTTTAATTTTGGTATTCTATTTGTAACATATAACTCATTCTCAGAATGAAGGAAGGTGGTGACATTAGTTGCTTAAACATTAAATTGAGACATCTAAGTATAAAATCCACATTGTGGAAAATATGTAGCATTCCTGGAAAAAAAACCCAAAATACATCCTTATCTAGCTTCCTGAATGACATTTCCCTTGCCAAATGACATTTCTTGAGAATCACATTTGACAGTTTTAAAAACAGTATTACTGCTAGTAGTGTTCAAGTTAAAAATAGCCCATAGACAATGATAAAACAAAAATAACTGCTTTTTATTTCTTTGTGCTCATAAAGAGCCCAATACAATTTTAATATACATCAAGGTGAATCATATAGTCTTTAATTTGTTACTTATATTGTCAAAACATCACATTAAATGTCTTGATTTACCACAGCAGGTTAACACACAAATGCTAAGCCCTGTTAGCCTGTAGATAGACAAATAGATAGATAATAATAAATAGATAGACAGATAGATAGATAGATAATTCACAGTACTATCAATATCCACTGGTATATTAATATTTTTGGCTGTGGGAAAAAGTAAATTCTTCTTAAAGAAACAGAAGTAACAATAAATTTGAAAGATAACAGTGTTTTAAATGGTCTCTTTAAATAAAGTTTGTTTGAGGGATTTTTAAAATTTCTTATATATTTACTTATTGTTATGAATCACAGCAGTTTGGCTATTTACTACTTATTTACCAAATTAGTACCAAGTCAAAGCTGTGACTTGTAAACATCGCCCTGAAGTCTCACACTAGTGACCTTTCCATAGACTTGTAAGTCACTGGTGCATATTAAGCACAGTCTCCAGTTAATGAAGGTAGAGCTTTATATTTTAACACTTACTTGGAAAACCAATTAACACTGGCCTTATTGAACAAACTGAACAGGAAATAAATCAAGTGTTCAAACTCTGGTGATGGGCCAGACTTTGTGCAATTAGGCTGCTGATATGTCCAAAACTGTGTATGTGTTGTTTTATGTTTTGATTAGCAACTTCCATAGATTGAAGACATTAATTTATTTTAGGACATTGTCCTCATCTTCCATCTCAAAATCCAAGTCATGAATCACAGAACCCTAAAAGAACTACATAATTTATAGCAGGAACTTCACTTATTATTTCACACCTAGCTTGCAAAGGTAATAACTGCCAAGATGCCACTCCACTGTCCTTCATGTCAGTTAATATTCAGAAATAAGTTTTATTACTGTTTTTAAAAAGATCCACCAGGGGGGGCCAAGATGGCGGCGACCTACACTGACACATTTTGAACGCAGGGGAAAGAAGAGCCATAAAAAACACAGAGTTATTGGGCACTGTGCAAAAACCGGAGGGGCTAGACCCCCCCAGGAACACTCACAGCTCCCAAGGGACTGCTAAAAGACCCAGGGTAAGGCTCACCCCCCCATCTCTCACAGACACGGAAGCCACTAAACCCGGGATTCGGGAACTCCCATTTGGAGAGGCGCCTGGTAAGATCGACCCCAACTCACAGCAGGCAGAATCAGAGGCCACTTGGCGATAGATCACTAGCCTATTGGGCTCCCCACACCTCAGGTAGAACTTATACCCACTTAAAAAACATTGCGAGATAGTGGAAGTCTTAGCAAGGAACAAACAGGGGGCACAGCGGGTGGTCCGCAGCCGCTCATGAAGCTGAGGGCAGGAGGTTCCAAGAGAGCGAGGGAAGACGGGAACACAAAGGCAGGTGGGAGGGGCCGAATCCCGCACACTTACCGCAGCGCAGCTGGGGTGGGAGCCCGGCTGGCAGGGCCAAATCCCCGTGAACCCACGGCAGGACAACTGGGGAGGGAGCCACGCGCGGGCGGGGCCAGGGATCTGTGCACCCACGGCTGAGCTGCTGGGGCAAGAGGCCCACTCAGGCGGCTGAAGGATCCGGGGCTCAGTGCACCCACGGCCAAGCAGCCAGGGAGGGAGACCCGTGGCTGGGCAGACAGGGAGGGAATCAGGCACAGAGGTCAGGCCTGTGGCGAGAAGCCTAGTGAGAAACCAGAAATAAGGGGACCATAGCTGTATTCTGGAAAATCCAGACAAATTAGGTGTGGAGTCAGACCCTGTCAGCCTCCGTGATGACAAACAAAGCCCACAGAATCTGTGCCTGGGCAAACAGGTCCATACCATCAAAACCATTACAGGCTGATAACTCAGAGTGCAACATAGAGAAGTCTGAATTGGGAGCAGTGAAACAATCCGGGTCCATTACTCACAACCTGGGAATAGGCTGCACCAGCTCACAGTGCCTCAGGCGATTAAAACCACAGTGACCCTGAAATCCCCCTGTAAGCAACGACAGATAGCCAAGTAACTCATCCGCTGCACCAAAGCATCCACTTTGGATCCAAGCACAGAAAACGACAAGAACAGACAGCTAAACGCATCCAATGGCCAAAGGTCCAAAAAAAAAAATAGAAATCAAGGAAATATGACTCTAACAAAGCAGAATTATCCTAGCTCATCCAATTCGGATGAACTCACACCAACAGAAACACATGAAAACATTGACAATTCTGCATTATGGAAAGTGATAGAGGCCCTTCAAGAAGAACTTAAATCTATGAAGGAATTCAAGGAAGCCACAATTTTACAAGTCAAAACAAGGAACAACACCATTAAAGAGCTCCAAGCCAAGGTGACAGAGCTTGAACAGGAAAAGGAAAAGGCCATGAAAGATTTTCATGCAAAAACAAGCAAGCTGGAGAAGGAAATGTACAAAACAAACAAAACCATACAAGACATGAAAATAGAAATAGAAACAATAAAGAAAACACAGTCAGAGTTAAAAGAGGAAGTGGAGAACCAAGGGAAGAGAACAGGAACTACGGATGTGAGTATCAACAATAGGATGCAAGAGATGGAAGACAGGATCTCAGGCATGGAAGATTCAGTGGAAGAAATCAGTACAACATCCAAAGAAAATGAGAAGGCTAAAAAATCTCTCACTCACAACATCCAAGAAATCAAGGACTCAATAAAAGACGGAACCTAAGAATTATAGGTATAGAGGAAAGAGAGGACTCCCGACTGCAAGGTCCAGGAAATATCTTCAACAAAATCATAGAGGAAAACTTCCCAAAATTGAAAAAAAGAGATGCCAATAAAAATCCAAGATGCTTACAGAACACCAAACAGATTAGATCAGAAAAGAAACTCCTCTCGCCACATAACAATTGAAACACCAAATGTACAGAACAAAGAAAGAATATTAAAAGCTGTAAGAGAAAAAGGACAAGTCACATACAATGGCAGACCCATCAGAATTACACCTGACTTCTCCTCAGAAACTTTAAAAGCTAGAAGGGCCTGGTCAGATATACTACAAGTCCTGAGAGATCATAGGTGCCCAGCCAGACTACTTTACCCAGCAAAACTATCAACATAGATGGAGAAAACAAGATATTCCATGACAATATCAAATTTAAACAATATCTACCCACAAAACCAGCCCTACAGAAAATCCTAGAAGGAAATTCCCAACCCAGAGAAGAAAACTCCACCCAAGAAAACAAAGGGAATAAATAGAAAACCCCTCAGCAACTAAACCAAATGAGGCACAGGACCACCACCTATACCAAACTAATGGGAAATAACAACCCCAGGTCACTAATATCCATCAACATCAATGGACTCAACTCCCCAATAAAAAGACATAGGTTTACAGAGTGGATCCGCAACAAGACCCTTCCTTATGCTGTATACAAGAGACACATCTAACTAGGAAAGATAGACACTGCCTCAGAGTAAAGGGATGGGAAAAGGTTTTCCAAGCAAATGTACCCAGGAAGCAAGCTGGAGTAGCCATCCTTATATCAAACAATACAGTCTTCCAACTGAAGTTAATGAAGAAAGACAAAGAATGGCACTATATACTCATTAAAGGGAATATTCATCAAGAAGAAATCTCAATACTGATCATCTATGCCCCAAATACAAAGGCACCTACTTTCGTAAAGGAAACACTTCTAAAACTTAAAGCGCACGTCAATCACAACACATTAGTAGTGGGAGACTTCAACACACCACTCACAACAATGGACAGATCATCAAGACAGAAGACAAACAGAGAAATATTGAGTCTAACAGAGATCATGAAACAAATGGACCTAACAGATATCTACAGAACGTTTCACCCAAACACAAAGGAATACACCTTTTACTCAGCACCCCACGGAACCTTCTCCAAAATCGACCACATAGTTGGTCACAAGGATAGTCTCAATAGATACAAGAAAACTGAAATAACACCTTGTATCTTATCAGACCACCACGGAATAAAGCTTGTCTTCAACAGCAAAAGAATCAACAGAAAGACTACACACACATGGAAATTGAACAGCTCCTTACTGGATGACCACTGGGTCAGGGAAGAAATAAAAAGGAAATCAAAGACTTCTTAAAATCCAATGATAATGAAGACACAACATTCCCAAACCTATGGGATACATTGAAAGCTGTGCTATGAGGAAAGTTCATAGAACTAAGTGCTTTCAAAAAGAAAATTGTGACAGCACATATTAGTGAACTAACAGCTAAGCTGGGTGAATTGGAAAAAAAAGAAACAAACACTCCCAAGAAGAGCAGAAGGCAGGAAATCATCAAACTTCGGGCTGAAATCAAGAACTTAGAATCAAAAAGAACTATACAAAGAATCAATGAAACCAAGAGTTGGTTCTTTGAGAAAATCAACAAAATAGACAGACCCCTAGCCAAATTAACTAAAAGGCAAAGGGAAAGAACCCAAATCAACAAAATCAGAAATGAAAAGGGAGAAATAACAAAGGACATTGAGGAGATCCAGAAAATATTCGGGCATTACTTTAAAAATCTATATTCCACTAAATTTGAAAACCTAAGCGAAATGGACAATTTCCTCGATAAATTCCACCTACCAAAACTAAATCAAAATCAGAATAACAGCTTAAACAGCCCAATAACACCTAAGGAAATAGAAACAGTCATTAATAATCTCCCAACCAAAAAAAGCCCAGGGCCAGATGGCTTTAGCACGGAATTCTACCGGACCTTCAAAGAGGAACTAACACCATTACTTTTCAAACTCTTCCACCACATAGAAACAGAAAGATCACTGCCAAACTCATTCTATGAGGCCACTGTCATTCTGATTCCTAAACCACACAAAGACCCAACAAAGAAAGAGAACTTCAGACCAATCTCCCTCATGAACATAGATGCAAAAATAGTTAATAAAATACTAGCAAACCGAATTCAAGAACACATCAAAAGTATCATACACCATGATCAAGTAGGCTTCATCCCTGGAATGCAGGGATGGTTCAATATACGAAAGTCTATCAATGTAATTCACCACATAAACAAGATGAAAGAAAAAAACCACATGATAATCTCGCTAGATGCAGAAAAAGCATTTGACAAAATCCAACACCCATTCATGCTAAAAGTTCTGGAGAGAACGGGCATACAAGGACCATACCTAGAAATAATAAAGGCAATATACAGCAAGCCAGTAGCCAACATCAAATTAAATGGAGAGAAGCTTGAAGCATTTCCTCTAAACTCAGGGACAAGACAAGGATGTCCACTTTCACCATATCTCTTCGATATAGTACTTGAAGTCCTTGCTAGAGCAATAAGACAACTAAAGGAGATCAAAGGGATAAAAATTGGAAATGAAGAAGTCAAATTATCCCTATTCGCAGATGATATGTTAGTATACATAAGCGACCCCAAAAACTCCACCAAAGAACTCCTACAGCTGATAAACAACTTCAGCAAGGTGGCTGGATACAAAATTAACTCAAAAAAATCAGAAGCCCTTCTTTATACAACAAACAAATATACTGAGTAAGAAATAAGGGAAACAACCCCCTTCACAATAGCCACAAACAACATAAAATACCTGGGGGTAACTCTAACCAAGCATGTAAAGGACCTATATAACAAGAACTTCAAGCCCCTGAAGAAAGAAATGGAAGAGGCCTTTAGAAGATGGAAAGATCTCCCATGCTCATGCATAGGTAAGATCAACATAATAAAAATGGCTATATTACCAAAAGCAATATACAGATTTAATGCAATTCCTATCAAAATACCAACACAATTCTTTATAGACCTGGAAAAAGCTATTCTCAACTTCATATGGAACAACAAAAAGCCCAGAATAGCTAAATCAATCCTGTACAATGAAAAAACATCTGGAGGTATCACCATCCCAGATTTCAAGCTGTACTACAGAGCAACAGTAATAAAAACAGCATGGTACTGGTATAGAAACAGACCAGTGGATCAATGGAATCGAATTGAAGATCCAAACATGGACCCACACACCTATGGACAACTAATCTTTGACAAAGAAGCCAAAACCACACAATGGAAGAAGGACAGCATCTTCAACACATGGTGCTGGTCCAACTGGATGTCCACTTGCAAAAGAATGAAATTAGACCCATACCTATCACCTTGTACCAAACTTAAATCCAAGTGGGTCAAAGAGCTTAACATAAAGCCGGCCACACTAAATATACTAGTAGAAAAAATAGGAGAAACCCTCGAACTCATTGACACAGGTGACAATTCCTGAACAGAACACCAACAGCTCAGGACCTGAGATCAACAATCAATAAATGGGACCTCATGAAACTGAAAAGCTTCTGTAAGGCAAAGGACACTGTCATTCGAACAAAACGGCAACCAACAGACTGGGAGAAAATCTTCACCAACCCCACAACTGATAGAGGGCTATTATCTAAAATCTACAAAGAACTCAAGAAACTAAACGCCAAGAAACCAAATAATCCAATCAAAAAATGGGAGATGGAGCTAAATAGAGAATTCACAAAGGAGGAATCCCTAAGGGCTGAGAGACACCTGAAGAAATGTTCAACATCCTTAATTATCAGAGAAATGCAACTCAAGACAACCATGAGATTCCACCTAACACCTGTTAGAATGGCTAAGTTAAAGAGCTCAAATGATAGTGCATGCTGGCGAGGGTGTGGAAAAAGGGGAACCCTACTCCATTGCTGGTGGGAGTGCAGGCTTGTGCAACCACTATGGAGGTCTGTCTGTCGATATCTTAGAAATCTAGGAATAACCTTGCCTCAGGACCCAGCCATACCACTTCTGGGTATACACCCAAAGGACCTCTCACGGAGACATAGGGAAGTCTCATCATCTATATGTTCATAGCAGCTTTATTTGTAATAGCTAGAAATTGGAAACAACCCAGATGTCCCTCAACTGAAGAATGGATTAACAAATTGTGGTACATCTATAAAATGGAATATTACTCAGGTATAAGAAACAATGAAATCATGCAATTTGCAACCAAATGGATGGATCTAGAGAAGCTCATCCTGAGTGAGCTAACCCAGTCTCAGAAGGATGCACATGGCATCTATTCACTTATAGTAGGATTTTAGCTATATCGTACAGGATATCTGTACTACAACCAACACACCAAAAGGAACATGGACATAAATTTTTTTTTAAATTTTTTTCTTTTTTCTTTTTCCTTTTCCCTTCTCTTTTTTCTCTCTCTTTTTTTGTTGATATTCTTTGTTTTTGTGGGTTTGTGTGTCTGTTGGTCTTTTTTTTAGTATTCTCCCAGTAGCAAGGAGACACCTTTCACTGGCAGTACTGCCTCGTAGGCCCCCGGTGAATGAAGAAGCTCTTGGCCCTCATATGACTCCTGATCTGTGGTGAGAGAATGTTAGGCAGGGACACTCCACCCCAGAGGAACAAGATGGAAGGGTCAGGAGGTAGAGCATGGGAGGGTGGGGCTGGGAAGCGGAAAAAGAGGACAATATGATAAGGATGTAACCTGAAGCAACAAACAAATAAATTTATTAACTAAAAAAAAAAAAAGAAAAAAAAGGACAGGTGACAGGGCTGAAACACTGTGAATGGAATAGAGGATACAGCCATTCGGCCTGGTTTTGCAGACCTCCAGGTGTCGAGAAGACGTGGAGCTAAGGTAAAATACAAGAGAATTGTGGTATTGGCCCATGCCTTTGACTTCAGCGGAGACGGGGGGAGCACCGTAGAGTTGGTGGTCTTATGTATTCTGGAGTCATATGGAGCGGGGTGGTGAGGGTGCATACTCTTGGTCCCACCATTCAGGAAGAGTACACCCTTGGTCCCAGCTCCCAGCACACTGGAGACAGAAACGGGCAGATCCCGGAGCTCAGGGTCAGCCTGATGCAGGGCAAACTCTAAATAGAGAAAGACTTCGATCCAGGAGTGGTGGAACACATCTTTGATCCCTTTAGATGGGAAACACAGGTCTCTGAGCCCAATAATTAGAGTTCAGAGACACACACATGGGATTTGGAGGGACCCAGGTTTGGAGGCTACTTACAAAAGGCCTTCTCGATGCATGCAGATTGTCCTTTGGGATCTCAAAATATATACACTGGAGCTGGTTTAGCTCCAAGGTGACAGAATGATTTCTTCTTTAACCCGGATTGAAAGATAACGCTTTGTATGTTGTCAGAAGGCCAAATTTGCTTCAGGAGAAGTACTACCTAGCCACCCCCACCAAAAAAAAAAAAAAAAAAAAAAGAGGGCAATTGTCCCAGGGTTGGGATTGGGGCAGGGCTCTGTTCTTATCTTTCCAGGAGAACCAAAGCATCCATTAGGGCAGCCCAGGGACGGCTGGACAGCAGTAACCTCAGCAGAGAGCAGAATCAGGCACCAAGGAGGACAAGTGACCCAGTTGATTCTGCCTGGCAGACTTCCTCAATAGCTGTCTCCATCGGGGGCCTGCAACCACCATGGCAATCCAATGTCGCTGGGACCGTTCAGCTGTACCAATGCCCCGGCCGGAACCTCAGTGAAGCCTGCAAGATCAGCTTCTGCCTACAAACCCCTTAGGTCACCTAAACAGCTGAGAACAGAAGGACTGAACATAAAAGGAGTGTACTAACATTTTTAACCATTTTTTCCATTTGAGTTCGGGCCCCAAACAGGTCTACTACGACCCAAATCAGCAGGAAGTCACTTTAAGAGAGTGAAGTCCCATGCCCAGAGGGTGGGGAAGGTGTTTCTCCGCCCTTCTTTTTGGTTATTTGAAGGATAACTGAAAACTCTGATATTTAAGGGAAGAGATTACAAGCTGATAAATGGTCCTGTTTAATGGGTTTTGGAGGTTAGCCCCAGGGACTTCCTACTTTTCCTTTTCTGTATCCTTCTTCCTCTCCTATGTAGGAGTGCATAGGCTTGAGAAAAATGAGATATAGACATAGCACAGGAAGGTCCAAGAAGAAGGGGCAGATTATTGAATATGCCCTTATACCTTTGTATATTGATACAAAATTAGTAGTTTATTAGGCTAAAGTGGTATTGACCATTGTTTATTGTGCAAAAATAAGATTGTATTGGATTACATCGGTATTGATCTTTGTATATTGATACAAAATTAAGATTACAGTTGGCCACAATGGTATTGACCCTTGTATATGGACGTAATATTAAGATTGTATTGGGCTACATAGGCATTGATCTTTGTATATTGATACATAATTAAGAGTATATTTAACCACAATTGAATAGATCTTTGTATATTGATACAAAATTAAAGGTAACGCTTCCTAATGGTATCATACCTAGAGATACTTAAAAATAAAATGTGAAGCTCTGGCCTCTTGATACCAACCGTCTAAAACAGTCTAGGATAGTTAAGTAAAACAAACTCCTAGTCATGCAAACATGTCACTTTGTTAGCTACTATGACAGTCTATCACAGATATTCTCTAAACTACCCAGTAATCAAGTTGCTAAGAGACAAGCAACACTTGCTTATCTAAATACAAGAGACGGATAGGGCATCTTCAAACACCCCAAGAGATCTGCAGAATATGGCATTCAATGATATTATCTTAAATTAAGATTTTCTTTTCTTTATTTTTTTTGATATTGAGACATATCAGCGCCTGACAGCACCCCCTATTCTACTCCAAGTAGAAGATAAGCATCGAAGAACCTCCATTGTAAGATGGTTGAACTAGTGGCAAGCCTATCTCTTGGCATGAAAAAACCCCTTGCACCAACTGCAGACAGACTGCTGTCCAAAAAGGACAAAACTTGGTAGCAGGGAAGTAGACAGCCTAACTCTGCCAAGACAGGGTAGGTAAGTCCTTCATAATCCCTGCTCTACAACAAATGTCTGTCATAGAAACAGGACCCAAAGGCTGAAGACTGATGCAGGAATGTATGGAGAGAAAATGGGAACTGTCCAGGCAGTCATTGGTATGCCCTTTCTTAGTTTTGGACTTCAGGCCCTGCACTTCCTATATAAGCAGATATATTTATCCCTCTCAGGTCTCTGAGGTGGTTGAAGAATAGACAGCTAGAGTCTCATAGTTAAATTTTGAGTTGTTTAGGAATCAAGAGGGTGTTATAGATCTAAGAAGATACTCTTAAAAGTGTATTGCAAGTTAGTATGAATGTTGAGTCAGATATAGACCTTTAAACTCATGGAGATGGTTAGATAGTAGAATGTTAAAGTCAGGGGCCAAATATGTATAAACTGGACATTGGAAAGGTATACTGGGCCATTTAACTCTCATAAATGTGGCATATTTATATCTGTTGTTTTGTATAATACTTACTGTTATAAGGGAAGGAACCAACTGTTGGACTGAAAGGGGAAATTTCTGGGGGGAAGAAGGTGGAAGGGCAGGATAGGAAGGGGGAATAGGGAGGGGTTTGTGACTGAGATGTAACTTGAAGAAAAAAATAATAAAGTATTTATAAAAAAAAGATCCACCAATTATTAAAATCAGAATATTATGCACAGGGAATGCTTTGAAGTAAAAGAAAGACAGTATAAGGATCAGAGATTAGACAAAGGATGAAGAGAAGGAGTTGAAGTATACTTAAGTTATTGGAATATGGTATTATGGAGGTAAATGATAAGGAGAATGAATGGCTGAAATGGTACCTGACAGGTCTAGTAGTAAGATATTGGGTACAAAACATCAGCCCTACCTAGAGTGAGCATCAGGTTGACAAAGGATCCTGCTCTCAGTGTGGCAGTACTGGATTTGTGCTTGATGAAATATAATTCACAAGTATATTGGTCCATATTCACCAAATAATTTGACATTGGATAATAGAAATGAAAAGAAGTTGGGGGAGAAGCCTTAGGATATGGTTCAGTTGGCAAATTATTGACCAACACGCATGGGAACCTGAGTTTTAAAACTCAGTAAAACCCCTAGATATGACAGTAAGTGCCTGAAATCTCAGCACTGAGAATGTAGAACCAAAAGGATGCTTGAGACTTGGTAGCAGCCAGTATAGGTTGTGCCAATGAGCTCCAGATTCAGTGAGAGACCCTGTCTCAAAAAAACAAGTTAGATTAATGGCTCCATGCAGTCCTGGGGATGTCTCCAATAGTCCAAAGCATTCGTGGTGAATTGATCTTTATTGGCAAGCTTGGATAACTATAAATTCAAATCATTTTTGTGAAAAAGTTCCCCATAGGAAGGTGGTATGCACTGAGATTCCATTTGTTAGTGACTATAAGTTGGTAAAATAAAAAAGCCAAAGACAGGCAGAAAACTGTATTTTCTGTAGAAAACATCTTAAATCTAGAGGAATTCTGAGACCTTTAAAATTTTTAAGCGTCTTTCTATAGGATGACTACCTCTGAAACAGGCTCCCTGGATCTCATATTAAAAAGAAAAAATGCTCTTACAGCCTTCAGGGGAAGCTCGAGATACCATGAGTGTGCAGCAAGTGCCTGCACATAATAAGGCACAAGATGTTGTTCACAGTGTGAAAATATAGGAAAAATTAAGAATTTGGGGACAAAAGAATGTCAGTGTCAGTTTTCATTATATATGTTTAATTTAAAAAGTACACATTATGATGACTGCACAACTCCTTATTGTGTGGATAATGTTTGTATATGAATATTATATACATACATTTAGGATAAACTCTCAATGATAGGTACTCAGGAAGAAATGCATCCTTAATGCACAATGCAAAAGAATAAACCCTCAAATATCGTGATTAAAAAAAAAAACAAGTTAGAGAGTAACTGAAGAAGACATGTAGTCTCCACACACACAAGCAAACACAGAAAGAAACACAAACTCACACATAGATACAATGTACATATCCACACAAAGTTGTGAGAAATGTGTCTCCTTTCATGAGTTACTAATGTGAGATTTTATTATATTCACCTTTCTTGAAAATTGGTTACTAGATTCTTCTAGAACCCAATATGTAGGAAGGAAATAAAGCCAGGCGTATAGACATAAAACCTGAACAAAATAAGCAACAAAGAATATATTCTACCCCTAGGAATGCTTTGCTTTGGTTGCTATGCTCAGTGATTTTTCCTCTAAGATATCACAATAGAGTGATTTCTAGCTAAAACAACAACAAAAATCTGACCTTATATATGTTGCTATGAATTAGTTTATTGAACACTGAGAAATTTGGGTAAACTCATATTCTGTTGTAAAATTAGAATATAATTGGCATAACCAACTTCTCTAAATTCCTCTCCTCTCTTACTTTTCCCTATACCTGTTTGTTTTAATGATGGTTTTTTTTTTTTAGATATAATATCTTTGTACATTTTAGTACTTGAGAAACGTTTAGCCCTTTCAACAACTAGGCAGCATTTAATTTGTGAAACATAAAATGGTTTCATTCATACAAATTATCTATGGGAAATTAATGTTTGGATGAGGTCAAAGGAGAACATAAGAAAATAACTAATTGAGGGGAGAAGCACCATCCAATTTTAATGAATAATTTAAATGAAACTTTTAAAATATTAGTCCCACATTGTATTATTTTTCTCAGTTTATACTTTAGTGAGGTAAGTGAAAATACAAAGGCTCACTATGTTCAAGTGTTATTTTCATTTCTTTATTTTCTTAGTCAAGTCCAGAATTCTATTACTTCTTCCTCTTTCAATGCTTATACAGAAGTCTTTATAATCAATACCTATACTGTACTTTCACCATTATGTCTTTTCCTACCCATTAATAACCGACGATACTGTTCTTTCTGAGATTAAACAAGATCCTCAGATACTTGTATTATTTTTTTTTTCCAAATAGGACCTTAGAGTAAATTAGATCTTATTCTGTTTAGGGAACAATTCCAATTTCCCAATCAGAATATGAAAAAAAACAAAGAAAAATAAATGCACATAGCGATTTCTGAAGTTAAGGGATATCTGTAGGCAGACAAGAGAAGTTTTCCTGAATTGATGAATTTTAACTGAAATGAAATAATGAAATGTTGCAGCCAATCTTTGGGAATGAGCAATGTAAGTATGGGAAATTTCAAGGGTTCACATTGTAAAGAATAAACACAGGTAAACTTTTATACACAGAGAAGGCATAGAGTATCACCAAACATTTTATCATTTGTTTTCAGGCGATGCATAGGAAGACTGTTTACTTGTTCAAACTGGGAAGCAAAAAGCCCAAATGCAAGCCCAGGCAATGTGTTTTTACAACCTTGCTTCCCACAACCAGCACAGTACTTGGTTGCAGTAGTTAAAATTAATAAATAAGTATGTGCTATGATGGTAGCTAAAGGGCTTTCTTTGCTATAAAGAGAGACTTTTTAAATTTGCTTTCTCATATTGGAATGGAAAGACACTGAATATCCAAAATATTTTATTTATATTTCAGAAAGATGAAACTTACTGTTGGAAAAGGATGAATTATTAGATATAGTTATTTTCATGTACTAATTTTCTCAGAAAACCTTCATGAAATTTTTAGAAAGGATGATGATAACTCAGACTATGCCATATTGTATCTGGAGAGGTTCATGCTGAGATTTATATAAACAAAATGATTTTTCTGATGGATTTGAAGTGAGTGGTTAAAAAAGGAAGAAACTTAACATGTCTTCACTTTTAGTTTGAGTCAGGGACTAGATTCAAGATTAAAAACTAATGGAAAATGGAGGTCAGACTTATGGCTATTAAATAGAAATCAGAAGAACTATTTTAAAACTTGAATTGGATTTAAAAATGTATGTTACCAGGAGAGTTTGATTCTAGAAAATTAGTTTTGTTTTAGAGGAGCACACTAATTAGAGGATCATACTAATCAATGCTTTCTATAAGGAATAATTTTGGTCCTTAAATATACGTTAGTCTCCCTTTATCTTCTTTAATGGAAATACATGAATCGCAAACACTGAAGTAAGTTTATCTGTATTGAATCTCCTCTGTTGGCAGAATTGTATGGTCTTTTCTGTATATGAGGAGCACAGTTGGCTCATGTGCTTACTACGACTGCTTTTTAAAACAGTTTCATGGGGGGGGATTAAAAAATAACAGAAACAGCGGATGGATTGGATAAAATTGGGTCTTGACAATTGTGGTGTCTTTATCTTCCTCTTATATCAATCTTAATAGCACTGACTGCACTATACTAGTCATGTAAAGAGAATTTTGCTCAGAATTAAGAAGTCAAAATAAAATGATTATTTAAACAGACAGATTCAGAATTTAAGCTTGTCTATTTTTCTTCTTTCTTTTGTTCTCTAAGATTAATTATTTCTTGAGAACTCCACCTTATTTTATCAATTAAACTAGTCCACCTCCTTGGTTCCTTGAATCAACTGCCTTACAATATTTGGCTTTCATTTTCCCTCTCCTTCAGAGGATCTCAAAATGTACCTTTGTGGCCCATCTCCAGCATACCATTTCTCTTTGGGCATGTTCCATTATCTTTATAGGTAAGTAGACTCATGGGAGTTAAAATTTCATTTTATCTTGTTTGACCTACAAGACCTTGAAGTGATGAATTTATTTTAACTAAATTTTTCAGTAACTACAGAGTGCTTCCAATACTTTGGCTATCATATTGCCACCTTTCCCCCCTCATTTTATCAGAGAAGTTTTTTTTTCCTTTTTTACTTAGTTTCAGAAACACACTGGATCACAGGGAAACATTAGTGATTTTTTTTTTTTTTTTGTTTTTGTTTTTGGTTTTTCGAGACAGGGTTTCTCTGAATATCTCTGGCTGTCCTGGACTCGCTTTGTAGACCAGGCTGGCCTCGAACTCACAAAGATCCGCCTGCTTCTGCCTCCCAAGTGCTGGGATTAAAGGCGTGCGCCACCACCGCCCGGCCATTAGTGATTTTTTAATAGAATAAATATGCAGTAACTTACTCCAGCTTTTCCAGGTACTAGGGACTTTCTGATCCATAAATTTATCCACATAAAACTTTCTTTGTTTATTAGTTGAAAAATAAAACTAGTAGATTGTATAAAACATTTCAATAAATGAATAAGAATGCTTTTTAATGTTTTCATTAGTTAAAAATTAGGGGAGCAAAGGTGAAAGGGTGGGCCTGGGAGGGGAGGGGGCTGCAATCGGGATGTAACTTGAAAAAAATTTCCATCTTGTTATTTCTTAAAATACATTCAGAAACAGAATGACTTCATTAATTTCTCTGACTTCAGTAACTAGTCTATGGATAAATCTCCATTATGTGCCCTCCAAACATTATTTTTTCCCAATAAACTTTAGATCCATGCTTCACTAAGCTAAGTAATTATATAATTTTTGTTTCCTGATCTCCAGTCTTTGTCCAGAAACTGTGCCCCAAATTGAATTCATCTTCTTTCTTCTAATTCGGTATTCACTCTCAAAGATCATCCTAGTGAACAATGCCACTTTTAAACTAGCTTTCCAAGTCTGAAAGCCAGGCAGGCAGCCCCCCTTGGAATCTGGTTATCTTTTCTTTATACATGCTGGTGAACACAATCCAGGCAAACGTACTTCTAAAGAGTTTGCCAATGTCCTAACTTTTTTCCTGCACAGAACCAATGCCCTCATATTACACTATTTTTTTTGTCAGTTTTTGATTAGTATTTTAAACTCCTAAAGTGGTTTCTACCCTATCAGTTCCTCTTAATTGTTTTCACAATATATCAGTCTCATCTAAAATATTTTAAACATCGTAATGGTTTTGTATTAATTTAGGATAAATTCTAACTTCTTAAGATATTCTAAAATTTTATTGACATGTTCTTTGATTAACTCTTCAAGCTCTTTCCATAATTTTGTTTGTTTTGTTTTCTCATACAGTTCTCTGATTTGATCAAGGCTTGCAGACCAGTGTTTAATTTCCTGTTCTCCATCTTGGCCCTCTATGATGAGACAAAGGCTGGAATCCCAAGGAACAACACACAGTATTAATATTTGCTTATATTGAAAATACCTTTTGATCTTCATAACATACCTTTGTTTTGTCTTTTACATTACCATGAAAATAATCTCTAGATGCTAAGTTGGGAATAGCTTACTTGATGGCTAAAATTAACTGTCCAACGAATCAATGCATCACCTTAGAAACAGACTATTCCTCTTCCAGTGTTGTCCTAAGCTGGGTTACTTCCATCAGATCATGATACACATTGTAAGTAAACAAGTGTACTTTTATGGCTCTATTAATCTTTGAAGTAATTGTTTGAAACTGGCTTCTATTCCTTCTTTTCTTGAGTGTTATAGAGAAAAAGCTGTTGATTCCCTGTATAATGTACAGCTTTCCTCCTGAGTATTTGTGTGTATTTAGAATGACTTTGTTTTGGAAGTCAAGGTTGTTGAAATTTGCAGTTTTCATAAATAGGTGACCAACACAAAACCTGGAGATTACAAAATTAATTCCAGGGACCAATAAAACATTAATGTGAGTTTCTCAGTGAAGAAACACCCTAAATTATCAGATCTTTAACCTAAATCAGATCATTTAGAAATGCTTAATATAAGTCCTTTCTAAATTTGGGGATACAAAATCAAATTCATTTTTAGTTTTCTCAGAAGACAATTTCTTGCTATTTTGTCAACATAAGGATTGCACAACTTTCAATGCTAAAGAAGCCAGTGAAAAACATAAAGCAATGTGATGACAAGGGACAAAGATCTGGCTTTAGTAAAGTTTATGTAAGTACTTTATTTAGCTTGTCTATATCCACTGAAAGAATAGGACTCACTTTATGATGGTATCAGAGAACCAGGAGACAAGGCTTGTAGGATCTCTATTTTGGAATTCCTCAGGAAATTTAATTTACTTTGTAATCCCATTTAGCAAACACAATTGCCTATGTGAGATTTGTAAAAAGTTATTAATAAGACATTAGTTCACTTGCTTATTTTATATGACAATACAATGTACTGCATATTTGGTTACATGGACTGCTTATACATAGTTGTCAAGCAGTTAATAAAAATCCAAACTTCATAAAAATAAAATTTACTACATATTTTAAAAATGAGAATAGGGATAAATCATGATGTTCATATGACTGACTGTCAAATAGTCAAATATTGGCTGGTTTTAAAACTAGGTAGATGTTATAAGAGTGTTAAATCTATAAATCCACAAATTTTTTAACGTAGTAAAAATTTCAGTCTCATTTTTACTACATACTTGATTTAATAATCATTTAATATTAATATTATTTTAGCTGAAATCATAGGACTGATTATATAATTGGCTAAAAGAACACAAAAAAGGATATAATTTAGTTCTGAAATTAGAATTTCGTTGTGTTGAAGGGTCATTTTTTATAAAAATGTTTTTGTAGTCATTAACATTGTATTTATCAAAGAACTCTCACCTGACAATGTGTACATTCTCTTTCTAGTGAAATGAAATCTTTAACTAATTTAAAATAGTGTTTCTGTGTGATGAAACCTATTTTATGTCTTTAGGATTGATGGTATGCATATTGAATTTGTCACAGATATCCTGGTCATCATTTTGTATCTACTCATTGTGAATAACTTGCACGGGGAAGTTGCCCTCACCTGTGTGTATTTGCACAAGAATTGTCTTGAGTAATATTATAAGTCAGTTGATTTTGAAACCTATCTTTTTGGAAGGATTAGCCAAGGGGAGGCACTGAAAAGATATCTATGAAGGAAGAAGATCAAGGAATGCTAACTCTCTACAACCAGCAGGGCTCTCTTCTGCTGGTCCAAGGTTTGAATATCCCCTCCAGGACAGCTGCTTCCATATTTCATGATTGCTTCATCATCTCTATTTGAAATCAGCAATTCCTGAGCTATTTTCAGTCGCCCCTAGAAGGGCTCCCTATATGTAAGGTTAGCCATGTAGTCTACACAGGAAGTAATCATTAACTGGTTATGAATGTAGCTTCTTTTCAAAAGTAACCCATGCTAATGTCTCGGAATAATGATGATACAATGGATGATTTCCTTTCTGGCCATGAGAAACTTATTTGCATCTGAAGTCAAGAAGTTCTTCAGGGTGACATTTTCTACTGGTTAGAAATCCTAACCATAATCCTTAGCAAGTTTCTTGAAAGTGCAGTACTTTTATTATTTTCTAGGATGTCACAGAAACCTGAGGAGAATTAAGATTCCATCTATGTGGTAGTTTGAATAGAAATGGCACCTACAGACTCCTGTGTTTGAATGGTTAGCCCATACAAAGTGGTATTATTAGGAGGTATGGCCTTGTTGGAATAGGTGTGACCTTGTTGGAGGGAGAGTCTCTGTGAGGGCACACTTTGAGGTCTCATATGCACAAGCTATGCCCAAGGTGTCTCACAGTGTCTCCCAGATGCCTGTGGGTCAAGATGTAGAATTCTCAGCTCCTTCTCCAGCAGCATGTCTGCTCAAATGTTGCCATGTTTCCTCACATGATGGTACTGGACTAAACATCTGAAATTATAAGCCAGCCCCAACTAAATATTGTCCTATATAAGAGTTGCCATGGTCATGGTGTCTCTCCACAGCAATAGAAACCCTAACTAAGACAACCTGTGTCAATATGTATTGGAAAGAAGACTTCTAGACATCTAGCTAGAAGGTTTATGTTCTTTTCTTCAATTACCCCAAATCTACAAAAAAAAAAAAAAAAATGTCAGCAAAGAAATGGCTAATTCCATATAAAATTTAATCCACTGTTAACTTCATTTGGAAACATGGCCCTGCAAGTTCAGTAATTAAACCAGTTACTAAGTGTTGTTTCTTAGTTATAGTTTCCATTGATGTGATTAACAGCATGACCAACAACTAGTAAAGAAAGGGTTTATTTTATCTTACAACTCTGAGGTCAGAGTCTATCACAGAGAAAATCAGGGTAGCTGCTAAAAGCAAGGACCTGGAGGCAGGACCTGACACAAATATCATGAAGGATCTGTTACCGGCCTGATCCTCATGACTTGGTCAGCTTGCTTTTGTTTGCATCTTGGGACTATCTGACCAGGGTGGCATTGCCCACAGTGAGAGTGTACCTCCACATCAATCATCAATCAAGAAAATGCTCCACAAACTTTACTAGAGGTAATCTGATGGAAGCATTTTCTCAAGTGAAGTTCTTCTTCATAGGTGATTCTAACTTGTGTCAAGTTGACAAAAACAAACAAACAAACGATGTAGCCTGGACATGTTCAAAGTGCATTTTGTTTTTGGCAGCTTCAAGGGTGCATACTTACAAATTATAATTGTAGATGGCAGTTATTCATTGGTTTATTCATTAGTTAACTATCTCAGGGTCCACCAATGTGCAAAGCACTGGGCGAACAGTGTTAATAAAAACAGACAAGGTTCCTGTCACCATCATGATCAGGTTTGGTAGGAAAGCACTGAAGCCACCTGATCCACTAACTTCCATAGAAGGTCAATGTTGGCTCTGGGAAAAGAGAAGAAACCAAACCCAGCTCCAGTGGACTTCAGGTTAAACAGATACAAGAGACTTATAAGGAACGGAGATGTTACTTTTTCTGTTGAAAGTGTAAGAAAGTATGTCTCTGTTAAAGATTATAGTTACTAAATCCAGAATCTATATGTTTAAAACCCAGAATTTCTTACATAATAAATATTACTTAGAAAACTTCCAGTGGTAGGTATTGCTTTAATGGAAATCATAAAATTCATCATAGTTTAGGTGGTTTTTCCTAGATGAAAAAAAGAATCAAGTTAATTATCTGTAGCATTATGACCATAGAGGGCTCTCCCTCATGACCACTGGAAACCTAATTTCTCAAAGACAGCACCTCTAAAACACCATCATACTAGACACTGAGATTTTAACAAGTAAATATATGGGATGAAAACTGCAGAGAACAGAAAATAGAGACACTGCAAGCTTTAAATTTTCCCTTTTTTGGGAAGTAATCTTTACCTTACCTGGAGATGTTACTGGTCATAATAAATTAACTTGAATGTCTCACATGGAAGGCAAACCTGGGAACCATCTCCTATAACCAGTTCTCTGTTGCTCACCTAAGCCACTGGGTTTCCTGAATCTTGGAGTTCTTATGAAAGCCAATGCTAACTATACCTCGTGATCAATGTTAGCTACAGAAGACATGGTGCTCATGTAAAAACCGAGTCATGTGTTTAAAGGAATATAAAGTGAGAATCTCACTTAGATTTAATGTAAAGGAGAGTAGGTTTATTTGAGAAGGGCCTTTTAGGATTAAGGCCTCAATCTTAGGTCCAAATATATAAAATGGGACTTATTATTTGTATTGTTGTAGTTAAGTCATGGTTTAGAGTGAAGTTTGTGTACTTATGTGGTAGGGGCTGATAGGTTAATATAAGTTAGATTTAGTGAATATATAGG
>CAJQZJ010032473.1:4016619-4041852 GCA_907164525.1 Lophiomys imhausi
AGATGTAACTTGAAGAAAAAAAAAATAAAGTATTTATAAAAAAAAAAAAAAAAAAAAAAAGACTACAGCCATTCACAATATTGGAGGTCACCCGGGCAGGGTCACCAGTGACCATTTGCACATTTTTCTGATAGAGACAAACAACACATTGACTTAAATAATGGAACCAATCACTCTTATTTAACAGTTCAGGGATATATTACCATTTTCTCTCAGATATGGGCTAGCGTGGGCACATCTAGTTGCGTTGCTTTAACTGTTTTCCAAGTGAGTCCCCACTACTGCCTCACCAAGCAGCTGATGAGTCTCAGAAGTTTTAATCAAGGAGAAAAGATATTTTTATTCTGTTTCTGTGTAGGAGGAGAGAAATCACTCTTTGACTCTGCTCAAATCCTAACATAGAAAATAATCTTTAAAAACTGAAAAGGAGACAGGAAGCACAACCAGGAGGCCTCAGAGGCCACCAGCAACCATCAGTCTCAGGAATGTTCACTCTATTCCAGAATTATATTCAAGAGTCATTTATTTTATCAAAATAATTAACATTGGCCTTGATAACAATTTAAAGCTTCATAACCTCAGTGTATTTTAGTTCTACTGATAGCAAGTGTCTTCATTTTTAGTTGTTATTTTAGAGATTACTTTGTTAGTACAACTTTTCTACTACTCTTCCTTCAAACACTATTATATACCCCTCCTCACTAACATTGAAATTCATGGCCTCTTTCTTTACCAAATGCTATTACATTCATTAATATGTACATGTGTATGTACATATACATATATACACACATATGCACACATACACATTTACAGGTTCCTAAATAAAACCTGTTCAGTCTATATAATGTTACTTATAAATATATATATATTTTTTCTAAAAGTGAACAAGATGTCTAACAGCCTATAATTGGCAGCTATCAGAATCACAATCAACTTGATATTTTTTTCAGATTAATCTCCCTTACTATTATTTAACTATTCTAAAACCAGTAAAACAATATATGAGTTAAGCTTTTTTTTTTTATTCTTTTGTGGGTGTGTCTGTTCTTCTAGATTCTAAACACTCTGAGGCCTGTTTATGTTTCTATAACCATGCTTTCTACATGAAAAAAATGTTCTGTAAAGACTTGAAAATACTCATGACATAAAAGCATTTGATCCTCAAATCTCATCCTTAATTTTAAAATAAAGGAATAAAATAGAAAATAATGTGCTTTTACAAAGATTAATGTTACTCTCTGATTTTATTAGCAAAACCATAAACTGCTATTTTCTGGCTTGTCACTGGGGGCCTGGCGCTGGTACTGATGCAGCGGGGGCCGGGTGAGCTCATTTCCATGCGTTTGTCTAAGACAGGATGGACAGCATCATCCCAGATGAGTCCCACAATTACATCTTCATCATAACATTATGAGTCACGCACAAGAGCTAGAACTGAAAAGCACAGTCATGGCAGCACTTGTCATAAAACATATTTGTCTGGAGCAATATTTGTTCTGCTATCAGGGCACAGCTATCTATAAATTTTCCTGAAGAGTTTTTTGTTGTTGTTGTTGTTTTGTTTTGTTTTTCTTTTTAACGAAGACAGAATTCTTCATTTAAAAAAGGTGGAAGTTTTACAGTAGCTTCTAGGGGCAGGAACACCTCTCCCATCTTTCTCTCCTGTGTCACTACTCTGTGACCATCACTGGCTTTTGCACTCATTTATGATCATGGTACCCGAACTTTAAGCTGAAGCAGACTACTTCGTTCCTTTCCCCATAGATTGACAGATGAAAAATATACCCTATTTATATTCTTAGCCACACAACAATGTGCTCCTCACTTGGTGTGCAATTGGCTTCTATGACATGCACAATTGCAACCTGATTACTTTCCTGCTGGACTTTGACTGAAAGCATGCTTTCCTAGCTGACCAATCTAAAAGATGCTTTGTAATGGCACCTATGACAAAACAAGGTCAGGGCACAGATTTAGTAAAGGATTATAATCACTGTTATAGGTGCAGTATTCCAGTAACATACATACTGAAAAACAAAGCAGCTTACTGCTGGGGAAACTGACAAGTCCCAGTATCCTAGCTAGGGGAGACATGTTTCTGTCATTCAATGGGACACGAACATTCACATTTGAAGCATGTTTTGAATAATGACAGTCTATATTACCTTTCCACATGTGACCCACATTTCACAGCAAAGATGGGAAAGTGCTGCTTGCTTCCCAGGGAGGAACTGGTAGCTGTGTTGTGACTGTTAAGGGTCTGGAAAGCCCACTGTGTGAAACAGATTGAAATGCTGCCAGATTTGCTAACAACTTGCCCATTCCCAGTGCTGGATGTGGGGGAATTGGAATCCCTTAAGCAGAATTGATGGAAATGGAAAATGAAGCAGCAACTTTGGAAAAGTACTTGGTGATTCCATAAATAGTTAAGTGCAGATATCACTTTGCCTGATGTTAGGTGTATGCACACAGAATGGGAATATTACACCAAATAAAAAGTTGTACATATATGTTTATAGCAGCATTATATATAATCACCAAAGATGAAGGAACATCAGTGTCCATCATCTGATGAACAGATAAATCAAATGTGGTGTATCTGTAAAATAGGTTATTGTTAGGTACCAAAAACTATGATGTCCTCCTACACAAACAGCATTGTGTACGAGACAGACATTATGCTAAGTGAAAGCAATCAGACATTAAACCCATGGATTACACCCCACTCTCCATATATGAAATGACAATAGAGACCCACATCAGTTCAGTACAGGTTAGGAAGTGGAGGAATGAGCAAAGGGGTGACAGCTGTGGAGAAAGTTTCTTGTGAGAGTGAAGCAAGTGATCTGTAATGAGACTCTGTTGGGGCTATGAATACACCTAAAATATCCCAAAAAACACTTTAAAGGGAGGGATGTTAAATATGTGAATTGTAAGTAGAAAAGCACTAATAGGTTATTAAAATGTCAATGCATTAAGAAGCTGACTTGGAGTAATATATTTAGCGTCATATTTACTGTAATCATTGTTCTCATTTCATCACTCAAGGTTTGAAACATCAATGGTAAATTGTCTAACTTTTAATATATTACACCATATCTCTCATTTTCTTTTATTACAATCTAAGATTTTCTTCACTGCTTTTGTTTAACATGGGCAATGAATATTTTTCTAACATATAATGAAAATAATAGCCATTCAGTTCATTCTAAATCTGTATTTTTAAAAACTTATTCTTTTGCCTTTATGGAGCTGAATGAAGAGGAGGAGGCTGTCTTTAGTTTACAATTCTGATCCCACTTCAGGAAATACAGTACTGAATCATTGGCAGAAACAAATATATTTTGAAGGCCTCAAATTACAAATTTTTCGAAACCTATTTTTACCTTTCCCTGGGAATATAAAAATGATCTGTTAACTGGAAACATCCAGCCTTTCACTCCACCTCTCTAATTTATCCTTCCCTTTTAATATTCAGTAAGAAAAACCCTATATGCTGTTCCTCTCTTCAAATGCCAATTTCCCACTGATCATACTGTATAATTTTCATTATAGATTTTGCCTTCTCTGACTTTTTTCTACCACATATTGCATTTATACATATATATATATCTTATATTTTAGACCAATAAATGCTTTTCCCCCCATTTTTCCTATTCACTCCTACTGAGATCCTTGTGAACACTGACTGCCAGGTTGATAGCATCCCTGTTAATAGCCCACCCAGTTTTTACTGCTGATTTTATTGGCAAGTACCACTGGAATTGCCTGACAGCAAGTATCTTGGTATTCTGAATGTTAACCTCAATGAACAAAATAGTTCATGGTGCACACAGAAGTTTAATTCAGAAATAGAGTGAAATTATTAATAAAGGATAAAAACAAGGACATCAATATGTTCTTGGCATCTATAATCCATACATTCTTCTTGTTATGCCAATTTGTTCCTTTCTGAAAACATGTTAATCATGACTTTCATGATACTAATACCATGTCCTTTATCAGCCCCTCACTCACAGTTTCTTCTTTCTTATTCTGAGGATCAAAACCAGCATGTCTGATAGACAAGTGATCTGAGTTGAACTCTCAGCCCCAATGAACATTTTAGTTGGATATTTATTTCCCTTGTCTCATTCCTTTCATATTTCTTAATTTATAGCATGGCACATTGCACTTAGTTATTCTTCAGCCAATGCTGGCTGAGTTAAATTAGGCATTGGAACTCAATAAGGTCAGTTAAAATCATACATACTCTGAATTTTTCTTCTTATAGGCTTATGTACATAATAAGTATTAGGCTGTTACAATGCACAGAACTTGAGTAGGGAGGGACAGCTAACATTAAGGGTCATATGGAAACCTACTACGTTAGAAGCTTCTTAAAATATACACATATATGACAGAGATATACATAGAGTTACTCAATATTGGTCTTTGGCTTGTATATTAATATTTCAGATTTTGTGTTTTTAATTTTTTATTTTCATGTGTCTGTATTTGTGTGTTTCTTGTGGTGTTTTTTTTTTCTGCTTTGTCTTGTTATTTGTTTTCTAAAAAGAGAGAAAGAGCATGATATCTGGTGGGTGGGGAGGATATGGGAGGAATTTAGGAGGCGGGAAACCATAATTAGAATATAGTGTATGAAATAATTGCTTTCAGTAAAGAAGAACTTTAGTTAATTTATGTAGTTTTAAATGTTTTAGTTTTAAAATCATAAATGCCACTGCTTATTTACTATAGTAATTTTGGATTTGTATAAAGTGCATCTATTAAACATCAGTGTAACTGACATATGATTCCCCAACAGAAAGCACTAATGCATGGTTTTTAGAGATTATCATGTGTATTATAAGCATGTTATTTATACAAATTTATAAGAGAAATTTTCATATAGTAGAAACCTAAGCCACAGTTGGTACCTTTACTCAACAGTGCCTTCAATTTTCATAGCACATGTTGCGTATCCATGGTCCATGACTTCTGCACCACATCCTTGATCTCATGACCTGTTGGAATCATGTCACAAAATCTGTTTTCAGGTGGAATTTGCCATAGTACTCATCCTACTTGGAATGTCCCCATCTGAAAAGCCACTTGTAAAAATTTAAATATTACTAATAAATTATTTGCATATATAATGTACCCTATCCACTAAGAACTTTTATTGTAAATATAAAAAATGTAAATATAAAATTATATTACAAATTTCTCCATAATTACAGGGTTTGAATCAGTGATTCTCAACCTACCTAATGCTGCAACTCTTTAATACAGTTCTTCATGTTGTTGTGACCCCAATCATAAAATTATTTTTGTTGTTACTTCATAAGTGAAATTGTGTTATTGCTATGAATCATAATGTAAATATCTGTGTTTTCTGATGATCTTAGGTAACCCCTATGAAAGGGTCATTTGACTCCAAAGGGGTTACAACTCACAGGTTGAGAACAACTGGTGTAAATAGTTGCATGGGTTAAGAACATCCTCAAATAAATTTTGGAGAATTTAGTGATTCTATAAATCCAAAGTAATTTTAATATATACATTATAAGAATTTGTCATTGTTGAGTAATTTGTTGTAAAGAAATGAAAAAAATTTAAAAATATGTATTTATATTCATTTTTACCTCAAAGCATTTTAAAAACAGAAAATAAGGAGAAACTATTTTATTTAAATATTATGATATAGTTATTTATATACTACACTGTTCAGAGAGAAAAAATAAAATATAATTTATTTTTCTTAAGAAATACTTAAGAAAATACTTAAAAGGTATTTTCTTCTGATAAATATATATTCATTTCAAACATATACTGAATAAAATGTTCATCATATAAAATACACCATGATCATTTAGCACACACTATATAAATTAAACTAGAGGAAAAAAAGATTCAAATTTTATCTTTTGTTTGCAAAATTATACATAAACAATGGTGTTTAAATGTGTTCTTACTTGAAGTGAAGCTTTGGTTTTACCTAGAAATACATGGCATGGATCTTAATTGTCTGGTTATAGCAAATATGAGAGTCCTTTTTTCTTTATTAGTGTATGGGGTCCTCATCACATTCAGGATTAAAGTTCATCCAATAAAACAACTAGTTTCTTTTTCTACCACTTCATGAACAGGCTTTCTTGGTTGAGAAGTACTTTTACTTTTTAATTTTATTCCCTAACAATTTTAACTCATTAAGATAGGCATGTGTGTGTTATTCAATAACAATAAACATAAATCGGCTAATTGTATTCACAAGTTACAATGTAGTTAAACAGGTGTAGAAAATCTTGCTTCTGCTGACTAAATAGTCACTGCTCTTCCCTAACTTGGCATGTTAGAGATTTTAGTACTTCTCTCCTTGTTAGAGTACTTCAGGCACATCTCCATAAGACTGCCAAACCCCTGCTGTGATACCAGCTCCTCCAGTTGAGTGAAGCTGGGAGCTGCTTCAGGATCATCACATGCTGGGCTACAGAGGGCTGGTGCTGACAGCTGAATGCAGAATGAGGCAAGAGGTCTGAGGTGTCTGCCTGCTGAACAGGCTTGATTCTGATGCAGATGGCCCCTTCCCCATATTTTGTACAATACTATTCATGCAATTGATCTGTTCCTCTGCATTTATTTGCTTCTATATCCAAATTTTGAAACATATGCATGCACACAGAGTTGCTTAATTGATAGGCAAGTGAAAATGCAGGCAGAAGTGCTGTATTTTGAGACTAACTTGTAAAACTCTCCCTTTACAAATGAAGAGAGATGCACCAAAGTTTACATTTGAAAAGAATAGGGACATTTTGCTTTTTACTTAATTCTAGAGTTTCCATACATCCCATTCTTCAATGAACTTTAGCTCTTTTTTTGGTGTTGTTTTTGTTTTGCTCTAAGGCATTTTCCTAGTGATCCAAACCTAAAATCCCTGGTCCACTTCAAAATGCAGCTGCCCTTTATTCAATATCCCTCTTATTGTATCATAACGCTTTATATATCTTATTTCCCCCACACTGTTAGCAATTTGAAGATAACATACATTTTTTTATTTAATTTTGAACTCATTTAAGTAAGTTAATGAGCTGATAGAAATTATTTGTTGTATAAATTTGTGTAGTAATGGCAATATATTTTATCAGAAATGTTAATTTGAAAAAATGCAATAATGTAAGAAAAAACCCCACAAACAAAAAGGTGGCACAGTCGTCTAGTAGCACAGCAGAGCAAGAGCACCTAGAAATGTCCTGGTGATCTGGTTGGTCAACTCTGATGTCTTTGCCATCATAGCCAACCATATAACTTATTACCAGAAAGACTGAAATACCTTCTGCGTAGTGAGCAGACCATCATGAATATTGTTGACCTGGTAATCAGTTATCATTTAATTAACTGATTAGTTATAGGTATCCTAATGCTTCTTGAACAAGTTACCTATAAAAAGCCTCTTAGCTTCTATGTTTTCTTCAAACATGTTATAACACTGCCTGTTCCCTCATTAATGTGTTCAATTGAATCTTTAACACAGGTTCATGTAATATTTGCCTAATATAATGATTTACTTATTTTTAATTATATTTTAACCGATATTTATCCTACATTATTTATTTAAATAATTGATGTTTTTAAACATCAATCAGTAATTTTATACAAGGAAATTTGTTCTATTTTGAATGATGTTGTTTATAAAAATAGAAGTTATGCAAACAAGACTCTCTTACTAATTGGAAACCTCTTTAAAGACTACTGAATAATGAATATTTTACATTCTTCTTCAGATTATTAACAGTAACTTATTTTAACATTAGCCTCCTAGATAGAGAATGTACCTGTCCTCAATATTGACTTTAGATTTCAGTAGTCTGATGAGGAATATCCATCAGGGAATTGTTTAAGCTAAATCTTGCCTAAAGACACAGGATGATCTTTCAATCTTTCAATGAGATTCATAAAACATTATTAACGTGTATCACCAGCCTTTACCAAATTTTATAGTGGATAAAGATCTCTTAAGATCTCCCTTGTGCTTCAAGGTTTATTAGAAATAATCTTAACCATATGGCAGAAATGGACCAGCATGCTGTGCAGCAGCTGGTGCTGGGTACCATGGCTCATTGTATATGATGGAGGTGCCAGAATATACTATCCATTTACTTTAGACAAGGTAACCAGCATCTCTGCTAGCTAGATATGTATTCTGTCTAGAGAATACAGAAACATTATGCTAACACAAGAACTCACAAGCACTTTCTAAAGCCTATGTTTCAGTCTCTAGTAGACCAGGCTTTAAACTGTCCTGAAATTTGCATCTAATCTAAGTTTGAAACTCTCTAACTTCCCATCCCTGGGTGGCCTGTTGAGTTTGAGCCTCCTGTAGAATAGCATGGAGATTTGAAACTGTTTATTGGGTCCTTTGGGAATAGGAAATGAGAAAATCAACATGGATATCTAGTCCAAAGCCTGAGAATCTTAGGCCATCCATTCATTGTATCACAACTAACATTTTCAATTTAGTTAACAAATAATATCTTCTCATGAGGAGTGTGTGTACATACTTCATTTTGATTGCTTTCTACTCACTGATTCTGTGTTCTTCTCCTTGTCCCACTTCTCTACTGTACCTTTTTTATAGCCAGTACACCCCCTTCAGTTTGCTTTCTCATTTTCTATCCCTTTTGTTAAAATCTGTTTTAATGTTTCCAGTCATGTGGGCACCCTTGTGGCTTCCTGGATTTTATCCATATTTTCTCCTACTTGGATACATATACCTAACAATTAGAAGCTTGGATCCACACATGAGAACATATGGTATTCATTTTTTTGAGCCTGGGTCATCTTGCTTCCAATAATGTTTTCCAGTTCCATCTATTTTTCTATAGATTTCATTTTCATTTTCAGCTGAATAGAAGTCTTCCTCTCACCTTTCAACAAGTCCTATTTGCACTTTCTTTTTGACCAGCCTGAAGTCACGACTGCTAATCTTAACTAAGTGAAAATATGAGAATTGAAGAAAAATTTAGTCATTTATATTATAACAGAGAGAGAGAGAAACACACTTGTGTTTAGATAAGCAAAGTAAAAAAAATTCGTTAATTAGGGTTCGAAAGTTTAAACTTATACTGATAGTTTATTATGTCAGTTAATGTTGATTAAGATGTGATGATTATTCAAGACAATTTATATAAATTACTCTTAATAATAAGCATCAGACATCTCTTCTTTGATAGACTCATCACAAAATTTTAATTAGTAGCCACTAGTGAATCCACCAGGCTCTATGGAATATCTCAGTACCCATGGTCAATACTATGACCCTAGTTAAACTCAGTGGGTCACAAAATCAAACAAAAAAGACATGAGCTTTGGAAAAGGACCTGTAGGAAGCAGGTTGTGTTAATAAGGATAAAAGATAAGAAATGGCTGAGGGAAATGAGGCAGAATTATCAGAATAGTTTATATACATGAATGAAATTGTCAAAGAACAGATTAACAGAAAAGTTATTCAAAACATACAGAGTTTTGTTCCCTAATGAAAATGAATTGTCTAAATTTAAGGATCTAAATTGATTTCTGAACACCAGCTACTTAGTAAGGAGCTTGGGTCAATCTACTAGACTTCCTGTTTATAAATGACTGAAGTTGGGGTAGCACTGAAAACCAACAGGATAATAGAATTCTTTCTCAGAAACATGACTCTCTCCCAAGCTTGCTTATCAGATTCTTGCAAATCACTTTCTAAGAAGTAGAAGCCCTCTTGAAAGACACTCTCTCCCAGTCTCCACTACCAAATGCTGAGGACCTCAGGATGCCCCCACATCCAGCCCTATTCAGAAGCCTTCTACAAGATCACTTATCTCTGATTTACTCTGTTCTTTGTTTTCCTTATTTGCATTGTTATGGTTAACCAACCACAAAAAATATTTTATTTCTTTGTCTAAGATTCTGTGCTGGTACAATGAGAAAAACAAACAAACAACAATCCAACCCAACCCAAACAAACAAATAAATAAATACATCCCCGTAATTTCTACAGTATAAATTTTGGAGTAAGAATTTTGATGCCATAAGGTGGGATAGTGTCTAACCCAAAATTTCACAATGATTAACTAACAGTGAAGATTTCATAAGATGACCCCATTTTAAAATAGGATTTTTAAGAAAGAATATCATATAGGTAGGTTGAATGTAGTAAGACTGATGGCATCATATACAGGGGAGACAGAAAAAGGACAATATAGGCTCCAGAATGGACCTGTAGAAGTTAAGAGATGAGTTCAAGAGATACCACCCTTTGGAGGTCTCCTGCATCTTTGACTATATTGCTAACAGCATCAACCTGTGGTATGTAGTAAGCAAACTAATATAATTGTGATGACAAGGAATTTAAATCTCATTCCACATATGAAAATGTGCCAATAAATTTGATGCAATATGTATTTTTACAAACTAGGTTAGAATATCAATATAAAACTTATAGAATTACTATAATTAGTTTAGAGTTATGAAAAGTCTAATACATCTATTACTCTAGAAAATGTAAAACAGGTTAACATTGACTTTACCACCCATTAAATACATTTTTTTCTTTTAATTATTTCTGATAATACCCACTTCAATTATTGAAGGCCAAGCCTATCATTGATAGCTGGTAAATTTGCTATAACTTTCATGGAAAAAATTAAGAATTTTGATTAGGAGAATTAACATGAAAGTGAAATGTACTGTATCTTGAAGCAAGTTCAGGTTTCAAATGATCTATGAAAACCATCTAAAAATTGGAGTGGATTATAGGGAATATAACAACATAGTACATATACAAAAATGGAGTACTAGTTATCTGTAAAGAAAGTAAAGTCATGAAATTTTTGGCCAAATGATGAGTTAGAAAATATTATACTAGGGGGATCCAAGATGGCGGCGGCTGGCTTGGACATATTTTGATTTCGGGGTAAACATTCACAAGGCGGCAAGTGTTCCAGGACGCAGTAAAAAGGGCAAGACCCCTTCTAAATCTCACCCAGCTACACAGGGACCAGGGAAGATGCCTGGGCAGGACGACTCTTCCAAATCTCGGACACGCTAGGAAGCCTCTGGACCTGGGAATCGGGATAACCCATCCCCCCAAAAGGAGAAATCCCCGGTAAGTACCAACCTAATTCCCAGCCGGCAGATTCAGAAACCACACAGAGATAATCCCCACCATGCTGGGCACTCCCAGGTCTCACACAGAGGATCCAATTATCTAGCGAGAGGTTGCGACCCTTGGAAGTGAGTGGGAGATCCCCTGCAAAGTGCCTTCAGACCACAGATCCCTGTCTGTGACATCACTGGCCAGTTTCCAAGCCGCGGGAGCAGCAAGGCTACTGCAGCTGAACTGTAGACTTACCCGCTACAGGAACCAACCCCGGGCAAACTGCAAAATATTTGAAACGGTCCTATATCAGTCTTATGTACTAGTACAGGCCCTTCCAGCGGGGAATCAGAGCTTACTTGTAAACAGCTCCGCCACCTGAATTAATTAGGTCCCCACCTGGGAGGCAAGACTGAATGACTCACCTTATAGGGGTGGAGTAAGGCAACTAGAATCCTACACCACAGTGCCCCCTTTGGACCCAAGTCCAAAGACAGCAAATTCCACATGGCCAGAGGCCCCAGACAAAAAAAACAAAACAAAACAAAAAAACAAAACAAAAAAAACAGATCAAAATGTCTCCAACAAAAGAAAACAACGCTATTCAGTCCAGCCCGAACCACCTCACCACAACTGAAACACATGAAAACGATGACAATTCTACAGTATGGAAAGTGATAAAGTCCCTTCAAGAAGAACTTAAAACTATGAAGGAATTCAAACAAGCCACAATCTTACAAGTCAAAACAACGGATAACATCATTAAAGAGCTCCAAGCCAAGGTGACCCAGCTTGAACAGGAAAAGTCTAAAGCAACAAAAGATCTCCAGACAAAAACAAGCAAACTGGAGAAGGAAATGTACAAAACGAACACTACCATTCAAGACATGAAAATAGAAATGGAAACAAAAAAGGAAACACAGTCAGAGTTAAAAGAGGAAATGGAGAATCAAGAGAAGAGAACCGGAACTACGGATGTGAGTATGAAAAATAGAATGCAAGAGATGGAAGACAGGATCTCAGGCATGGAAGATTCGATGGAAGAAATCAGTACAACATCCAAACAAAATGAGAAAGCTAAAAAATCTCTCACCCACAACATCCAAGAAATGAAGAAATCAATGAAAAGACAGAACCTAAGAATTATAGGCATAGAGGAAAGAGAAGACTCCTGACTCCATGGTCCAGGAAATATCTTCAACAAAATCATAGAAGAAAACTTCCCAAACCTAAAGAAAGAGATACCAGTAAAAAACCAAGAGGCTTACAGAACACCAAACAGATTAGATCAGAAAAGAAACTCCTCTCGCCACACAATAATGGAAACTCCAAATGTAGAGAACAAAGAAAGGATATTAAAAGCTGTAAGAGAAAAAGGCCAAGTCACATACAATGGCAGACCCATCAGAATCACACCTGACTTCTCCTCAGAAACTTTAAAAGCTAGAAGGGCCTGGACAGATGTCCTACAAGCCCTGAGAGAATATAGGTGCCCAGCCAGACTACTATATCCAGCAAAACTCTCTATCAACATAGAAGGAGAAAACAAGATATTCCATGACAAAATCAAATTCAAACAATATCTCCTCACAAACCCAGCCCTAGAGAAGATCCTAGAAGGAAAATTCCAACCCAGAGAAGATAACTACACCCAGGAAAACAGAGGAAATAGAAAACTCCACAGCAACTAAACAAAAGAGAAACAAAAGACAGCCAGCTAAACCAAAATAATTGGAAATAACAACCCCTGGTCACTAATATCCATCAACATCAATGGACTCAACTCGCCAATAAAAAGACACAGACTTACAGACTGGATCCATAAACAAGACCCATCTTTTTGCTGTATACAAGAAACACACCTCACTATTGAAGATAAACACTGCTCAGAGTAAAGGGCTTGGAAAAGGTTTTCCAAGCAAATGGACACAGGAAATAAGCTGGAGTAGCCACCCTAATATCAAACAAAATAGACTTCCAATTGAAGTTAATAAAAAAAGACAGAGAAGGGCATTACATACTCATTAAAGGAAATATCCACCAGGAGGTTATCTGAATATTGAACATCTACACCCCAAATACAAAGGCACCTACATTTATAAAAGAAACGCTTCTAAAACTTAAATCGCACATCGATCCAAACACTTTAATAGTGGGAGACTTCAACACCCTACTCACAACTGTAGAGAGCTGCGATGTGCCGCGCCCTAAAGATGGCGCTGGTCTCCGCCTTCCACCAGCCCGAAGGTGAGCGCTCTCGATGATAATAAGTTCATATTTGGCAAAGACCGCTGATCTGGCTTGCTTCCGCATATGTGGGCCTCTAAGATAGCACCACTTGGCTTTACTTGACTGGCTGTTCATTTTAGTATTTAGCCTGTGGGTTGGGTCAGCCCGGGCATTCGGGATTCAGAAGACTGTTTTCAAGGGACCTGAATAAACTGCTGGAGAAGAGTTTTGTGAGTTGCGTCATCCTTGCTGGTCGAGGGGGACGCGACACACAACTATGGACAGATCATCAAGACAGAAGCCAAACAGAGAAATAATGAGTCTAAAAGAGATCATGAACCAAATGGACCTAACAGATAACTACAGAACGTTTCAACCAAACACAAAAGAATACACCTTCTTCTCAGCACCTCACAGAACCTTCTCCAAAATCAACCATATAGTTTGACACATAGATAGCCTCAACAGATACAAGAAAATTGAAATAATCCCTTGTATCTTATCAGACCACCATGGAATAAAGCTGGACTTCAATAGCAAAAGAATCAACAGAAAGTCTACACTCACATGGAAATTGAACAACTCTTTACTAGAGGACCACTGGGTCAGGTAAGAAATAAAGAAGGAAATCAAAGACTTCTTAAAATCCAACAAAAATGAAGAAAAAACATACCCAAACCTATGGGACACAATGAAAGCTGTGCTATGAGGAAAGTTCATAGCACTAAGTGCCTTCAAAAGAAAATTGAGACAGCTCATATTAGCGAATTAACAGCTAAACTGGGTGAATTGGAAAAAAAAAAAGAGGCAACACTCCAAAGAGGAGCAGAAGGCAGGAGATGATCAAATTTAGGGCTGAAATCAACAACTTAGAAACAAAAAGAACTATACAAAGAATCAATGAAACCAAGAGTTGGTTCTTCGAGAAAATCAGCAAAATAGACAGACCCTTAGCCAAATTAACTAAAAGACAGAGGGAGAACACACAAATCAACAAAATCAGAAATGAAAAGGGAGAAATAACCACAGACATTGAGGAAATCCACAGAATATTTAGATCCTACTTTAAAAATCTATACTCCACCAAATTTGAAAACTTAAGTGAAATGGACAATTTTCTTGATAGATTCCACCTCCGAAGCTAAATCAAGATCAGATAAACAGATTAAACAGCCCTACAACCCATAAGGAAATAGAAACAGTCATTAAAAATCTCCCAACTAAAAAAAGCCCAAGGACAGATGGCTTTAGCACGGAATTCTACTGGACCTTCAAAAAGGAGCTAACACCAATACTTTTCAAACTCTTCCTCAAAATAGAATCTGAAAAAACATTGCTAAACTCATTCTACGAGGCCACAATCACCCTGATTCCTAAACCACACAAAGACCCAACAAAGAAAGAGGACTTCCGACCAATCTCCCTCAAGAACATAGAAGCAAAAATACTTAATAAAATACTAGCAAACTGAATTCAAGAACACATCAAAAGTATCATACACCATGATCAAGTAGGCTTCATCCCAGTGATGCAAGGATGTTTCAACATATGAAAATCTATCAACGTCATTCACGATATAAACAAGATGAAAGAAAAAAAATCACATGATAATCTCGCTAGATGCAGAAAAAGCATTTGACAAAATCCAACACCCCTTCATGCTAAAAGTTCTGGAGAGAACGGGCATACAAGGGCTGTACCTAGAAATAATAAAGGCAATATACAGCAGGCCAGTGGCCAACATCAAAATAAATGGAGAGAAACTTGAAGCATTTTCCCTAAACTCAGGGACAATACAAGGATGTCCACTTTCACCATATCTCTTCAATATAGTACTTGAAGTTCTTGCTAGAGCAATAAGACAACTAAAGGACTTCAAGGGGATAAACATGGGAAACGAAGAAGTCAAATCATCCCTATTTGCAGATGATATGATAGTATACATAAGCAACCCCAAAAATTCCACCAGAGCATTCTTACAGCTGATAAACAACTTCAGCAAAGTGGCTGGATACAAAATTAATTCAAAAAAAATCAGAAGCCCTTCTTTATACAACAAACAAATGGGCTGAGGAAGAAATAAGGGAAACAACCCCATTCACAATAGCCGCAAACTACATAAAATACCTGGGGGTAACTCTAACCAAGCAAGTAAAGGGCCTGTACAACAAGAACTTCAAGCCCTTGAAGAAAGAAATGGAAGAGGCCTTTAGAAGATGGAAAGATCTCCCATGCTCATGGATAGGTAGGATCAACATAATAAAAATGGCCATCCTACCAAAAGCAATATATAGATTCAATGCAATTCCTATCAAAATACCAAAACAATTTTTATAGACTTGGAAAGAGCTAGCCTCAATTTTATATGGAACAACAAAAAGCCCAGAATAGCTAAATCAATCCTGTACAATAAAAAAAAACATCTGGAGGTATTACCATCCCAGATTTCAAGCTGTACTACAGAGCAATAGTTCTAAAAACAGCATGGTATTGGTATAGAAACAGACCAGTAGATCAATGGCATCGAATAGAAGATCCAGAAATAGACCCACACACTTATGGCCATCTAATTTTTGACAAAGAAGCCAAATCGGCATAATGGAATAAGGACGGCATCTTCAACAAATGGTGGTGATCCAACTGGATGTCCATTTGTAAAAGAATGAAGTTAGACACATACTTATCATCTTGTACAAAACTTAAGTCCAAGTGGATCAAAGACCTTAACATAAGGCCTATCACACTAAATCTACTAGAAGATAAAGTGGGAGAAACCCTCGAACTAATTGGCACAGGTGACAACTTCCTGAACAGAACACCAACAGCTCAGGACTTGAGATCAACAATCAATAAATGGGACCTCATGAAACTGAAAAGCTTCTGTAAGGCAAAGGACACTGCCATTCGAACAAAACAGCAGCCTACAGACTGGGATAAAATATTCACCAACCCCACATCTGATAGAGGGCTAATATCCAAAATCTACAAAGAACTCATGAAATTAAATGCCAAGAAACCAAATAATCCAATCAAAAAATGGGGGACAGGGCTAAATAGAGAATTCACAAAGGAGGAATCCCTAATGGCTGAGAGACAATTGAAGAAATGCTCAACATCCTTAATCATCAGAGAAATGCAACTCAAGGCAACTCTGATATTCCATCTCACACCTGTCAGAATGGCTAAGATCAAAAACTCAAATGACAGCACATGCTGGCGAGGGTGTGGAGAAAGGGGTACCCTACTCCATTGCTTGTGGGAATGCTGGCTTGTGCAACCACTATTTTGGTCAGTCTGGCGATATCTTAGAAAACTTGGAATAGCTCTGCCTCAAGACCCAGCCATACCACTTTTCGGTATACACTCAAATGCCTCTTCACGGAATCATAAGGATGTTTCCTCATCTATGTTTATAGCAGCCTTATTTGTAATAGCTAGAAACTGGAAACAACCCAGATGTCCCTCAACCGAAGAATGGGTCAAAAACTGTGGTACATCTATACAATGGAATATTATTCAGCTATCAGGAACAAAGAAATTATGCAAATTGCAGCCTAATGGATGGAACTAGAAAAGCTCATCCTGAGTGAACTAACCAGACTCAGAAGGACACATATGGCATCTATTCACTTATAGTAGGATTTTAACTATATAGTAGAAGGTATCGATACTACAACTAACACACCAAAGGGAACTTGGACATAGACTTCTTGTTTTTAATTTTTATTCTTTATTTATTTTTTATATATTAGTTATATATTTTTCTATTTTTTAGTCTTTTTTATCTATTGTATGCTTATTGGTTTGTTTGTTTAGTAGTTCTCTCTCCTGGGCAACGAGACACTTTTCACTGATGGTACTGCTTCCTAGATCCCCAATGAATGAAGAGGCTCTTGCCCCTCATAAGACCTCTCAACTGAGATGAGGGACTGTTATATAAGGACACCCCACCCCGGAGAAATGGGATGGAAGGGTTAGGAGGTAAAGAAAAAAATAAAATGTGATGTTTCGGCCTTTTACTACTAATTGTCATAAACTGTTTAGGATAATTAAGAAATGCAATCTAATAGTTATGTGAGCCGGTGATTCAGTTAGGTACTATGACAGCCTATTATAGTTACTTTCTAAGCTAATCAGAAATAAACCGGCAAGAGACAAGCAACATCTGCTTACCCTAATATAAGAGATAGATAGGGCCTCTTCAAAAACCTCAAGATCTGCAGAATATGGCATTCAAAGATGTTTTCGTAACTTTAGATTTTTTTATATCAAGACATATCAACTCCTGACAGCACCCCCTATTCTCCTCCAAGTAGAAGATGAGCATCGAAGAATCTCCAGTGGGAGATGATTGAATTAGTCGCAAGCCTATCTCTTGGTAGGAAAAGCCCCTTGCCCCAACTGTAGACAGAATGCTGTCCAAAAAGGACAAAACCTGGAAGCAGGTAAGTCGACAGCCTAGCTCTGCCAAGACAGGGTAGGTAAGTCCTTCATAACCCCTGCTCTATAATCAATGTCTGTCAGAGAAACGAGGCCAAATGACTGAAGATTGATGATGTAATGTATGGAGAGAAAATGGGAACTGTCCAGGCAGCCACAGGTATGTCATTTCTTAGTTTTGGAAGCTGCAGGCCCTGTACTTCCTATAAAATCAGATATATTTATCCCTCTCAGGTCTCTGAGGTGGTTGAAGAACAGATAGCTAGAGTCTCATAATTAAATTTTGAGTTGTTTAGGAGTCAAGAGAGTGTTACAGATCTAAAAAGATGCTTTTAAAATTGTGTTGCAAGTTAGTATGAATGTTGAGTCAGATATAGACCTTTAAACTCATGGAGATGTTTAGATAGTAGAATGTTAAAGTCAGGTACCAAATACATAGGGACTGCTCATTGGGAATGTACGTTGAGCCATATAACCCTCATAACTGTGGCCTAATTACCTCTGTTGTACTGTATTGTATTTGTTATTATAAGAGAAAGAGCCATTTGTTGGACTGAAAGGGGAAACTGTAGGGGGAAATAAGATATCCCTTAAACTTAAAAGAAAAAAAAAAGGGAAGATGATGGGGGGTTGAGGGTGGGAGTGTGGGACTGGAGGGGGAATAGGGAAGGGACTGCGATTGAGATGTAACTTGAAGAAATAAAAAATAAAGGAAAAAATATGAAAAAAAGGAAAGAAAATATTATACTAAGTGGGATATCTCAAATCCTGAAAGACTAACCTATATATTTTGTTTTATTTGTGGATCCTACCTCCAAATCTTTAGACATGAATATGTAATGTGGAGTAACCACAGAAACCTGGAAAGTAGAGAAGGATTGGGGTGTGAGGTGAGAAGGAGGGATAGAGAGAAAATTATCAAGTCATGGGTGCCATGAATGTGGAAATGAGAAAAGAGGGGAACTTTATTTGGGGGGGGGAGGTAGCCAGAAGGAAAGGAAGGGAAGGAGGAGGAATAAATAAGAGTAAAGTTAATAGAAAAAAGCTACAGGGAGTAATATTATTTTATATTTACTTAAAAATGATATGTGTATATGTACACATATATGAAATAATGTAGTAGGGGGTGATAATGCTTCCTCCACAGGGCATATTCAAGTCAACAAAAGCAAATTTCCAGTCATGGAAAATTTCTTTTTGAGCTGTTGGTCAGTGGAGTCCAAGAGATCCTCCAAAACAACATAAGCTGTCACTGTTGCCCTTGGTTTCTTCCTGGAATTTGAAGGTTAATCCCTCATGCCAAAGACACCACAGCCACAGCACTTGGAGAAATTGAACTGGAACCAACTCAGGTGCCTCTTCCCTGAGGATTAGTTTTAATTATGTTGGAAAATGCTATTTAAGTTTCCAAAAGAAAAAAAGAACAATTGACAATCTTACCAAGCTGTGACATCTATTAACCACAACAATGACCACCATAGAAAGATAACCCCAAATGAAATAGTGGCACTTATATCTTGGTAATAGCCAACAGATGTCTAACTTGACTTAACACCCACCCAATAAGAGGAAATTCATGCCTAGTACATAAACCCAGCCAACTACCCAAGACTGCTAACAACATGAAAACTAAAAGAAAAATTACTATTATAAAGTCACTATTGTTGAGACTGTAGAGAACAACTGACCATGATGTCTATATACTGGTTAGTTTTATGCCAACTTGACACAAATTAATGATTGTGTCATTAATGGAGTAGATTGTGCATCAATGGAGAAAAGGCCTCCAAAACATCTGGCTGTAGGCAAACTTATAGGGCATTTTTAAAAATTAGTTATTGATGGGGAAGGACCTAGCCTATTATGCGTGGTGCTAATCCTGGGTTTGTGGTCTGGGTTCACTAAGAAAGCAGGGTGAGCAAGCCATGAGGAGCATGCCACGGTGGCATAACTCTGTGGCTTCTTTTGCATCAGCTCCAACCTCCAGATCCTTCCTCGCTTGAATTCCTGTCCTGACTCCCTTTGAGGGTGAATTGCGATGTGGCTGAGCTGAAGGAGCCCTTTGCTCCCCAAGTTGCTTTGTTCATTGTGTTTCATCACACCAATAATAACCCTAACTAAGAGAGCACCCAAATCCCAATTCGTGCGTTTACAATGCACCTCCTCTACCAAATGCCCAGGGGACATTGAAGATAAGGGAAAGGAATGATTGTAGGAGCCAGAAGACCAGGATGCCTGTTGTGAAACAGTGTATTTTATATGACAGGGTAGCTATACCCATGACATCTCAATGACATTATGGTCTAAACAGGTCCCAAACAACAACAGTTGACAAACTGTCATGGGTTGGCAGATCTCACAAGGCCCCAGATGAAGAGCTACAGGCAATTAATGGCTGTTGAGATAAGGAGAATCTTCTCCCCTCGAGATAATCTCCAAAACTGGTTTTCTAATACACAAGTGATCAACTCTTAAAACTTATGTCCTCAGATATACATACATGTGTATATATATACACGTATGTGTGTATGTGTGTTTATATATACACACACATATATATGAAATGATATACATACAAATAAAACAATAACAATTAAAGAAAACCAAAAGACGACCCAAAGAATTATTTGAGTTTGTTTGTAAGACCACGGAGGTTTTCAGCAGGGAGCAACAGCAAAGTCATTATAAAGACTATGATGTGAATGCATTTTTTTTAAAAGATTTACTTATTTATGTATGGGTGCTTCATCTGCATGAACACCTGCAGCCAGAAGAGGACATCAGATCACATTGTGGATGGTTGTGAACCACCATGTGGTTGCTGGGAATTGAACTCAGGGCCTCTGGAGGAGGAGTCAGTGCTCTTAACTGCTGAGCCATCTCTCCAGCCCCATGAGTGCATTCTTTAAGGAGTATAACAGTGTTTCATCTACACAGCACACATGGCAGCATCAAGAGGAATGCTGGGTCAGCTTCTATATATGCTATCTTTGCCTAACATTTGACACATATAATTTTTAGAATTAGGTGTCTTTTCTGAAAAATATCTTTTGATTTTTGTTGACTTTTGAAGTATAACTATCCTGTACTAAATATATATATTTGGAAACATTATTTAGTTCAAATCATAACTAATTCTTACTATGTTACTAGCTAGACCATCCTTAACACATTCATAAAACAGTAATAAAATAACACTTCTATGGGAAATATATTTTTTCTGTTAATAACAATATATGTTTGTGTATGTATGTGTGTTTAACAACTTTCCCATATAGAATTATAACACCTTGATAAACTTGATTTAACTTCATACTGCCAATTTTATTATGAAATAAATATTTGTTCTTGTTTGTTTGTTTCCCTTGAAGACTGGAAAGTATAATCCATCAACACAGATACAACTGACAGGTTCTAGACAACTCAATGTCCTGACAGTAGCATCCCATAGATAAATGTCTAAGCTTCGCTTCACTTCACTGAGAAAATTCTGTCTTCTACTTGGTTCTTAGAAAGTACTCTGTAAGAAACAGTCTTCACTTCCCCCACTAGCATCCATGTCATGTGTCATAATACCACCTTTTCTTCTATTTACCTTTAGCTTATGCTTGATTTTGTTTCTTGGAATTTCTTCTCAGATAAACTATTTGTACATAAACCCTAGCTTCAGGTTCTGCTGCTGTTAAAACAAAAAGGTATGCACAGACATTACATTTAGTGTGAATTACATGTGGATGCCTTGTCCAACAACTTCTAGTCTCGTTGTCTTTTCATTTCTGTTATTGTATGCAACCTTTGCACAGATTATTTTTGTTGTTTGCAGAATGTCTGATGATAATTTCACTCCCAATTTAGGACTTCATCCATGGCTCCCCTTCTCTGATATATACTGTCAAGTGTCTTCACTCTACATTGTCTAAGTGTGATTAATCTGTTGGCCTCTGTATTGCACTGGTAGTCAAAATTATGCTTCTTTTATTTCCTCCTCTTTACAATGGTATTTTTTTTCTACTTATCTGAGAGAAGATGGCTGAGTCTGAATGAAATTCCTCTAAATTGTCTTTGAGTTCACTGAACATTTTGTGATTTAAATTACCTGAAAAAAATTTTGTATATAGTTTAAAAGTGCATATTTATAACCACTTTATTTTGAAAGATAGCCACCTGAGACACCTGAGAAGTGTTTCTTTTCTTATGTTTTTACGGAGTTTCTTTTGCTTCATAGGTATGGGAAGAAGAGAAAGGATTTAAAAATTTTCTTCTTCCCAGATTACTGAGTTAGTGCTCTTCTTTTTAAAGACATCATATTTCATTCTGTTTTTCTGTAAGCATACAACAGTATTTTTTTTTTTGCTCAGAATCCACAGCAGTGACTTTTATGGTTCACAGGCACTAACTGAGGTCATGGCTTACTCATGGATGTGTTGGCAGTTGGAGGAAACCTGCAGGATAATTTAGTAGTTGCTTCAATCCCTCTACTTTGATAGTTAGTAATGATAGACTGTCTTAAGAAGAAGTAGTTTATATGTCCAGATCATGAGGACAGTTATAAAAGACAAACCATCCTTCTTCAATACTGTGCAGATGACAAAGAATACATCTAAAACTGTAGTGTTGCTTTGGGGCATACTTACTCTCATAATCACAGTAATTCCACTAATGATAACAGAATGGAGGAGACATTAACCAAGTAGGTAGTTTTTCTAGAAGTACATTTTTTTCTATAAGGCTCAAGGATTTCAGTAATTATCTGAATTACATATTTCAAAAATAAATGAAGAAAATTTACCTTTCAAAATTTTTACAGAAAAATTTAAAGACTAAATATTCCATTTCCATGACTTTATTATGTTCCATGTAATTCAAGTCACCCCTTACTTATCACTACTGTTTTAAAGATGGCTTCAAATGAATCTATGTAACTTTTTCAAATATTTATCAACCACAGGGGAAAAAAAATTAAAATCACCCTCATCACTTTGAAGGAAATGCCATGTTAGTAAATTTTGCCAGAGTAAATGTTGGCAACTTACTTATACACACAGAGTTTCCCTTTGTAGCTTTTGAAAATGATCAAACAGTACAGTCTTGTGAACTTCAAGCAGGGAAATGCCAGTGTGAATGTAAATCACTTGCGATAACTTCTTACAACATAATGAGGACTTTTTCAAACAAGCAGCACCCTTCTGGGTATATGAGATATTCACTCAATAGTTAATAGGAATTTAATCAATGGGATCTTGATGCATGTACTACTTAAATTTTATTTTATAATCATATTCCATCTCATGTAACATTGTCAGAATGTATCATTTCATCTTATTATTTTTGCATAACATTTCCAGAATGCTATAGGCTGAGAAACATAGGTTCACTGAAGCATTGAGGTATGACACATTTGGCATCATGTCATGAATTTCTATTTTTCATATTATTACAACATTGCAAATATTTTGTTGATTTTCTACCCCTGATTCAGTCAAATGATGGTTTCAAGTTAGGCATTCCTTTTTAACATTCTATATCTTCTCTCCTTTTTATCAAAACATGGCTTTATAATGCAGCTCAGGTTTGCCCCTTACCATCCTCCTCCATCAGCCTCCCAGTGGTGAAGACTAAGGTGTGCATCACCAAGCACAACTCTACCTCTTATGGGATGGATATTTGTGGATAAATTACTCAAAAAAAACCCACTCATGTAATTATGAGAATAAAGTATTGTCACTAGATACTCTTATTCCTGTATGACCTGAAAGATCCTGCATGTCATCATTCCATTGATGTTATTGTCAATAGCATAGAAACTGGGATATTCTAGGTTGCTTACATTTCAATAATAGATTTAAGAATGGTCAAATCAATACATCTTCCCTAAGAAGGAACTCTAGGTGAAAGAAATCTTTAGAGTATTTTATGTGATCAATTTTATTTGACATTTTCATATAATATATTCTGATTACTCCTTCTACCTCTTTTATCTCCTTCCTATTCTTATCAACTTTACTTCTCAGTCCCTACCAGTCCCTTTCCAAGATTGATGACTTTTGATTTAGGAATGTGGGGATAATTTAGTTTACCCAGAGATATCTATGTGACCATTGGATTTGACCTATCCACTGGAGTCTGGTAGGGTTATCAATGGACACACAACTGAAGGCCATGGTTTCCCCTTTTTCTGAATCTATCAGCTGTTGGAGTGATGTTTTTGTGTACTGTGTATTCAAGTTCTTATTTCTGTGCCATCAGACAGACATCTGATTACGGGCCGGACCTTTGGTATTACATTATTATAAAGCATCTCCTGCCTCAGTATTTTGTAAATATTGTTTCCATCACCTTCTGATTGGTTACATAAAGAGCTCAATGGTCAAAAGCTGGACAGGAGAGGAAGATGAGAGTTCTAAACCCTGTAAGAGGTATCAGATGGGGACCAGAGAGGAGAGAGAGGTACCATCTGGACATGGATAAAGAAACAGGTGCCACAATAGGACTAAGATGTCAGGTAATGGGTTAAGTGGCGGGACGTAAGCCAGGCCAGTATTCTCAGGTTAGAATGGCTGAATATTCCCAGCTAGAATGCCTAAAGCTTATAATAAATATAATAGTCATTATTATTATCCATGCCATTATTCAGTACAAAGGCAGACTTATAAGAACCCCATTGTTACAATCAGCAGACTGTGTGTGTGTGTGTGTGTGTGTGTATGTTGTGTTCAAGTGTATGTACATGTGTGCATGTGTGCTTGCATGTACTTGCATGTGTGTGCATGCATCTGTATGTGACCAAAATGGAAATTTAGGAATTTATGATAGATGATTATGTAGATAATGATTGAAAAAACATGGAAAAATCCTCATGAAAGTTATTTAATGTACATGGATAAGGAATTCAGTAAATATATAATATATATGTATAATTACTACATACTACCATGCTACATATAATATTTTAATATATATTGTATATAATTATACAGGTGAACAGATATGAAATAAATGAAATACCCAGGAGCCTCATCTAATTAAAGTGTATGATAACAGAGATGTTAAGAGCACCAGGTGTCTATTTCCCATGATGCTTAAATGAAAAACTTACTATTAAAAGAATGACAGAAATGTTCCTTAAGAAGAAAAACTGCCTCAGGCTCTAAGACCAACAATAAATAAATGGGACCTCATGAAACTGGAAAACTTCTGTAAAGGCAAAGGAAACTGTCATTAGAACAAAATGGCAACCTTACAGAATGGTAAAAGATCTTTACCAACCCCACATCCCACAGATGGCTAATATCCATAATTTATAAAGAACTAAAAAAAAAATTAAAACACCAAGAAACCAAATAACCCAATCAAAAAATTGGGAACAGAGCTAAACCAAGAATTCAAAAAGGAGGAATCGGAGCGAAGATGGCGGCGACCTACACTGACGCATTCTGAACGCGGGG
>CAJQZJ010032473.1:4051852-4091649 GCA_907164525.1 Lophiomys imhausi
AGATGTAACTTGAAGAAAAAAAAAATAAAGTATTTATAAAAAAAAAACAAAAAAAAAACAAAAAGGAGGAATCTCTAATGGCCAAGAGACACTTGAAGAAATGCTCAACATCTTTAATCATCAGAGAAATGCAACTAAAGATGACCCTGAGATTCCATCTCACACCTGTCAGAATAGCTAAGATCAAAAATTTAAATGAAAGCAAATGCTGGCGAGGCTGTGGAGAAAGGGGAACACTCCTCCATTGCTGGTGGGAGTGCAAACTTATAAAATCATTGTGAAAATCAGTCTGGAGATATCTTAGAAAACTTGGAATAGTTCTACCTCAAGACCCAGCCATACCACTTCTGGGTATACATCCAAACTATTCTTTACCAATCCACAAGGACACCTTCATATCTATGTTCATAGCAGCTTTATTTATAATAGCTAGAAACTGGAAACAACCCAGATGTCCCTCAACTAAAGAATGGATTAAAAAAAAACAAAAAACAAAAGCAAAACCAAAAAACTGTGGTATATTTACACAATGGAATACTTCTCAGCCATCAGAAACAAGGAAATCATTCAATTTGCAGCCAACTGGATGTAACAAAGGAAGTAAGTTTGCCTACAGACAGCTGAGGTCTCTCAGAGAGAAGAAATCCTCAAGCCTTATTTAAGGTGAAGTCGCCATAGCCAATTTACCCTGACGAATCTACATCTGAGATATTCCAGAAAAAAGACTGCTAAGTGCATTAAAGGGTCTACTACAGAGACTGTAATCCTGACGACTGAGGACCTGCCCCAGAGACTGTATCCTTCTAAAAGGTTAGATAATAATTGTAATAGTTATTAATAGGTTTAGTGGTTAGGTCAAAGGGGTTGTAGGAATTTGCAGGATTAGTAGTTGAGTGTTTATTTTTTATAAGTAAATATAGTTATCAATAAATAAATATTTAATAATTTAAAAACTTCGGTTACAGAGGGTGATGGGTATTCGATGCAGGATGGTACAGCCCAGGCTGAGGAGGTACACTAGCAAAGGCTAAGTGGGGTTTTAGAATTACAATGTGTTCTTAAAGTGAGTTTATCAGTATTTATTTTGTGAACATTTATATCTTTAATATTTATACTTTAATGATAGAAACTCTAAAGTGTTTATACATTTTTTCACAGTAATGGAGAATAATGGCAACAATAAGGTTGTACAAACAGGGAGTTAACATTTTTAATTTTTGGAAAATTGTCTTTGGTTATATAATGTAATATGCCAGAACAGTTGATTCATAATTATGACTCTTTTCAGAAAAGAACTATTAAGTAGCATTCAGTACACATAATACAAAAATATATTTTATGGCAATAAATACTGAAAGTTAATTTCTTGACAGGATCTAATATTTACCATCTTCTATCAGGTAAATTACATAAGAATTCACATTGATTAAACAAATTAGCTTCTAAACAATATACAATTATAGTGTCTAATATAGGTCAGGATCCAATTAATTTTATTTAGATCACTCTCAAATGATTTTTGTAATTTGTAAACAAATACCAATATATCCCATTGTGATTAGTAAAATTTTTCTTTGTGCTTCTTTGGCCTTTGTGTCTCCATACATATGGTAAGTGTGATAGAGGAAGCTATGTGTTGTAAGATTACAGAGCTCGACAAGACAGAGAAGGCCAACACTCCATCTTAACATTTGAGATCTTAGTAATGAGAGTAAAATAACTGAGAACATCCCCATCTGGCCATCTGGTCACCTGGAGGGTTAGGTCTGGATGTATAATGCAAGGAATCTCATCTCCATCTTTAGCACTAGTGCTGGGATTCTGGCAGAAGTGATGCTATGATATAAATCCCCTGGGATACCATAAGGCCTGTGATCTGAGGAAGGGAATAGATTTTGTTTCAATAGTCTGGCTAGATTGATACTCATTGGTTTATTAATTGTTTATTCATCTCTTACCTTCAAAACAAACACAAAATAATTAAGGAAAAGATGTACACACTGCTCCACTGGAATAGACAGGAAAATGTATACATAACTAATTCCATTAAATGCCATCTGACCTGAGCATGCTTTTTCAGAAGTTAGCTAGGGAATAGAGGTGACAATTCTTTTGTGAGGTCACAAGAGTTGATTCTACTATATATAAATGTGTGTGTGAAGGCTAAAAAGTGTAATCTAGGAGGCATGAAAACAGTAATATGGCACAGTAAACTGTAGTGAATTAGTAAGGGCTTTTGGAATGCAGATCAGCCTGTCACCTGGCAGCGTGTGGTCCTAGGCAACCATTGAGAAGTCACTTTGAAAGCCCAGGAAACTGAAAAGAGCTTTTGGCTTGGCATTGGTTGGACTCTAGAAAGATCAGAGCGCAAATGGGCAGAGCCCAAATGAAAAGCCTTGTTTTGGAGCCACAGCCCAGCTCTGAGAGACATGGAGAAAGTGCCCTGTGGAAAGGCATAGCCAGGAACCACAACCACAGAAAAAGGACCCTCCATAGGGTGTGGCCAGGGGCTGTGAGTTACTGCAAGAGACCATGCCCCATTTCAGGATGGAGCCAGAGAGAAACATAATCCCACTAGAGAGAGACATAGGTGTGAAGTCATATGCCAGCTGCTTGCACTGAGGTTGTACTGACAGGAAAAGCCTCAGAAAGTAGCTCTGCTCAGGAGCCAGCCCAAGATGACTGGCAGAAAATGCCTGGTATAGAGCTTGCTGAGAGAAAGTTCATGAAAACGGGGTACTGAAGGAAGACATGTTTACCGGCTGGAGAGGTACAGAGCAGTGAAAGAGGCGTAAGGAGGCAAGCAGAGTTCTCAGGCCACAGTGAAGACCTCAGAAAAAAGGCAGGAGGGTAATCCCTGTCACGTGAGAGTATGATACAGGCCCAGACAAGTGAATTAGCTCAGACAAGGCTCGAAAACAAGGCAGAACCACAAGACCAAGGACTAAGCCACATGGCACAGCACCTGCCCTGCCTCAAGCTAAACGGTTGAAGCAGGCTGGCTGCAGGAGCCAGTAGGCGACACTAGGCCCTGAGCCTGAGGAAAAAGTCTCAAACCTAAGGTGAATTGAGGTAGAGGCTGCCATAATGCCAGAGCCAGAGTGCTGATTGCTGTTTGAGGTGTGCCTGCAGATAGAAGGCTGGCAAGTTTTCCCTCAAGGACCCACAGCCTTAATATCCTTTCAATAGGATTAGGGTAGGGTTGTTTAAGTGTTGTTAGTTATTAGGTATTTATAGGTTATAGGTGGTTATTAGGTATTATTAAATATAGTTAATAAAATTTTACAATAAACAGATTTTGGTGTAGTAAGATTTTCAGGAGGTTTCATATTGTTTTGTTTTGTTTTAGAATTAAGGTGACAGGAGGAGGAAGCAGACAGTGAGTTAGTTATCCACAAAAGGCCAGTATCAAAGCAAACAATAGACTTAGACTGTGCTAGCAGGAAGTTGCAGGTGCCACTATGAGCTGCCCTTTGGTCTCATTCTCCTAGAATCCACATCTGCCCAAAGATGCTGCTGCTCATAACTGTGCAGCCCCTAATTTGAGTCTTCTCTCTGAGAATTCAGTTATAATTAAGCATCCACAAATTTGCCCTTCCTCCATATTTGCACCAAGTTTTAAATTTATTCTTTTATTAAGTTGTAGGATCCCTGTAACATGTCATTAAAATCAACCATAAAAGTCAGCAAATACAAATCAGAGTTTTTATATTTTCCTGATAACTCAAAAATTATTTTGATTTTCAATTTCTGTAAGTTTTTAATAGCTAATTTTATATGACTTTTATACCCTATCACACTGTATTCTAAATCTCCAATTTAAGAGTAATAATTGCCTTATTTATTCTTAATTAACTATTAATAATAAATGATTTATTGCTGATTAATCAATCAATTTATTGTTTATTTATTAGATCATGGCACTTTTTCAAATTGTTTGGTACATGTTTTTGATATTTTACTATTGGTCTTCTAAATCAGGTTCTGATTTTAAAGAAATGCCAGACAGGGCAATGTCATTTACTCATCGGTGATGTGGACTGTACTGACAGTTGAGTTGACAAATGAATAGCTGACTTGAGAGCCTGGGTTTTGCAATGGCTTCCATTTCTCACTGTAGGGGCTCCGAGCCATCACCTTGAAATTCATTTGTTGCTTCTCTGCCTTACTGATGGTGGAAGCCTCTAAGTGGCCTTAATGTCAAATCTAAGGTGCTAAATTTTATAGCAAGATCAATTTTCACAGTGTTTTTACTGCCGAATACAATTTTTTAAAGGATGCACTAAATTTTGTGTCTGTCTGAAGGATGATTGCTAACAGGCTGTTCCGGGAGAAAACAAGTGGGGCACTAGTGTGAATATTTATCTGGCAGGGCCTTGCAGCACTAGATTATAACAGATGACAGGGAGGGAGCACTACCAGTGATGTGACACAGGAGGATTTGTCATCAGAAGTGGGTGGCTTCTTAGAGTGTTGGCATTACTGTACCAGCATCCTTGTAAAAAATATGAGTATCCCAGTTCATTTATATTTTAACAAGACACTTACCTGTGCACTACTTTCAGAAGCTCTGTTTAACATGTGATCATCTTCCTTCCTTTGCTGTTAGTCTGTTTGCAGTAGACAATTCAGCATATGTGTTACATATGCACATGCAAATGAAAAGGGTGAAAGGCATGTGAAAAGAAAATGACCCAAGTAGACTCTCCTCTCTGGAAATTGATGAGTAAAACTGACACAGTTCTATGTGATGTCCTGTCTCTCTTATTTGCATGTAGTCTATATTGGAAATCTGGGCCTTATATAATTCATCATAATTAATGGAGACTAAGGACTGACTGCTTGGCTTAAACTTCAGCTCTGGGGCTGGTTCTTGGACAGGGCTGCTGGATCCTCATGTTGTCCCTGCACACAAGCTTCCATATCTAAGACTTAGGACACCCAGGCACTAAAGTCTTCACATGAGCACAACTTATGTCTTCACATCAGCAGCACTCAGACAAGCACCAGCCCTGTGTTTGCGCCATCATGTTACGGCCTGGAAGCCATCATCTCTGCTCCTAAAAATCTGACATAAAGTATGACTCTGCTCCTTATAGATTTGGTAATTTTTTAAAAAATCCTACAATTAAACCCTTTGTACCCCCATTTCTTCAATTTTAGAATGGTAATATCATCAATAAAATAAAGTTGTTATGAGACTAAATACTGAAGGCATGTACTTTATATAGCATATAGATCACAGTAAATATGGAGCTACACTAGCTTCTTTTGTTATAGAAAGATTAAGAGTTTTGTTTGTTTTATTTGCTATTTTAGTGTTAGAAATTACATCTATTCATAACTGCTTTTGTCTCCCAATTTCCTATAATTTCATTAAATTATTAGTTAACACTGTACCTTGATGTTTGACCTTCTTGAGTAAAAGAAAAGAAATAAAAAAGACACTGCAGATGTTAGGTAAATTGACTTTCTAATTGGTGTAATAACTACTTTTTGCACTGTGGTTATGGTAGGTCAAGAAAATATCAGATACTATCATGCAGTTTGGAGTTTGGCTCTCACATCTACTTAGACAACTCATAAGATTTGCTTTTAGTTTAGGAGTCTTAGCTTCTATTTAAGGCTATGGCTTTTGCCTGTCATATGTTCATACTGCATAAGGTGTTTAGCTATGTAGAAAAACCTATCTGGCTGTTTCTAGACATGCATTTCATGTATTACCACAAGAACATTTCCTCAACTATATTCATAGCAGCTTTATTTGTAATAGCTAGAAACTGGAAACAACCGAATTGTTTGTCCCTCAACCGAAGAATGGATAAAAAAGCTTTGGTACATTTACGGAATGGAATACTACTCAGCTATTCAAAACAAGGAAATCATGCAATTTGCTGCCAAATGGATGGAACTAGAAAACCTCATCCTGAGTGAGCTAACCCAGACTCAGAAGGATGCACATGGCATCTATTCACTTATAACTGGATTTTAGCCATATAGTACAGGATAACTATCCTACAACCAACAGACTAAAAGGAATAGGAACATAGACTTTGTTACTTGTTAGTGGGATACTTTGCTCTAGTGGAGCTGCCATGTAGGCCCCCAGTAAAAGAGAAAGCTCTTAGCCCTCATATGGCTGCTTAAACTGAAGGGGGCTGATATATAGGGCACCCCACACTGGAGGTGTAGGATAGGTGGGAGAAGAGGGAGAGGGTGGGAAGGTGAGAGGGTGGTTCCAAGAGGGGTGGAAGGAGGGGACTGTGATGGAGATGTAAACTGAAGTAATAAATAAACAGTAAAAAAAAAAAAAAGAAAGAAAAAAGAAAAAAAGAATCAGAAAAACATGTACCAAGCCCTAAGCACAAGAATCTTCTTGAGCAGAACCTATGATCACTTTACTTTGTGTTCAAGTTTTGAGTAGTAATAAGCCAGTGTATAATGACTCATATGATTTTAGTGCCCAGCACATGACAGAAATTATTGATGAAGACTTTACACTTAATGAGCAATGCTTTGCAGGAGACATTTAGTAGGAAGGCAATTATTAACTTGAAGTAATAAATAATCATAAAAAAATACCCAAAAACAAACAAACTAAAAAAATCTCTTTAATGGAAAAACAAGAGTCCTACTTCCTACTTTTATTGTGGTTGTAAGATTATGTGTGTAAAAATTTTAAGGTAAAATAGAGAGGTAATGAGGGTGAACGTAGTTTTTCAGTTTTTCATCTTTCATTGACTCTGTTTTTGGAAATTATCCTATATCAAATGAGTGTTGAGTAAATACTAAATTGGATTTTACCAAATGAGTCTGTATTTAAATATATGAAGAATGGCAAAATTGTTGCTCATAGTACAGACTTGGAGTTTGTCCTCTTTTTGTGTTCATCTACCTTATTTCTAGTTTTGGTCAAAAGCCTATGAAAGTAAAAGGCAGCAGTTGACAGTAAGAAAGCTCTTATTATAAAGTATTTACTGGGTGCTTCCAGGTGGGGGCTGTTCATGGTGGTTTAGGGATCTCCAACAGTTTTGCAGGTTGAGGTCCAAAAACCTTTTGAAGTGGGGTCAGCGGAGCTTGAGGTTCTTGCTGGTATGAAATGACTGAGTACAAACTGTGGTGGTTGGAGCGGTGGTGTTGGGAAAAGTACTTCGACAATGCAGCTAATCCAGATCACTTTGTGGATGAATATGATCCCACCATAGAGGATTCTTACTGAAAACAAACAGTGATTGATGGTGAGACCTGTCTGCTAGACATACTGGACACAGCTGGACAAGAGGAGTACAGTGCCATGAGACACCAATCCATGAGGACAGGCTAAGGATTCCTCTGTGTATTTGCCATCAAAATAGCAAATCCTTCGCAGATATTAACTTCTTCAGGAAGCAGATTAAGCGAGTGAATGAGCCTGACAATGTACCCAGGGTGCTGGTAGGAAACAAGTGTGACTTGCCAACAAGGACTGTTGACACAAAGCAAGCCCATGAGATGGCCAAGAGTTAACGGAATTCCGTTCATTGAGACCTCAGCCAAGACCCGACAGGGTGTGGGAGATGCCTTTTACACACTAGTAAGGGAGATACGCCAGTATTGAATGAAAAAGCTCAACAGCAATGATGATGGCACTCAGGGTTGTACGGGGTTGCCCTGTGTGGTGATGTAATGAGACCCTTTGAAAGTTCTGTCATCTGAAAAAGAGCCTCTTTGAGGCTGCACTGATGCCCTGGTTTTGACACCCCTGGAGGAGATGTGCCCATGCCACTTACTGTCTGAATCTCAGAGAAACTCCTACTTCCTGCTTCCCTGACTCAGTAGATGAGCACAGGCATCTAACTTGTGACCTTGTCAGACTAACTACCTCCTTGCTCAGCTGTAGGACCAGAGAAATGCACCTGTTACCAGAAGTTTTCTGACCTGGGTTCTCCTACTAGAATGCAATTCTGCTGATATCAGTTTCTTAAGCAATAAAATAGCAACTGTTGTTGATTTCTCCCGGCCCCTCTCCCCAACTGTTGAACTTGGCCTTGTTAGTTTTGGGGGAAATGTCATAAATTACTGTTTTCCTAAGAATATAGTTAGTGTTACTGATTGGTTGATTTGTCTCCCATCCAAGTACTAACCAGGCCCAACCCTGCTTAGCTTCCGAGATCAGACGAGATCGGGTGCGTTCAAGGGGGTATGGCCGTAGACGATTGGTTGATTTGTAATGTGACCAGCTACATTCTATAAACTGGCACCTGTTCTGTATTCATAAATGCAAACATGAATACTGACTCGAGTCCATCCTAGTCTTCTCAACTTCCTGAAATTAAATTCAAGTTTCTCATTAAACTGCCTTTCTCCTAAAAGTGGTCTGCAGGCTTTCCTTAACAGTTTCAAGAACTGTGATATAGGAAAGAGTCTGTGACCCATCTATCTTTGAGGAAAAGGTCTGGTCTATCTACCTGCTGGCAGATGCTGTGACTGTGTATTTGAAGGTAGTTTCCCAGTTTGGGGTTCTCCCAGGAGAAAGGTGGAACTGAAACAATTTTGAGTAATTTCACTGCCATTATAATTAAGTTTGGACCATACCAGGAAGCTCTCATATATAGTTAGTCAAATATTATTAAAATTGTCATGTTATCAATGATTTTTCAAACTTCAAATACGGTTTATTAGCAGGCAGATTATATCTGTGCTGCATAGTTTCTTCATGGCACAAACACACACATATACACGTATGTATATATAGAGAACAAAAGAGATGCCTTCAGTCTCCTTCTTACTATTCCCCTTCCCTCATCTTTTAGAAGTTCGAGCATCCTTCAGGGGCTTGGATAATTATCTCAGTTGAATAAACCACGGTGCTAATGGACCAGAGTCATGGTTTCAAAACTTAAACAAGCCAGTTAGCATCAAAGAGAAAAAAAAAAAACTTATCCGTATTTGCTCCCTGCCCATTACTCCTACTTATAGATTTTTGCCTGGTGCCTGCTGTTAGCACTACAAGGATAAAAGTTTAGTGCAGTCCTATACCAAGACTGGAAATGTTGTATGCTGTGGGGTAAGCTTAGAGATCTTTACATTTTCAGATCTTTATTTTTAGTCACATGGAAACTAAAGAAAGAATTCTTACCTCTGTCTCTCTCTCCTGTCAGATAAATGTTCTTTAATCTATGTAGCTTTTTAAAAAGTATTTAAAATATGTTGATAAGTTAGAGTGCCAACTAACAAAAGCTTGGGCATTTGTTCAGATCAAGTGGTATCCTTTGCTACTTGAGAAAAGAATGTAAAATGCCATTAATTGTTGGCATATAGAGACTTGGTATTTCCATTTCTGGTAATTCATTGGTGGGGTTTGTTTTTCTTTCTGATACTTAGGATATACTCAGCTCAGTAATTCTAATGAAAACATAAAGTTGGATACCTTGATTGAAACAACAAAACTAATTCCAAATGGCCACTTTCTCTTCTGATCTTGTAATACCTAAAAACCTGAACTCCTTGGGGTTCTTTTTTTGTGGCGGGACCTTGCTGTGTAGTCCTGGCTGGCCTCAAGCTTACAACATTCTTCTGCATCAACCTTCCAAGTGCTGGGATTACAGGCATGTTCTACCAAGTCTGGTTGATCTATTTTCTAATATGAATTTTTATTGTTAAGCAAATTCCCTGTCACCTTGAATACTTTAGGAGCAGGAAGAAACAGACTGCTCATTGCTAATGCTGGGATCTTTCATGTGAGGGGTTGCATTCCTAAACAAACTGCTGCCTTTTAGAACATTGCTCAGTCATCTTCTCAAGCTGCTGAGACCAACACTTGGTCTTGTTCTGTTTTAATGTGTGTGTGACAGGTGATGTATCTCTCTAAAGTCTATTAAATGTAGTGTCCAGTAAGGGAGAAGATTACTCCTCTTGACCTCTTCTGACCATATGCCGTGTGTGTGTGTGTGTGTGTGTGTGTGTGTGTGTGTGTGTGTGTCTATAGTTGGTCTCCAGATGTTCTAAGCACAGAAGTATACAAATTGAGCCAATTCAGGCTTCAGATGCTCTTAATAGCCTGTGTCCCACAGGGCACAGATTTTGGCACAACATTGTCAAATTTATAAGTTGAGTAAGTCCAGTTGGTGTGGTATCAAAGTTGTGTTGGAGTGTGTGATTACTGATGATACTTCTGGTTTACCTCAAAGTTGCAAAGCCTCTCTTCCCAAATTTAAGTGCCTAGCAAGCTGTTACAAATTAACATGTTCCTGTAAGGCAGTTAGTTATTTGAAGCCTTGTTCACACATTGGAGAATATAAAAATGAAGTATTCTGTCTAAGCCCTGTTGCCGAAGCTGTGTAAACCTGTTGAATGCTGTTTGTTCCAATATTGGAGTGTGTGAGTCGATATTGTAGTACTTGCTCATGGTGTTCCCATAGCAGGGCTGTGTGTGTAATGTGGACGTAGGTTTGTTTAGCCAGCCATCTCAAGATTCAGCCTTTAAACTGCTGTGAACTTTTTCATGATTTGAACATGAAAATAGACAAAACTATAAGGAGAAATGATTGTGTTCTCCATTCCAGAATGTGTGAGCTTAGCCTTATCTTCCTTTGAATTTAGTCTTAAACACTCAAGCTGGCAGCTACGACCAAGGATCAGAACATGGTGCATTCTGCCTCATGTAGTTATTTCTGCTAATTATGACAAGCAGAGTTAATGATGGAAAACATCTTGCCTGGGTGGTTTACATTAAAAAGAGAGAAAGATGACAATTCTTGAACATATAGTTTTTATTTTGCTATTTCTTTAAATTGTTTGATGTGGCACAAAATTATTTTAAGGTATTTTTAAATAAGAATTGCTTTAAGCAATTCTCGTGAGATTAACTATAGATATTCTTGAAAATACAACTGGTTTTTAAATTTCTGAGTACTGCCCTAAGCAAGTATCTGAACTCTGGAGAGAAGGGAGGATGGTGGGAGCTGGATGACTTGTGTATCTCTGTGCCACCAAATACAGGTGAGAACGTCAGCTGTGCAATCCTGCTGTTCAAATGAGGACTGCTGGCATTTGCAACCCAAGTGAAGGGGCTGATATTTTAAGTTGACTATTTCACTGTAAATTCATCCATTCTAATTTCTAAAAACTTGATTGACTCTTTTCCTTGTTAAATAATTTTAAAAAATAAAAAACTGGAAGTTCTTTGCATAAAAAAGTACTTACCACAGTCATTATACTTCTATGTTTATTACATTAAATTATACTCATGCAAAAAATAAGAGTTGGGAATTTATCCTTTATGCAGCAAGCAGAAAGTTGTTTGGAAAGAAAGAATTGAGCATTTTCAGAAAAACCAATCTAACTTTAATATTTGAGGGGAAAAAGAGTGAAAAACTAAATGACAACTTGTAGATTTTTGTCTTAATAAACAAAAGCAAATCGGGAGAAAAACAGGTAGGGTGCCCACAGACCTTCTCCTTTCTCTGTTCCCCCAGACCCAGTCTCCCAGTCTCGTCCCTATTGCTGCAAGGAACACCAGCTGCAGCCTTTCCTCACCTCTGCTCTCATGTCCCATAAATCACACAAACCTCCCCCTTCTAATCTCCCTTTACCAAATTGTTGCCTTTTTTCAGACCCAACTCCAACAGAGTAAAGGGTTGGAAAAATATATGAAGCAAATGAACATAAGAAACATGCTGCTGCACCCATTTTAATATCCAACAAAACGGACTTCAAACAAAAAATAATTGAAAGAGATAGGGAAGGACACTACATACTAATCAATGGAAAAATACACCAAGATGACATTTAAATTCTTAAAATTTATGCCCCAAACACAAGGGCACCCACATCTGTAAAAGAATCACCACAGCAGCTTAAATCACATAATGACCCTTATACTTGTATAGGCACCAAAGAAATCAATATGACACTTCATCAGAAAGTTGGGAATAGATTCCTATTAACTTTAAAACCTAGCTACACCACTCTTGGGCAAAGAAATGTTCCTTCCTACCACAAGGATTCTTGCTTAAGCATATTCACTGTGGCTTTATTTATAATAGCCCAAAACTGGAAACACCCTAGGTGTCCCTCAATAGATGGATGGATAAAGAAAACGCTGTACATTTACACAACAGTGTATTACTCAACTGTTTAAAAAAATAACATGAAATTTTTCAGGCAAATGTGTAAAACTAGAAAAAAAATCATCCTGAGTGAGGTAACTCAGACCCAGAAAGATAAATATGGTATGAATTCACTTATAAGAGAATATCAGCCATTGAGTAAATGATAATCAAGCTACAATCTGTAGACCCAGAGAGGTTATGGTAAAGAAGAAGGGTCGAAGGAAAATTCATGGATCTCACTGGTAATAGAATATAAAGATTTTATGGGGAGACTGGGGACAATTGGGGACAGAAGTGGGGGGAATCTGGTAAGCGGGGTAAATGGGATGGAGGGCAAGAGTGGTGGGACAGACAATTGGAACTACTAAGGCATTTGCGGGGTGGTGTGGAAACCTAGTGCTGAGAAAACTTTCTGCAATCTGAAAAGGTAATCCTAATGATAATCCTTGCGATGAGGGAAAAGGAGTCTCACCTCACCATCTCTTGTTAGCTAGGAGAGTCTTCCAGTGGTGGTACTAGGTAGCCTTCTATTAAGTTGTTGGCCATGGGGATTCCAAGGAAATCCCCAAACAATCAAACATATTTGTTAAGACAAAAGTGGCCCTCTGCAAACTGATACCAGGGCCTCATTGCCAAGGACAACACTTGCACAACTCATTGGACATGGATATAGAGCTGGTGCATACATGGAGCACTCACCCCTGTGTTCTCTTTGGTGCAGGGAGGTATTCTGCAGGCTACCAAAAGAGAAATGTGGACACTAACACACTCACAAAGCTTTTGACTTATAATCTGTCATTCCTAGAAAATATGTTAAGGCAATGTTGGTGTAGAACTTGTGGGAGTGAACAATAAATGCCTGATTTAACCTAAAGTCTACTTCATGAGAAGGAACCCACACCTGACACTGAGTGATCAAGAACCAGAGACGAGATAGTTCAGAGACCTAGGGTAAAAGCAAACATTACTGGTGCAAAAAAAAAAAAAAAAAAAAATCAATAAAATGACTCCTAATGATGTTCTGCTGTCCTCAGAGATCAGTGCTTTATCCAGACATCATCAGAGAGGCTTCATCTGGCAGCAGATAGGTATAGTTGCAGAGGGGAAAAAAAAGAAAGAAAGAAAAGAAATCAGGATGAATCCTATGTTAGGAGATGTTTGATGAGATCTGTTCATATACATGGGTATAAGAGAAGGGGAACTTTTTAAACAGGAGCATCCCCAGAAAACTGCAGTATTTCATACAGAGGTCAATAGAATCAGGGGACATTTTAAACAGTTTTGGAGATTAAAGTTAAAATTGTGCTATGACAGCCTGCTTAAAACCTAGGATAGAAAACAAAAGGGGAGGGGATTCAGCTTGATGACATGTTATTTTGGAAAGAAATTTCAATGGAGGTAGTCTTCCAGAAAGGGGAAGATTCAGTGGTATATTTTAGGGTAATACTTGCTACATAATAAGTTATGAAAACTATCAGATGCTGTCATCTGAATCTGAAAAATATATATTTAATGCAAAAGAACATAATAAGCAGGATCCAGATGTGAAGCAAAATACGTTTCGTAATCATATTTACTGTGCAATGTGTGTGTCTCTACGGGAGGTATTGTGCTTAAAAAGTTTTCATGTACATTTGTAATGCAAACAGAATAGATTCCTTTGGTAAATAAAAGAAACTAAACACGATGCCTTTTCCTCTTTAAAGTGGAAACAACTACTTATTGTTCTTTCTATGAAATAAGTCCTCAGAAAGCTGTTTTAAAACATGCTTTTCTCTCTATTGCCTTCTCCTCAGGCCTGCAGAACTCCTTTTGTATGGGTACAGTCTTTTTTTTTTTTCTTCAAGTTACATCTCAATCACAATCCCCTCCCTACTCCCCCCTCCAGTCCCACCCTTCCACCCTCCTCCCCCCCAACCCCCCCATCCTCTTCCCTTCTTTTTTTTTTGTTTAAGGTATTTCTTTTTCCCCCCAACAGCTCTCCCTTTCAGTCCAAAAAATGGTTCTTTTTCTTATAAATATAAATACAATACAAAACAACAGAAATAAATAGGCCACAATTATAAGAGTTATATGGCTTAGCATACATTCCCAATGTCCAGTCCATATGTATTTGGCACCTGACTTTAACATTCTACTATCTAACCATCTCCATGAGTTTAAAGTTCTATATCTAACTCAGCTTTCATACTAACTTGCCTCATAATTTTTAAAATATCTTCTTAGATCCAGAACACCCTCTTGATTCCTAAACAACTCAAAATTTAACTATGAGACTCTAGCTATCTATTCTTCAACCACCTCAGAGACCTGAGAGGGATAAATATATCTGATTATATAGGAAGTGCAGGGACTGCAGCTTCCAATACTAAGAAATGACATACCAGTGGCTGCCTGGACAGTTCCCATTTTCTCTCCATACATTGCAGCATCAATCTTCAGCTATTTGGACCCGCTTCTCTGACAGACATTGATTGTAGAGCAGGCATTATGAAGGACTTACCTACCCTGTCTTGGCAGAGCTAGGCTGTCGACTTATCTGCTTCCAAGTTTAGCCGGTTGTGGTGGCACATGACGGTAGGATTTGCTGAAGGAGGCAGAGGCAGGAGGATCACGAGTTCGAGGCCAGCCTGGGGTATGGGTACAGTCTTAAGAAAAAGTGAGTGGGGGAGATCCAAATGGCAGCGGCCTGCGCGGACGCATTTTAATCTCAGGGAAAACAGTCACAAAACGGCAAGTGTTATAAGACATTGTACAAACAAATCTGAGTGACTTGACCCCCCAGGGTCTCACCCAACTACCCAGGGACCGTTAAAAGTCCCTGGGCAGGATGCTCCCTCCCACTCTAGGACACGCACGGAAGCCCCTGAATCAGGGAATTGGGACCCTCCCACCAGGAGAGACACGCAGGGTAAGATACACTCTAATACACAGCAGGCAGATTTGGACCCCACACAGGGATACTCTCCAGCCTGCTGGGGAACCCCCAGGCCTTGCACAGGCAATTAGGCTATCTGGCAAGGGTTTTGGACCCATGTAAGTGCACGTGGCTCAGCTTCAGAGTACCAGATTGCGATCCACTGCGGTATACAGGAACTTGGTCGACCAGGACGTCACTTGCCAGTTCCCAGACACAGCTCCATAAACTCATACATGGGCCGTGGGAATGGCAAGGCCACAGGGGGTGAAGGCAGATTTACCCACTACGGGATCCAACCATGGGCAAACTGTGAGGTATTTACAATTATTATCGGACTTTTTTGCTAGTACTGGCCCTTTCGGTGGGGAACCAGAGCTTACCTGTATAGTGTATACAGCTCCACCCCCTGGATTAGTTAGGTCTCCACCTAGGAGGCAGGGCTGAATGACTCACTTTACAGGGGTGGAGTCAGGCAAATTGACTGCTACACCAAAGTGCACCCTTTAGACCCAGGACCAGAAGACAACAGGGACAGCTAAAAACTTCCAAATGGCCAAAGGCCCCAGACCGAAAAATAAATCATGGAGGAATGACTCCAACAAAAGAAAGCAATGCTATTTCATCCAGCCCGGACCACCTCACCACAGCTGAAACACATGAAAATGATGACAATTCTACATTATGGGAAGTGATAGAGTCCTTTCAAGAAGAATTTAAATCTATGAAGGAATTCAAAGAAGCCACAATTGCACAAACGAAAACGATGGATAATACCATTAGAGAACTCCAAAACAAGGTGGTTCAACTTGAACAGGAAAAAGAGAGGGCAATGGAAAACTTCCAGGCAAAGAAAAGCAAATTGGAGCAGGAAATGTACAAAATAAATAAAATCACTCAAGGCATGAAAATGGAAATGGAAACAATAAAGAAAACACAGTCAGAGTTAAAAAAGGAAATGGAGAATCAAGGGAAGAGAGCAGGAACTATGGATATGAGTACCAAAAATAGGATTCAAGAGATGGAAGACAGGATCTCAGGCATGGAAGATTCAATGGAAGAAATCAATACAACATTCAAAGAAAATGAGAAAGCTAAAAAATCTCTCACCCACAACATCCAAGAAATCAAGAAATCAATGAAAAGACAGAAACTAAGAATTATAGGCATAGAGGAAAGAGAAGACTCCTGACTCCAAGGTCCAGGAAATATCTTCAACAACATCATAGAAGAAAACTTCCCAAACCTAAAGAAAGAGATGTCAGTAAGAATTCAAGAGGCTTATACCAAAGAGAACACCAAACAGATTAGAACAGAAAAGAAACACCTCTCGCCACATAATAATGGAAACTCCAAATGTAGAGAACAAAGAAAGGATATTAAAAGCTGTAAGAGAAAAAGGCCAAGTCACATACAATGGCAGACCCATCAGAATCACACCTGATTTCTCCTCAGAAACATTAAAAGCTAAAAGGGCCTGGGTGGATGTCCTACAAGCCCTGAGAGAACATGGGTGTCTAGCCAGACTACTATGCCCAGCAAAACTCCCTATCAACATAGATGGAGAAAACAAGATATTCCATGACAAAATCAAATTTAAAAAATATGTACCCACAAACCCAGCCCTACAGAAGATCCTAGAAGGAAAGTTTCAACCCAGAGAAGATAACTACACCCAAGAAAACAGAGGAAATAGAAATCTCCACAGCAACTAAACGAAAAGAAACACAAGATGACCACCTATACCAAAATAATGGGAAATAACAACCCCTGGTCACTAATATCCATCAATATCAATGGACTCAACTCGCCAATAAAAAGACACAGACTTACAGACTGGATGCGTAAACAAGACCCATCTTTTTGTTGTATACAAGAAACACATCTCACTATTGAAGATAGACACTATCTCAGAGTAAAGGGCTGGGAAAATGTTTTCAAAGCAAATGGACCCAGGAAAAAAGCTGGAGTAGCCATCCTAATATCAAAAAAAATAGATTTCCAATTGAAGTTAATAAAAAAAGACAGAGAAGGGCATTACATACTCATTAAAGGAAATATTCATCAATATTGATGTTGAACATCTATGCCCCAAATACAAAGGAACCTACATTTATAAAAGAAACGCTTCTAAAACTTAAATCGTACATCTATCCAAACACTTTAGTAGTGGGAGACTTCAACAGCCCATTCACAACTATGGACAGATCATCAAGACAGAAGTCAAACAGAGAAATAATGAGTCTAACAGAGATCATGAACAAAATGGACCTAACAGATATCTACAGAACGTTTCACCAAAACACTAAAGAATACACTTTCTTCTCAACACCTCATGGAACCTTCTCCAAAATCGACCATATAGTTGGACACAAAGATAGCCTCAACAGATACAAGAAAATTGAAATAACCCCGTGTATCTTATCAGACCACCATGGAATAAAGCTGGACTTCAACAGAATAAAATCCAAAGAAAATGAAGACACAATATACCCAAACCTATGGGACACAGTGAAAGCTGTGCTACGAGGAAAGTTCATAGCACTAAGTGCCTTCAAAAAGAAAATTGTGACAGCTCATATTCGTGAATTAACAGCTAAACTGGGTGAATTGGAAAAAAAAGAAGCAAACACTCCTAAGAGGAGCAGAAGGCAGGAGATCATCAAACTTAGGGCTGAAATCAACAACTTAGAAACAAAAAGAACTATACAAAGAATCAATGAAACCAAGAGTTGGTTCTTCAGGAAGATCAACAAAATAGACAGACCTTTAGCCAAATTAATGAAAAGGCAGAAGGAAAAAACCCAAATCAACAAAATCAGAAATGAAAAAGGAGAACTAACAACAGAAATTGAGGAAATCCAGAGAATATTTGGATCCTACTTTAAAAATCTATAGTCCACCAAATTTGAAAACTTAAGCGAAATGGACAATTTTCTTGATAGATTCCACCTACCTAAGCTAAATCAAGATCAGATTAACAGATTAAACAGCCCTATAACCCCTAAGGAAATAGAAACAGTCATTAAAAATCTCCCAACCAAAAAGAGCCCAGGACCAGATGGTTTTAGCACGGAATTCTACCAGACCTTCAAAGAGGAGCTAACACCAATACTCTTCAAACTCTTTTACCAAATAGAATCAGAAAGAACATTGCCAAACTCATTCTATGAGGCCGCAGTCACCCTGATTCCTAAACCACACAAAGACCCAACAAAGAAAGAGAACTTCAGACCAGTCTCCCTCATGAACATAGATGCAAAATACTTAATAAAATACTAGCAATCCGAATTCAAGAACACATCAAAAGTATCATACACCATGATCAAGTAGGCTTCATCCCAGGAATGCAGGGATGGTTCAACATACGAAAGTCTATCAATGTAATTCACCATATAAACAAGATGAAGGAAAAAAAAAACACATGATAGTCTCATTAGATGCAGAGAAAGCATTTGACATAATCCAACACCCCTTCATGCAAAAAGTTCTGGAGAGAGTGGGCATACAAGGACCGTACCTAGAAATAATAAAGGCAATATACAGCAAGACAGTGGCCAACATCAAATTAAATGGAGAGAAACTTGAAGCATTTCCTCTAAACTCAGGGACAAGACAAGGATGTGCACTTTCACCATATCTCTTCTCTATAGCACTTGAAGTTCTTGCTAGAGCAATAAGACAACTAAAGGAGATCAACGGGATAAACATTGGAAATGAAGAAGTCCAATTTTCCCAATTTGCATATGATATGATAGTATACATAAGGACCCCAAAATTCCACCAGAGAACTCTTACCTCTGATAAACACCTTCAGCTAGGTGGCCGGATACAAAATTAATTGAAAAATGTCAGAAGCCCTTCTTTATACAACATACAAATGGGCTGAGAAAAAAAATAATAAAAACAACCCCCTTCACAATAGCCACAAACAACATAATATACCTGAGGTTAACTCTAACCAAGCAAGTAAAGGACCTGTACAACAAGAACTTGAAGCCTTTTAAGAAAGTAATGGAAGAGGCCTTTAGAAGATGGAAAGATCTCCCATGCTCATGGATATCAGGATCAACATAATAAAAATGGATATCCTAAAAAAGCAATATATAGATTCAATGCAATTCAATCAAAATACCAACACAATTCTTTAAAGACTTGGAAAGAGCTATTCTCAATTTCATATGGAACAACGAAAAGCCCATAATCGCTAAAGCAATCCTGTACAATAAAAAAACACCTGGAGGTATCACCATCCCAGATTTCAAGCTGTACTACAGAGCAATAGTAGCAAAAACAGCAGGATATTGGTATAGAAACAGACCAGTAGATCAATGGAATCGAATTGAAGATCCAGAAATAGACCCACACACTTATGGCCACCTAATTTTTGACAAAGAAGCCAAAACGGCACAATGGAATAAGGACAGCATCTTCAACAAATGGTGCTGGTCCAACTGGATGTCCACGTGTAAAAGAATGAAATTAGAACCATACTTATCTCCTTGTAGAAAACTTAAGTCCATGTGGATCAAAGACCTTAACATAAGGCCAGTCACACTAAATCTACTAGAAGAGAAAGTAGGAAAAACCCTCGAACTCATTAGCACAGGTGGCAACTTCCTGAACAGAACACCAACAGCTCAGGACCTGAGATCAGCAATCAATAAATGGGACCTCATGAAACTGAAAAGCTTCTGTAAAGCAAAAGACACTGTCATTCAAACAAAATGGCAGCCTACAGATTAGGAGAAAATCTTCACAAACCCCACATCTGACAGAGGGCTAATATCCAAAATCTATAAAAACTCAAGAAATTAAATGCCAAGAAACCAAACAATCCAATGAAAAAATGGTGGACAAAGCTAAACAGAGAATTCACAAAGGAGGAATCCATAATGGCTGAGAGTCACTTAAAGAAATGCTCAATATCCTTAATCATCAGAGAAATGCAACTCAAGAGGTCTCTGAGATTCCATCTCACACCTGTCAGAATGGCTAAGATCAAAAGCTCAAATGACAGCACATGCTGGCAAGGGTGTGGAGAAAGGGGAACCCTCCTCCCTTGCTGGTGGGAGTGCAGGCTTGTGCAACCACTATGGAGGTCAGTCTGGTGATATCATTAGAAAACTTGGAATAGCTTTGCCTCAGTACCCAGCCATACCACTTCTGGGTATACACCCAAATGTCTCCTCACGGAATCATAAAGAAGTTTCCTCATCTATGTTCTTAGCAGCCTTATTTGTAATAGCTAGAAACTGGAAACAACCCACATGTGCCTCTACCAAAGAATGGATTAAAAAACTGTGGTACATCTACATAATGGAATATTATTCAGCTATCAGGGACAATGAAATCATGCAATTTGCAGCCAAATGGATGGAACTAGAAAACCTCATCCTGAGTGAGCTAACCCAGACTCAGAAGGATGCATATGGCATCTATTCACTTATAGTAGGATTTTAGCTATATAATAGAGGATATCGATACTACAACCAACACACCAAAGGGAACATGGACATAGACCTTTTATTTTTTATTTTTATTTTTTTCTATTGTTTATTCTTTTTTATCTGTTTGTCTGCTTATTTGTTTGTTTGTTTTTTAGTTCTCTCTCCGGGCAATGAGAGACTTTTCACTGGTGGTACTGCCTCGTAGACCCCCAATGTATGAGGAGGCTCTTGGCCCTTATATGACCTCTGAACTGTGGTGAGGGACTGTTATGTAGGGACACTCCAGTCCAGAGAAATGGGATGGAAGGGTTAGGGAGTAAAAAAAAAAAAAAAAATGAAATGTAACCTTTCGGCCTTTTGCTACTAATTGTCTTAAACTGTTTAGGATAATTAAGAAATGCAAAATAATAGTCATACACGCCTGTCATTGTGTTAGCTACTATGACAGTCTATTATAGTTATTTTCTTTCTTTTTTGTTTCTTTTTTTTTTTGGTTTTTCTAGACAGGGTTTCTCTGTGTAACAGCTTTGGCTGTCCTGGACTCACTTTGTAGACCAGGCTGGCCTCGAACTCACAGTGATCCGCCTGCCTCTGCCTCCCAAGTGCTGGGATTAAAGGCGTGCTTATTTTCTAAGCTAATCAGAAATCAAGTTGCTAAGAGACAAGCAACATCTGTTTATCCTAATATAAGAGATAGATAGGGCCTCTTCAAAAAACTCAAGAGATCTGCAGAATATGGCAAAGATGTTTTCTTAACTTTAGATTTTTTTTGATATCGAGACATGTCAACTCCTGACAGCACCCCCTATTCTACTCCAAGTAGAATATGAGCATTGAAGAATCTCCAGGGGGAGATGACTGAATTAGTGGCAAGCCTATCTCTTGGCAGGAAAAACCTCTTGCTCCAACTGTAGACAGAATGCTGTCTAAAAAGGACAAAACTTGGAAGCAGGTAAGTTGACAGCCTAGCTCTGCCAAGACAGGGTAGGCAAGTCCTTCATAACCCTTGCTCTACAATCAATGTCTGTCAGAGAAACAGGGCTGAACGACTGAAGAACGATGCTGTAATGTATGGAGAGAAAATGGGAACTGCCCAGGCAGCCACTGGTATGTCATTTCTTAGTTTGGGAAGCTGCAGGCCCTGCACTTCCTATATAATCAGATATATTTATCCCTCTCAGGTCTCTGAGGTGGTTGAAGAATAGATAGCTAGAGTCTTATTATTAAATTTTGAGTTGTTTAGGAATCAAGGGAGTGTTATGGATCTAAGAAGATGTTTTCAAAATTGTGATGCAAGTTAGTATGTAAATAGAGTTAGATATAGAACTTTAAACTCATGGAGATGGTTAGATAGTAGAATAGTAAAGTCAGGTGCCAAATACATATAGACTGGACATTGAGAATGTATGCTAAGCCATATTACCCTCATAACTGTGGCCTAATTATCTCTGTTGTTTTGTATTGTATTTATTATTATAAGAGAAAGAGCCATTTGTTGGACTGAAAGGGGGAGCTGTTACGGGGAATAAGATATACTTTTAACTTTAAAAAAAAAGGGAAGAGGATCGGGGGTTGAGGGTGGGAGGGTGGGACTGGAGGGGCGAGTAGGGAATTGATTGCCATTGAGATGTAACTGGAAGAAATAAAAAATAAAGTAAAAAAAAATAAAAATAAAAAAAGAAAAAGTGAGTTATAAATTGTATGGGAGGGTAAATGTTCCCTTTTTAAAAATGATTTATTGTGTATTTATGTGTATATGTGTGTTGTTTATTTATGGTTATGTGAATGCATTCGTGTGAATACTCACAGAAACTAGAAGAAGACATCAGATTCTCTAGACCTAGAGTTACAGGGGGTTGTCAGCGGCCCAATGTGGGTACTGGAAACCAAAAATCCTATCTTGAAAAAATTATTTTGAGCTTATAACCTCTGACCCATCTCTCTAGCCTGGACAAAGATATACTAACATGGTTTCAGTATAAATAGTGTCTCTTTAAGACTGTCAACAACTGGAAACAAATAGAGAAATTGTGTGTGTGTGTGTGTGTGTGTGTGTGTGTGTGTGTGTGTGTGGGGCATAGTGTGTGTCTACATGTCTACATGCCCTGCATGCATGTGCCCACATGTGTATCATCTAGAAAGCCATCAGAATTCAAGGGGGGGGCATGTGCAAATGAAAGACATTTGGGTTACATCACTTATACATATATTTGCAGGGGGGACTCAAACAGTCCCATATGCTATGATCCCCGAGTGTGATCTCTAATTTCCAGGTTGGCTTGGAATAAAGCTCTTTATGGGGACATATAGATCACCTAATGCCTTTGAGGGAGTAATTTGGAGATACTTTTGGTAACTTTCTCTAAAATACCATAGCAAATGTATTTGAAAAATAGTATCCTCAGGCCAAGATAGAACCACTGCACTAGTGAAATCATGGCAACTGTGGTACCCAAAGGGACCTGTACAAGATGAATCCAACCATCATTCTAGCATGGATGGATGCAATCAAGTCTCTGTATATATGCGTGTGTTTCTGTATGTGTGTATGTGTGTGTATTTATATTTTCTGTGTATGTTATGCTTATATACATACATATATATATATTCTCCATTTTTGTCAACATTTTGACCTAATACTTGAGAGAAGTACGTGTGTGTTGGGGGGCACATGTTCTAGCCCCCAGTCCATCATCTTGCCGTGGAAGGCTATGGAGGCTAGAGAAGCTCAAACATTAGTGGAGGAGCCTGGTACAGTGCTACACATATGGCAGAGACTAGGAGGTAGAGCTCAGAGCTGGCCCCACAGGCAGGCACAGCCTTTGAAGGCCTGTCCTAGTGACCTACTTCCTTAGGCCACCACTCCCCCTGAAGGTTCCATAGCCTTCAAAAGAGTGCCACATCCTTGGGGTCAAGCACTAAACAAAAATCAGCCTTTGGGGATAGTTCAGGTTTAAGCCATACCTGGATATAGTTTTCAACCTTACAATGAACCAGTAAAAAATGTGAACATATTATTTGTGTCAAGTGGAATCTCTGAGAACACACCTATGGAACTAACTTTCATTAATTTTTAATTCTGAGACCATGTATGAAGCATAGATAAAAATAACACTGTCTCAAACTCATTAATATTGTTAATGCAATTTTATATCAATAGTAGTATTATAAAATAGACTGAGAGTTTAATTTTCAAAGCTAATGATAAACCTCCTAAACTCCAGATTGTTGTTCAACATTCTCAACACTTGTTCTACTGTCTTTGTCCACAGAAGATACATAAAACAATCAAGCTTTTTTTTTTTTTCAGAAAAGAGCCTAGAGGAGACTTCAATATTATGTTCAGATGACAATATTTTCCAGTAGCTAACAGTCTTTTCAAAGAGGAACAAAGAGAGAAAACCCATTTTTGTCACTGTGTTATAAGAGACATTCATCATCATCATAATTTTCAGGTGGAGGTTTGGATGCAATTCCACGTGTTGTTGCCAACAGAAGAACACTCATTTGTTCTAAACTGACTTGAAATATAGCAAAATAAAAAGATGGCTCTTTCAGACTTCAACTGTAGGGTAAGAGTGGCAATGGATTTAAAGAATGAGTTTTTTAAATTATATATGCAAGTAATTTATATAATTGTGCTTAAATACCACTAACTTTCTCTGAACTCAGAGCCACAGTGATATGATGCCCATCCCACAGCTTTGCAACACATTCCATCACCCTTGCATGTTTTGGCTATTTTAAATATTAGTTACATTTCAACAAACAAAATCCTGCATTGCATTCTGGTAAATTAGTCCCTAATAGGAAGAGGCTAGAGCATGAAACTCCAACAAGAATGTTTAATGGAATACAAATATCCAATCTAGAGGATCTAATAAAAGTCTCTTCTTTTTGGATAAAGGCTCTTGGCTATTGCACAGAAACCATCATAAGTGGCTGCCCTGAAAATGCATTATAGATCAGATTCATAATCTTCCCTTCTACAAATGGCACAAGAATTGATTTCAATTATCATTTAATACTGATTTCCCTCTCCTGTCAAAAAGTTCTCCGTACACATGAAACTGAAGGTTGGCAGCCTGAGCTCATTTATGGAACTTTTAAGAACTATTGATTTATCAGTGAAACTTCTAGTTTTCTCATAGTTACTGGAAGGATACCGCAGGGCTAAACTAGATGACAGGATGGGCAGGAATGCCGATAGGCTAAGTGAAGACTGATGAAAAGAGAAACTCAAAATTTGTCAGAATACATTTTATAAATTAGGTTAACATGATTGATTATAACTAAGCTGAAATTTCTCATGTAGCATTGGCCTGAATTTTAATTATATCTTTTCTTCCTGCTTGTTTTTGTGCCTTAGTACACGTCTTTGATGTCTGCGCATTAGCCTTTGGAGAAAATATCAAGTGGTTTAAAAATAAATTGAACCTATGTCTTTGGAAACCATGAAATGTTTTGTACCCCTAAGAAGACGTTTTCCTTTCTTTCAACTCCATCAGTATATGAGTTACAATAGAGTATTTATAGAAGCACATTTGTATGACCAGTATTTTTTGGTAGGATTTTATGTTCTTACCAGCACTTAAGGAACTCAGGGACCTTTATCTTCACTTTAACTTTTCTCAAAATCATTATAAAATGGACACCTTACCACATGTAATGTCTTTTCAACAGTGCTGATATCATTCTGAGTAAACACACATGTACCTTGCAGTCACAGGCACTGTTTCCTTTAAACAACCTCTCCCTGTCCTGTCTCCCCATATACATTTTTCTATAAATGTTGCAAAGATTTATCTCTATAGGGACAGATTCAGCCTTTATGTGGCATTAAAAGATACAAGTTTTCATTCTATCAGAAAAAAAAATCACAGAGTTATAGAAATAAAATCAACATGAGAGTGTTTGTTTTGATAAATCACAACCAATGGCTAGTTTTTCTTTTTTTTAAATGAAAGCTGAAAACCCAGAAACAGTACAAAATCCACAACACAATATCTTATTTCCCTTCTTTAAAATATCTCTCTGCTCATATCCCTCTGTGTGTGGGGGGGAGTAGGGAGAGGGATAAAGGGAGGGAGAGGATAATGATCAATCTTGGTTATATGTCCTCGCCTTATACCTTGTTTGAGACACAGGCTGTCACCCTAGCTGCTCTAACATCTTCCATTGATTCTCCTGTGTGTGCCTCTTATCTTGCCATGAAGCACTGGGACTGGAAATGTTTGTCCTATGTGCTCAGTTTTACGTCCTGATGTGGAATCTGGAGGTTCAAACGCAGGTTTTCATGCTTGAGCAGTAAGCCCTTTACCCAAACCTTTCTCCTTTTGACAAAGTATAGTCTCTGATCAACATGTAACATAAATGTTATTTTATAAAAAAAAAATTCTATAGAAGAGAAAAATACAGGATTTTTTCTCTGTCTTCAATGACAGAAAAATATTTGTTACTGTTAGTATGCTACTGGTGCTTTTGTTGTTGTTTCTCAACTCATTCCTGGTTCTGTGACAGAGTCATTTCAAGGCCTTTCTTTCAGAGAGGTGCTGAATCAATCACGTGAACAGTTTCCAAAAAAGAGATTTTGACTAATACACTTCAAACCTTTCATAAACACATGCTTCCTCAGCCAGCACTGTATCTTAGCCAAATAACAGGCCGACCTGTGCACATGAATATTGTTTCAGGACTTCAGACAGAGTGCGAGGGCATTCCTGGATTCTGTACATCAGAACAAGAGCAATACTCAACTTCCACAGACAAAATATTTCAGGAGGCCCAAACTGAATGGACTGAGAGCCAGTCCTCTGCTCAGCATGCTCCCGCCAACAGCGATTCTCCTCACACACAGTGTACATGATTAGTGACAAATGGATCATTTTCTCATCCCCCCACATGTCTGCTGGCTTCCTGGCACAATATTGTCATCCCTAGCTTTCTTTTGCTCTTGTTAATTGCATCACATTCTAACCTCACAGCTCAGGCCACATCTCAGGAAGGCTCTGTAAATCTTCTCTTCTATTCTTTCAAAAAATGGAAACCATAATTTTCTCCCAAATTCCAGTTTATCTTCTCAGAAAACTGCAGGAAGCTTTCTCTTTTTTTTTTTCATCACAGTAATAAAGTTACAAAGCCTGCCTCAGTTTCTTCCATTCTTCTGTGCCATTCCCACTGCTCCGTCTACTGAGCTGTTAGTAACTTGTTCTCCCAGATTTGCAACATCTGCTATGAAGATCCTTTTTCCTGGCTCTGCCTTTACACGCCCTGCTAATGGAAATTCTCTTCCCTCTGATTCTCAAAGCTTTGCCTATATTATCCTAACCTTAGAAACTGTGTAAAACATCCACATCCATGAATGGCAATTCCCTTTACTAGAACATGGGCAGTATTAATTAAACAGGTAATTTATAGTATTTTGTGTTCTCATACCTTTAATATTAATAAAATATGCACATGTATTTTATATATACATGTATTATATACATGTATAATATTTCTAAAAATATAATATATAGGTTAATGCCATTGTTGCTGCCAAGCAGTTTACACAGAACCAGAAAGACAAACTTATGAAATACTTTCTGCCTTTGGGATATGTAAAATCTTGTAAATGGGAAAATATAAAGGAAAATGACTTCTAATAGATGAGGGGTATGAATGAGACCTACATAGCAAATCCACAGTTTATGTACAGATCAACTCGGTCTCTCCCAGGATGGGACAATTTTCTGACAGTCTGTAGGGGGCCATATGTCTAGCACCTGGTTTCTGGGGGTATCCAGTTCTCTATAGTTGGAGATATTCATGAAGGGCTAGGGAATGTGTTAAATATTGACTACAACACTTAGTCATCGCCTGGGTGGAAGAAGTGTAGGTAGTCTACGTGTGCAGGTGCACATTCTACGAGCTAATACTTGGTAGGATTTTGCTGTGTCCTTCTGAGAAAATGACAGTTTTGCAGTGATAGCAGAAGCTCTGGAGACTGGAAACAACCAACTCTAAGCCTCTGTTTGCTCCCATACCTACATAGCCAAACTAATAACTCATTGGTGGCATCAGCATCAGTCTGAGTGACTTCATATACTGTGTCTGGAGACAGCGTTTTCCAATGGATTAGCCTCTGGTAGATCTGATGAGATTACTGTATTATTCTATATGAGTTTTTGCTAAAATCCAAATTTTCAGTTTTTCTAATTTACCTAGGTCAGGATGAGAGATCTCTAAGCTGTGAATGTTTTCCACTCTGAAGAAGTTTAACAAAAAGAGGCTTTAAAATATTTTAAGTTCAGTGTGTAGGAAACCCCAAATCTAAAATTTTTTTTTGATTCAGCTAACCCAAGTGATGATCTTAAACAGCAGTCTCAATTACCATAAACAGTTTCTGGTCAGGCCAGCAGCATGGAGGGGATTTGGTTACCTACAGGCATTCTGTGTGGCCCAAAACTTAATGCAGAGGCTCAGCAGGAGAAGTCCTGTGAAGAGGGAATTGACTCACAGTGTGATTTATAATAAAGGGAACCTTTTTGTGAGAAATTTTATCTGAGAGTTAAGAACTCCTTTGAGATTTCCATCATCAACAGAGCATGGTGCTATTATTTTGTTATTGAGGCACTTAAAGTTTTGTTTTTCTTACCTCTTACAGAGGAATCAATAGTTTCAACTTACAGCAGAGAACAGCAGTCCCTGCATATAATATCATTTGGTACTACATAGATTGTCACTAAAGGCATAGCAGACTCACCTGAAACTTGTATGTACTCACTGAATTAACTTTTAACAAAAATAATTAAAATATGGCCAGTTATAGGTTTTCATATAATTTAAGAGATTAAAAACAAAACAAACAAACAAACAAACAAACAAACAAACAAACAAAAACCCTGTATATACACAGCCTTTCCTGTTATCCATGCTGGGTTACTATAGAGATATTGGCATGCCTGCCAAGCTGATACTTCTTCTCTAAAACTTCTCTAAACACTACTGTTTCAAATGTGGTGAAGTATAGATTTTTAAAGTAGGACCCAAATATTCTCTGGATTTCCTCAATGTCTCTTGTTATTTCTCCCTTTTCATTTCTGATTTTGTTGATTTGGGTTTTTCCCTCTGCCTTTTAGCTAATTTGGCTAAGGGTCTGTCTATTTTGTTGATTTTCTTGAAGAACCAACTCTTGGTTTCATTGATTCTTTGTATCATTCTTTTTGTTTCTAAGTTGTTGATTTCAGCCCTAAGTTTGATGATTTCTTGCCTTCTGCTCCTCTTGGGAGTGTTAGGATGCCCACTTTTGCCCTATCACTTCAATATAGTACTTGAAGTTCTTACTAGAGTAATAAGACAACTAAAGGAGATCAAGGGATACACATTGGAAAAGAAGAAGTCAAATTATCCCTATTTGCAGACGATATGATAGTATACCTAAGTGAGCCCAAAAATTCCACCAGAGAACTCTTACAGTTGATAAACACCTTCAGCAAGGTGGCTAGATACAAAATTAATTCAAGAAAATCAGAAGCCCTTCTTTATACAACAAATAAATGGACTGAGAAAGAAAGTAGGGAAACAACAACCTTCACAATAGCTACAAACAATATAAAATACCTGGGGGTAACTCTAACCAAGCAAATGAAAGACCTGTTTGACAAGAACTTCAAGTCCTTGAAGAAAGAAATTGAAGAGGCCATCAGAAGATGGAAAGCTCTCCCATACTCATGGGTAGGTAGGATCAACATAATAAAAATGGCCATCCTACCAAAAGCAATGTACAGATTCAATGCAATTCCTATCAAAATACCAACACAATTCTTTATAGACCTGGAAAAAGCTATTCTCAATTTCATATGGGAGAACAAAAAACCCAGAATAGCTAAATCAATCCTGCACAATAAAAAAACATCTGGGGGTATCACCATCCCAGATTTCAAGCTGTACTACAGAAAAATAGTAATAAAAACAGCATGGTACTGGTATAGAAACAGACCAGCTGATCAATGGAATCGAATTGAAGACCCGGAAATGAACCCACACACCTATGGTCACCTAATTTTTGACAAAGCCAAAACCGTACAATGGAAAAAGGACAGCATCTCCAACAAATGGTGCTGGTCCAACTGGATGTCCACATGTAAAAGAATGAAATTAGACCCATACTTATCACCTTGTACAAAATTTAAATCCAAGTGGATCAAAGACCTTAACATAAGGCTGGACACATTAAATCTACTGGAAGAAAAAGGCAGAGAAACCCTTGAACTCATTGGCACAGGTGACAACTTCCTGAACACAACACCAACAGCTCAGGACCTAATACCAACAATCAATAAATGGGACCTCATGAAACTGAAAAGCTTCTGCAAGGCAAAATACACTGTCATTCAAAGAAATGGCTGCCTACAAATTAGGAAAAAATCTTCACCAACCCCATATCTGACAGAGGGCTAATATCCAAAATTTACAAGGAACTCAAGAAATTAAATGCCAAGAAACCAAATAATCCAATTAAAAAATGGGGAAAAGAGCTAAACAGATAATTCACAAAGGAGGAATTCCTAAAGGCTGAGAGACTCTTGAAGAAATGCTCAGCATCCTTAATCCTCAGAGAAATGCAACTCAAGATGACTCTGATATTCCTTCTCACACATGTCAGAATGGCTAAGATCAAAAGCTCAAATAACAACACATGCTTTCGAGGGTGTGGAGACAGGGGAACCCTCCTCCATTGCTGGTGGGAGTGCAGGCTTATGAAACCACTATGGAGGTCAGTATGGTGATATCTTAGAAAACTTGGAATGGCTCTGCCTCGGGACCCAGCCATACCACTTCTGGGTATACATCCAAATGACTCCTCACCAAATCACAAGGAAGTTTCCTCATCTATGTTCATTGCAGCCCTATTTGTAATAGCTAGAAACTGGAAACAACCCAGATGTCCCTCAACCGAAGAATGGATTAAAAAAAACTGTGGTACATCTACACAATGGAATATTACTAAGCTATCAGAAACAATGAAATTATGCAATTTGCAGCCAAATGGATGGAACTAGAGTAGCTCATCTGAGTGAGCTAACCCAGACTCAGAAGGATACACATGGCATCTATTCACTTATAGTTGGATTTTAGCCATATAGTACATGATATCTATACCACAACCAATGTACCAAAGGGAACATGGATATAGACTTTTTCTTTTTCTCCCTGTCAATGAGACACTTTTCCCTAGTGATACTGCCTTGTAGGTCCCCAGTGTATGAGGAGACTCTTGGCCCTCATATGACTGCTGAACTGGGGCAGGGACTGTTATGTAGGGATACTCCACTCCAGAGGAGTGGGATGGAAGGGATAGGGGGTAGAGAGTGGGTGGGTGGGACTGGGAGGAGTGGAAAGAGGACACTATGATGGAGATGTAACCTGAAGCAATAAATAAATAAATTTTAAAAAACTACTGTTTCCTCCCCCCCAAAAAAAACCAAAGATGAGGTGGAGGAAAGATTTCCAGCAGTTTCCTAGCTCCTTGGTCCAAGCATTACTCAAGATATAATGACATATTGTTATTGGATTCATGAACTTCCACACAGAACATTATCACAATGCCAGGGCTATATGTTAATACAATGAAGTAAAATGTTATTAGTTATTTAAAACCAATGATGACTGATTAATTCACAGAATTATAAACACTTATGAGTTAAATAAGCCCATAGTAGAAAAACATTAAGAAATCCATGTTTTTAAAAATATAGTAGTTAGCTTTTATTCAATATCTACAGTATTAAAAGCACCTACGGATGCCTATAACTGTGTAGGAATATTTATTGTCACAACACACACCATATCTATGCAGCAATTCCATGGCTTCTGCAGCCTGAACACTTTCACTCAGCATGATCTCAAACTGAACTCTTGCCTTGCCCCTCCTAACTTGTTCTCCTCATTTTAATATATAATCCCCTTAGTTTAACTTTTTGTATTCAAATTTTCATTTTATGAAACCTTCACAACAAACAAACAAACAAAAAATTACCTTTTACTGCACCCATTCACACCTATCTAGTCACCAAATGGTGAAAGATCAGTTTCTCAGGGAATTTGATCTGGTATGCATCCCCTCCAAGCCATTGCTTTGACAGAGGGGGGGATGCTACAATGAGTTAAAGAGTTTCTGCATCCCTTGTGTACATATCTCAGGACTTATGTTTTGGTTGCCATGAACTGGAAAGAAACAACCACATAAAAAGTTGTCTAATCTCAGAGTTACTTTCTCCTCAGAACCTTCAACTTGGTACCAAGAGTTAGCCAGTCCTTCCTTGAGAAATTATATACTACTACTTCTCCTCAATCATTCTGTTCCAGCTGTCATCTTACTGATCCCCACCATCTCACAAAGAATCAACTTTATAATGAATACAATTGCTGGTTCCCCTACTAGGAATGCTGCTTATAAATTAGCCCTTCAGCTTAGGCAGCATTTCACTGAGGCAGTCACTGCACTCAAACTTAAGACTTTCCCTAACTGCTCTTCCTGCAGTATTAACCACCGGGCATCTTTGTTCACAGCTTTTACCTTGGCCTGTTTTGCAGACCTATGCATGTTTGTTTCTTAAGATCTAGCAAAATGCCAGCTTTATGAAATTGCTTCTTATCATAGTCATTTGTACATCTATTCCCAGAATCTCAGAAAAGAACTTAAAATAACAGAGGTCCAGCAAGCAAAAGTGTGAGATAGTAACATGGTTTCACTATTCTAATTTTCCTGAAGAACATAACCTTTTTGGGGTTTTCCCACTCAGAATGTTGTGTTTATTTTCATGAGCTCCTTAAGCTTCTGCATTTTCCTCTAACTTGTCTCATACTCAGGACTTGATTCATTGTAAACACAAACATACATGAAAAGCTACAATTCTTTTGATCCATTTTCTTCTCTTCCAAAGTCCTACATATACCATAGAAGATATTAATTTATGGCAATGAAATGTCACGTTTCCCTCTCATTTTAGTGGTTTTGATTGTGTGTGTGTGTGAATGTGTGTGTGTGAGTGTGTGAATGTGTGTGTGAGTGTGTGAATGTGTGTGTGTGTTATATGCAAGGATATGTGGACTCACTCATTCTTGCATCAACATGTAAAGACCAGAAGTTGACTTTAGGTTTCTTCCTCTGTCATTCTCCATGTTAATTTTGAGGCAGGGTCTCTTATTAATCCTGGAGCTTACTATTTTGTGAGACTGTCTGGCCAGCACATTTCCTGTGTACTCTATATATTTCAGTTCTGCATGCCAATCACATATCTTCCAAAGGGTGAACAAAAGAGTATGTTGTGGAAATGGGAAGCTAGTCATATTTTTTACATTGTTGCTCAAGTTTATCCACTTTCCTCCAATGTTTATCAGGTTCCAAGTGAATTTTCTGATCATATGATGATCCATATCATTCTTATAATAATTTATAATTGTTAATTTTAAAACTGTCAAAACCTTTTAAAGACAAGAACAGCTGAACAGAGTTTGATTCTTGAAATATAAGCGATGATGTCACATGCACTGTAATGATGATACCTATGAAATGAAAGCTTTCCTCATGGTGTTCACATGTAAACCCATGGTCTAACATCTATTGCAAATGATATTTGTGTACTGCAACTAAGATTGCCTTCTACATTCACACAACGGAATTTACCTTCTGAACTGGTAAATTTAGCTCTTCCTCAGATTTATTGTGGGTACTTACATATTCTTCATAAGCCTCATGAGCTGGAGGTGGGGGTGCTCTGTATCCTGGTATTGCTGCCGTACCTCGGGCTCGTGGTGTAGGGACACCTCTCGCTATTGGGGGCACTGGAAGAGCTCCACGGGTAACTGTGGTCCCCCGAGGGGTAAGCACACCTCGTCCAGGTGGTGGTGGTGGGGGAACAGCACCCCCACGGCCCCTAGGAGAAATAGGTCACATATAGATCAGGGAAAAGAAAGACAAGAAATAAAGTTCTCAGATCACTGCCTCCCTAAAATCAGTCTCTCCTTTTGAAGATATTATAGAATTTGTAAAGTGCTTTGAGTCATGTTAAAATAAATATGTTTCTTTAAATATTATGACTTATTTTCCATGAAAACCATGCAACATATTTTTATATTTTCTATTATATAATTTAAACAGGGGAAAAAAAAAAGGAAACAGAAACCAAAGTCGACCTCGATTGTTCCAAACTTAGAAAAACAAACCAGTGTATTGTCTGAGATGTGCCATGTTGGCTACTGTGGGCCCAAGTGTGTGTGTGTGTGTGTGTGTGTGTGTGTGTGTGTGTGTGTGTGTATGTGTGTGCATAGACTACCTCCATGCTGATGTTCATTGGCAGTGATCTTCAGTGTGGTCATATTTCAAAAAAAAATCATCTTAATAAAATGCGAGATTCTGACCAGTGTTAGCCCATTGTTTAGTTATAGTAGCTTGTTTCACATCCCTGATTTATCAACATGCTGTCAGCACTCGAGCTGGTGCAGGCATTGACTTACTTTCACATGGCAACTCCAGGGCTGCTGAATTAGTGTTCAGCAGTGAGAAGGCTGATTGGATGATCTTAACACAAAAGCCATATGAACAAAAGTATAAGATCAAAGGATGCAGCCCTTTTTCATAATATTTTGAAACCTTTAGAAAGGATGTTTACATGAAATCTTTGGGCAAATACATGGTTATTTCACTTTATATTATGTCTGAAAGTTGGCCTTTAGAAAGCACTCCTATCAGCAGGGACACTAAAGCTTTGAGAAAAATGATGATCTTGGAATGCCAACAATCACAGCATTTCACTGTGCCTTAGCATCAGGTGCAGGCTACATTTTCTGCTCTGAATAGCCATCAAACTGGCTCTTTCTTCCTAGAAGAAAATGAGCTTTAGAAGTGAAGAATAAGAATGCTGGCAAATATTGCTTGTCTCTTAGCAACTTGATTTCTGAGTAGCTTAGAAAATAACTGTGATAGACTGTCATAGTAACTAACAAAATGACACGTTTTCATGACTATTAGTTTCCGTTTCTTAATTATCCTAAACAGTTTATGTCGGTTGGTAGCGAGAGGTCAAAACTTGACATTTCATTTTTAAGTATTACTACAAACAATACCTTTAAGAAGCGTTACCCTTAATTTTTTATCAATATACAAAGATCAATACCAATGTGGCCAAATATAATCTAAATTTTGTATCAATATACAAAGATCAATACCGATGTAGCACAATACAATCTTAATTTTACATTAATATACAAGGGTCAATACCATTGTGGCCAAATATAATCTTAATTTTGTATCAATATACAAAGATAAATACCGATGTAGCCCTATACATTCTTAATTTTGCATTAATATACGATGATCAATACCAATTTAGCCAAATATAATATTAATTTTGTATCAGTATACAAAGGTATAAGGCTATATTCAATAATCTGTCCTTTTTTTATCTTTTCTATACTATGTCTATGTCCCATTTTTCTCAAGTCTGTTCACTCCTATATAGGAGAGAAAGGAGGATACAGAAAAGCCAAAGAGAGAAGTCCCTGGGTCTAACCTCCAAAACCCATTTAACAAGACCATTTAACAGCTTGTAGTCTTTTCCCCGAAATAACAAAATTTTCTATTATCTATCAAATAACCAAAGGGGGAGAACACCCTCCCCACCTTCTGGGGATGGGACGTTGTTCTCTTAAAATGACTTCCTGCTGATTTGGGACGTAGTAAACCTGTTTGGGGCCCAAATAAGAATGGAAAAGAAATCAAGTTGCTAAGAGACAAGCAATATTTGCTTATCTAAATATAAGAGATAGATAGGGCATCTTCAAAAACCTCAAGAGATCTGCAGAATATGCCATTCAAAGATGTTTTCTTAATTTAAGATTTTTTGATATCGAGACATGTCAGCTCCTGACAGCACCCCCTATTCTACTCCAAGTAGAAGATGAGCATCGAAGAATCTCCAGTGGGAGATGATTGAATTGGTGGTAAGCCGTTCTCTTGGCAAGAAAAACCCCTTGCTTCAACTGTACAGACTTCTGTCCAAAAAGGACAAAACTTGGAAGCAGATAAGTCGACAGCCTAGCTCTGCCAAGACAGGGTAGGTAAGTCCTTCATAATTCCTGCTCTACAAGCAATGTCTGTCAGAGAAATGGGGCCAAATGGCTGAAGATTGATGCTGTAATATATGGAGAGAAAATGGGAACTGTCCAGGCAGCCACTGGTATGTCATTTTTTAGTTTTGGAAGCTGCAGGCCCTGCACTTCCTATATAATCAGATATATTTATCCCTCTCAGGTCTCTGAGGTGGTTGAAGAATAGATAGCTAGAGTCTCATAGTTAAATTTTGAGTTGTTTAGAAATCAAGAGGGTGTTCTGGATCTAAGAAGATATTTTTAAAATTATGAGGCAAGTTAGTATGAAAGCTGAGTTAGATATAGAACTTTAAACTCATGGAGATGGTTAGATAGTAGAATGTTAAAGTCAGCTGCCAAATACATATGGACTGGACATTGGGAATGTATGCTAAGCCATATAACTCTTATAATTGTGGCCTATTTATTTCTGTTGTTTTGTATTGTATTTATATTTATAAGAAAAAGAACCATTTTTTGGACTGAAAGGGAGAGCTGTTGGGGGAAAAAAAGAAATACCTTAAACTAAAAAAAAAAAAAAAAGAAGGGAAGAGGATGGGGGGGTTGAGGGGGGGAGGGTGGAAGGGTGGGACTGGAGGGGGGAGTAGGGAGGGGATTGTGATTGAGATGTAAATTGAAGAAATAAAAAATAAATTATTAAAAAAAGATTAAAAAAAAAAAGAATGCTGGCAAAGCTTTTAAAATTCTTAGCTTACCCAGCTTAGGAGTAGAGAATATAGTATGAACTAAATATACAAAGCAGTAGCCTAGATCATTGGACACGAAAGATCCAAAGCTGCAGTGCCAGCTTCAAGCACAATGACTGGGAAGACAAGATTATGTTATCATAATAACATAAGAATATCTGTTAAATGCAGTTTGCCTTCCCTGAGCTTGTGATTTCTTATTTGCATGTGAGATGTTTGAACACACAGTGTCTAGCTCGTAGTGATGTTTTGGGAAGCTGTAGAATCTATAGGAGGGCAGCCTTACTGGGGGAATTAGTCCTCTCTGGACAGGCCTTGAGGTTAATTACCCAACCCTAATCCTGTCCACTCCTTGCCTTTAGCTCTGTTGAGATGAGGAGCTAAGCTGTTCCGGCTGCAGGTTCTCATCACTGTGACCCATCTTCCACTGTGCGTTTGCAAACAGCACAGAGGGCATCCCCCTCAAACTGTGAACCAAAATTAGCCTTGCTTTCCTCAGGTAAGTTGTTTCTTGTCAAATATTTGTTCATAACAATAACTAATATATGCTCCAGATGCCTGCTTCTCACAAGTAGCATGCTCCCAGGTCTGACAACTGTTGTAATAATTGCTGCTGAGTTTAGCAGTTTAATACTATCCAAATATCCACATGTTGATATAAATTTTATGTGCTGGCTAGATCATTGAATAATGGTGGGTAAAAATTTTAATATTAATTATTATTATGTAGACCTAAAGTACTATTTTTTCCTAATGAATGGTATCTAGATTTCTAAATCTGTATAAAGTTTCTGCTCTGTAATTAAGTTATTTTCATATTGACACTAATTTTTCATCACAGTTCTTCTTCAACTGACTCTTAGACCTAGCCTCAGTAAAACCTCGTCCAGTATCTGTTTTATTCTTACGTATATACTCTGTTATTTCCTGGCAATGCTAACACCACTGCCTTCTCCTATTCAAGTTACAGTATTCACCGTCTATTTTAGGATACTGTCCAGGGCTAAATCCCCAGGGCAGTGGTCTTTTAGTTTCTGACTTCTTCAAAGAACATTTTCTGCATTTAATCTTCACTTCATGTTCATTTCTGAACCAAATGACATCTCTTTAGTTCTTGTTTTCAGAACTCTGTGAAGATACTCTTGGCTGAGCCCACCAAGTCTTCAGTCTAACAATTTCCTTTTATAGCTCCCATGACCCTGTGCCTCCTGAGTTATATTTAAGACTTCCCTGCACTATTATCTGGAAAATGTTTCTTTGCACTTTTGTTCTTTTCACTACTCTGTCTCTCTGCATTTCAAGTGCTGTTCATTTCAGCCAGCCTTGGGTAATGGGTTTTCCTTCACTGTCTCCCCAGCCATAATTCTGTCTCTTTCTCTGCTTCTTACCTCTGAACCCAACCAGTTGCTCTAATTCTTTTTTGTTGTTGTTGTTGCAATTTTACTGTTTTTTTTTTTAAACCTAACCTCCCACCTTCTACCCCTCTCCCATCCATCCCATTCCTCTGGTGTGGGGTGCCTCCATGTATCAGCCCCTCTCAGTTCGTTAGTCACATGAGGTGTAAGAGCTTCCTCTTGCACAGGAGGCATGAATGGCAGTTCCACTAGGGTGGAGTGTCCCACTAACAGGTAACCAATTCCATGTTCCTGTTCTTTTGGATCTATTGATTTAGAATGGTTATCTTGTACTATATAGCTAAAATCTAGCTGTTGAATATAAGTGAATGTATGCCATGTGTGTCTTTCTGAGTCTGAGTCAATCAATAAATGGGATCTCATGAAACTGAAAAGCTTCTGTAAGGCAAAGGACACTGTCATTAGAACAAAATGGCAGCCTACAGAGTGAGAAAAAATCTTCACCAAACCCACATCTGACAGAGGGCTAATATCCAAAATTTATAATGAACTCAAGAAATTAAACACCAACAAACCAAGTAACCCAATCAAAAAATGGGGTACAGAGCTAAACCAAGAATTCACAAAAGAGGAATCTAGAATGGTGAAGAGTCACTTGAAGAAATGCTCAACATCCTTAATCATCAGAGAAATGCAACTCAAGAGGACTCTGAGATTCCATCTCACTCCTGTTAGAATGGCTAAGATCAAAAATTCAAAAGACAGCATATGCTGGCGAGGTTGCTGAGAAAGGGGAACACTCCCACATTGCTGGTGGGAGTGTAAACTTGTACTACCACTGTGGAAATCAGTATGGCGATATCTTAGAAAACTTGGAATAGCTCTACCTTAAGACCCAGCTATACTACTGCTGGGCATATATCCAAAAGATTCCTCACCAATCCATAAGGACATATCCTTATTTATGTTCATAGCAGCTTTATTTGTAATAGCTAGAAACTGAAAGCAACCCAGATATACTTCAACCAAAGAATGGATGAAAAAAACTGTGGCACATTTACACATTGGAATACTACTCAGCTATCAGAAACAAGGAAAACATGCAATTTGGAACCAAATGCATGGAACCAATTGCTGTAATTCTTATTATCACCACAGCAATGTCTGAGATCCTTTCTGAAAGTCAGATATGGTTAGGCTTCTCTTTTAAGATTCTATTAGTTCTAGATGTTAGTTCTTAATAGTCCACATAATCCTTCAAAATCTGCTCTTAATGATAATAGTGCTTCAGTATTTATTCAATTAAGAACTCTGGAATAAATATTTGCCAAAGGTAAAGTCCGTTCAAGTTTGGCAAATACAGAAGAAATATTTCTCCCTTAGGTTCCATCAAGCACTTGATTCCCTATGTTAATAATAGAACTCAATCTATTTCTAGTATATGGTTTTAAGATTTCATAATAATATAAATGAATTCTTTTAAGTAGTTATAGTCTCAAATAATACAGAAGGAAAGTGTGGCTTCCCTTGCTGTTCCAATTATGTAGTGAAGGTATTCTTACTACCTTCTTAACTTAAACAGTTAAAAGTGATGTTTCTGAACTACAAAAGTGGTGAGGTTTTATGGTTCAGACCCAATGTTTAACTTTTTTAAGATGACTTGCAAGGATGTTGCTTCAGAATCTAATAACAACAGGCTAGAAATGAAAAAGTTTTATAGAAGACTGGTTTTATAAAAAGTGTTACATCTTTTCAGACCAAGGCATATCAATATGCAAATGACCCAAAAGTATTAAAATATTTACCTTTTAGTTTTTGAGATGAAATTTGAAAAGAATCTCTAAAAATTTCTGATTTTTTATTGTTAGAATTAATTCCCCCAGAATTTCCACATTAATCTCTACATGATTAACTGTTGGATATTCCATTTTGAAATTTTATTTTTTTTCTGATAAATGAACAAAGTTTTAAAATGTTAAATGTATAACAGTGGTGTATTCATAAAGATTGAGATGTTTGAAGCATTAGTTAAAGTTCCAGAATACATTATGCATAGTGAAGAAAGTGAATTGATTATACAGTCTGTGTGTGTAAGTGTGTGTGTGTGTGTGTGTGTGTGTGTGTGTGTGTGTGTGTGTGTG
>CAJQZJ010032473.1:4091659-4108877 GCA_907164525.1 Lophiomys imhausi
TGTGTGTGTGTGTGTGTGTGTGTGTGTGTGTGTGTGTGTGTGTGTGTTAGCTTTTAAACAGAAAAAAAAGGTTATTTTGGCTCCTGGTTTTGCAAGTTCCAGGCCAGGATTAGAAAGATCCAGTGCTTTCAGGCTTCTCACAGAAGACCAGACAGAGTGTAGGGGTACCCAAAATAGATGGGGGGCATCAAGGGGAAGCAATGCTGTTGAGCATGCATGGGAAGCATGAGAAATGGAAAACCCAAGATAGAGTGACAGCTACAGCATCCTTGGAAGGAACTGGATCACATGACTCCAGACTTCCCACCATGCCTTGCTTAATGATGTTTCTATTCTGCCCATGGAATAGCCATTCATGAATGTTAGTCTAAGTTCTCTAAGTTCTGTTGTCTCTGGGATTAGTATTAGAATATGCATGCATCTTTGTCTTTTTTTAAATTGATGTTTTCTGTTAAAAGCTTAAAAAATTCAAAGCCCTACAAAACCAAAAGATTGTGTTTATCACCAAGGATCTTCCAAAGGCAAACACACACACACACACACACACACACACACACACACAGGCACACACACACACACACACACACACACACACACATTTTGTGTGTGTGCGCATGTGTGTGCGTGTATGTATAAACTTTATATAATTGTGCTGTTAGTCATGCCAAAATGATGTTTTGATTTTTTTTTTTTTATGTGATAGAGGTATATCTAATCAGTTTGTCTGTCAACTTGACAGGATTATATCCACTCAAGAACCTTATATGGAATGAATTAAATATGTAGTTTTCTATCATGTGAAGACTTTCTGGTTTTAAAAAAATAAGCAAAGGACTATCTAACCTCTGGGACTTAATCCTGCGGACAGAACAGGAGAACAGAGACTCTTAGATTCCTGCAGGGATTCTCCACTTCCTGCAGGGAGAGACTCTCCAGTTCCTGCTTTATTTTTAAAGGATAGTTGTTAAGTGCTCAAATCATGAATTCTAGAGTCAGAATGTATTTATCTGTGGAGGAAATTTAAACCATTAACATAGCTGCACTGGCAAGGCATCCCAAGACCTTCTGGGTCTATGTGATTGGGCCGGAATGCAGACATGCCCATAGTACACACCTTTAATCCCAAACAATGAAGGTAAGGTTAGAATGAGCCACAGAATGAGAAGATTAAGACATATTGCCAGGATTAGACTGAGGCCAGTCACAGCAATTCACTCAGAAGCCAAGAGAAGCCAGTTTGAGTCAGTCAGCTTGGAAAGGATGTTAGGCCAGAACAGTGAGTTGAACCAGTTAATGAGAGTTCAGAAAGACCTAGAAAGGCTTGGGAACAGCTCGCATCTCATAGCCTCATCAAAGGAAATAAAAATTTACACCTTAATATTCTACACAACTCTTGTTGTTTTGTTTCTGAAGATAGTTCCATGACTGGCCTGGAAATCATCATGTAAACCAGGCTGGAACGGAACTCACAGAGATCAACTTTTCTCAGTCTCTTGAGTTCTGGTATTAAAGGCTTAAACTATCATATGTGGCCCACTATACATTTGTTCCTTGGTTCCTTCACTTGTGAAAAGCAGTTATCTGTAAAAAAAAAAAATGTGATGAGTTAATGTGTAGTCTTTCATGAATGTTGTTCTAGGTGCTATTTAAGCATTCAGTCTTACTGTCTTATGGTGTGAGTGCTGATAAAACTGTTTCGTTTGATTTGTAATCATGACACAGAGCAGAACAGGAAAGGTGAGCCATCATCATTTGCTATTAATACATTAGAGTGAGAACTCATGTTGTACCTTGAAGGAGCTGTGGGAGCTACTCTGATCCCTCTGGCTCTAATACCTCTGCCACGACCAGCCTCTTCTGAGCCATTTAAGTAAGATAACTCCCGGAGTTGTTCTTGACGAATTTCATCATTATAGTCCTAAAAGATAAAAACATATGTGATGAGTTACTATGAGAAATTCAGTTCTTAGAGCTGAAGCACGCACGCGCACACACACACACACACACACACACACACACACACACACACACACACCACAAACAATAAGCAAAAGGTTGAGGATTCCACTCAGTGATACAACATTTGTCTAGCATGTGTGAACTCTCCAAATCTGCCACCAGAATTTCAAAACAGAAGAAAAGAAAATAAGACCAACAAACCTGAGTCTAGTTCCATGCCTTGCCTCAAAGCTCTGAACCAAGTACTCAAGAGCCTGAGGTAGAAGAGGATGCTCCCAGAGTGTTCAGGACTTCCTGAGAACATCCTGAATTCTAGGTCAATCTTGGCTAATGTATAGCAAAACAAACAGTACAGGTTTGTCTGTTCCCTTGATATTTGTGCACAAAACCATGAAATGATGTTAAAGAATGTGCATATCTCTTTAAATGTCTTTTTGTACAACAAAATAAAGATGCTTCTTTCACCAAGAAAGTCCTCTTCACAACACGGCATTTAATTCTCTTAAATATCATTTTAGACTTTATCTGAAGAAGGGAGTTAGCAGTGTGGTATCAATACAGCCAAGGTACCTCAGTTACAACTAACAACATCAATATTATGAAAAATAAATTGCATTTGGGTGAATATGTGTAGATTATGAGTGAATGCTATGAAAACAGCTTCTGATTCACAATCCAAAAGGGAATGGTCTCAAGACCCAGAACAAGAGAGATTGTCTTAGATTCATTAAAATGATGTGCAGCACCAGGCCCGCTTCAGGCACAGAAAGGAATCCCACCAAAGAACCTGGCCTGCAACATTTTCAGAACAAGGAACTTCCTTACATGCCTTATCCATAGAAAATGAGAGTCACAATGTAAATCAAGTTTCACAGTCACAACCAGGGACTCAGGTGAAGCACTTATCATTTTTCTTCAGTGTGTGTATATCAGTCAGTCATTTTAAAAGAACTAAAAAGTATGTCTGAGTCATTGTAAAAAGTGCTGGTTTTAATTATTTCTTCATCTAATAAACATATACATAGAAACACATACAGACACACAAACATACACAGACATAACATACATACATACATACACATCCACACCCATCTCCCACACACACAAAGAGTGAGAGTAAGAGAGAGAGAGAGAGAGAGAGAGAGAGAGAGAGAGAGACTGACTAGGTAATAAAACTTAAAGCTTTTGTAAAGGTTGAGCTAACAGAGATGACATATGAGGACCAGCCTTGAGATAAAAGTCTAGTGTATCAGCAAGGAATGCCCATTTAACTCAGTATAAAATGAATGTATACATTAAGAGAAGTGAAATGAAGAAAATTCAGTCAGCGGCATGCCTCTACTATGCCAGGTCTGGTGGACTCTAACTGCACAGCTTTACCCCACACTTCAGAAACTGTCATGATTACAACCACAAGGACTAATCATGCTGAAGCATTTATTTTCTTATTTTTAACATGGTGCTTTCATGTTTACCCTCTTCAGCACCTGATTATAGTGATGGTGGGTTTCCCACTGACAGAAGAGCTATAAGGGAAAAACTGAAGCTTCTGACAAGTCATACATTATTCAATTTCTACCTCCCAATTTTCATGTTCAAGTACCAACTAAACTGGAGAGAAAAACATGTCTATTGTTTTACATGGACCCGGAATGCAGAGCAATGCCACTGCTACTGGAACTGAACAGCCATTCGTCAAAATGGAACATGAATCCCATAATCTTCACATGTAATATTGCTGATTATCATGCTGAATCTGTTGCTTCTTGTCAGTGGCAAATCCATATTTACCCAGAGTTCTTATGAATTAGGGGAAGATAGGCTGGCATTGTCATGTTGCAGACAAATCAATCCTCACTTTGGTTAGGACTTTTGAATCCATGCCTTTGAAAGTTCTAGCAACCTTGACCTGGCACTGGTTGTGTGAAACTTAACAGCTAAGTAAAACATAACCGAAGTGACGGAAAAGAGATTTTGTTCTGGAATGTGAGCTCTATGCCATTGAAAACACTTATGTCACAGGGAGGGGAAGTCCAGCTCAGCTTTCTGGAAAGGTAGGAGAACATGTGGAGAGATTCAAGTCACTCTGTCCCTCCTGCAATTCTTTCTGAGATACAAGAGAGACCATTTGGAGTTCTCTACTGGTCAAACTGGTAAAGGCAAGAAACATCACCAGCAAGCCTCAGAATCTATTTTTCCAGGATAAAAGATAAGAAACTGGCACTCAAAGCCATTGAGAATAGTGTGTTGATTTGATCTAAGGGGGCCAAGAACACAGGTCATTTGTCAGCATAGGATGTGAGAATTGTGCTTCAGAGTTGCGCTTAAACAGCCATTGTCCTCTTCTCTGGATGAGAGGTTTTCTGACATGTTATCTATTTCTTGGATCATGTGCAATCTCAGATGGAATCCAATCTATCTGAATAAAATATCTAGGTATCATAGTAGTTATTGAATTTCTTTGTTCAAGTGTGCATTCACTACCTCAGGGGCACTGCTGTTCTGTTCTGGAGAACTCTATTAACACAAGAATGAATGACAATGTTGGTTAAATGCACATTTCACACTGAAGAATAACACTTAATGTATGTAAAACCTGTACTGACAATGTGCAACTGTGTTCCTATGGACTTACCTGGAAATGTTCCCGTTAAGAGACTAAGCGCTCTCCAAGTTTATGGTGACCAAGAGAATGGAGACAAGTAATTACAAGTATAACTGACAAGGACTTCAGTTGTTATGTTCTGAAATACTATACCTACAAGACCACATTACCAAGAGCTTCTCTTAGGTCCTGATGTTAAAATAAGTCTATTCCAGAGGGGGGATCCAAGATGGTGGCAGCCCGCAGGGACACATTTTGAATGAGGGGAAAACAGCTATAACACCACAGAGTTATAAGACGCTGAGCAATAATCTGAGTGGTGTGAACCCGCTCGGTTTTACCCAGTGACCCAGGAACTAATACAAGTCCCTGGGCAAGACTCTTTTCTCTCAGACACTCAGAAAAACAGACCAGCAGAAACCACAGAAGCCGCTGACTCTGGGAAGCAGGAGAATTGTCACCAGGTGAGGGCCGGGGTACGAGCCACTCAAATACCCAGCGAGCAGCTCCGAACCCCAGAGTGAGAGTGGGTTACTCACCAGCCTCCTGGGCTCCGAGATTCCACGCAGGCATTCTGACACCAAGGGGAAGATCAGAGGAGCCACGGGAATAGGTATGTTCTCAGCGGAACCATTGTGGCCAAGGGCTACAGCATGTTCTGAGCTGCAGGACAGCAGAAGGACCACAGCAGAATGGCGGACTGGGAGAGGCAAGCATATTTGGGCTTGCCCAGAGGGGTGTTGGACATACAGTTCCCTCTATTGGATTTGCAGTCATTGGGAAGAACACTGCAGCTAGAAAGAGCAGCAGGATACACTTCTGGCAGCAAGCTATGCTGCCAGTACCACTGCAGTGTCCCTGGACTTGGAGGACAGCAGTCCCAATTGCCAGTATCCACAGGACAGCTTTAGCACCCAATTTGAGTCCAGCACATACACAGGAGGGGTAAGATCAGAGTGGGCTGAAAGGCTGGTGGCCCGGTTGAAAGGTTGCTTGGAACTCTACTTAGTTCAAGCCCTGGATGGGTTGTAGAGTTAACAGCAGACCCTCTGGCTAGTGCTGGCTCCTCTGGCTGGAACCAGATCTTCAGCATATATAGTTCCACCCCTGGAGCAGCATGTTCTTGGCTTGTGTGCACTACCTGAGTGACTCAGATTATAAGGGATTAGTGCTTAGGGCCTAGAGGCACAGAGGTTCCCTGGGGACCATCTACACAGGCACAAGCCCATCTGGGCTTGCCCAACAGGGACAACAAAGAACTCAGTACTGGAAATATAGACACTGAAGGATCGGAGTCACCAGACAGGAACACTGAGCGCCTCCCACAGGGAAACTTTACTCCCTCCTTGTTGGATCCTTTCAGGTCTCCAGCTGGCAGATTCAACCCCCAAACTTAGGACCTCTAGAGTCCACAAAATCTGTGCTTGGACACCCAGGGGCATACCAGCAGAGCCGCTACATGATGAATACCCAGGCTACAACACAGAGAGCTCTGACTCAGGAGCAGTGAAACAATCCCAGGCATTGCTCATTGACTGGGAGACATGTGCTATATCAGATTACAGTGCTTCTGGCTATTAGATGCACATTGATCCTGAGAACTCTCTGAGACCAGCTTGGGAGGACCATGAACATAGTCCAATTCATAAGCTACAGGGGAGCTACAGCCCCGGCCAACAGTCTGTGGCCTGCCAACCTGCACCATCATCGATACAAAGACCATTTGGATGGGTGTCTGGGAGAAACTCTGAGAACAAACCTCCACACAAGGCTCCATCCAGCCTGTGGAGAGCTACAGACCACTAAGCTCTACAACTGCTACACCAAAGTGCCCTTCTTGGCACCAAGCCCAGAAGACACCAGGAACCAACAGCTAAAACAATCAAATGGCTAAAGGTCAGCGAAAGAACAGATCCAACAAAGTCAGGGAACTGTGACTCCAGTAAAATGCAGCTGTGCTAGTACAGCAAGTCTGACCACTACACCACACCTGAAACACATGAAAATGATGAAAAATCTATACTCTGGAAAGTCATAGAGTCCTTTCAAGAAGAATTTAAATCTCTGAAGGAATTCAAAGATTCCACAATTTTGCAAGTGAAAGCAACATAGAATACCATTAGAGATCTCCAAGCCAAAGTGGCTGAACTGGAACAGGAAAGACACAAGGCAACAAGCAAATTGGACCAGGAAATGACAAAAACAAATAAAATTGTTCAAGACTTAAAATTGGAAGTGAAGCAATAAAGAAAACACATGCAGAAATAATCCAGGAGGTGGAAAATCAAGGGAAGAGAACAGGAACTATAGACATGAGTATCACAAATAGAATACAAGAGATGGAAGACAGAATCTCAGGTACGAAAGATTTGATGGAAGAAATCAGAACAACAACCAAAGAAAATGAGAAATCTAAAAAAGTTCTCACCCATAACATTCAAGAAATCAAGGGCTCCAGGAAAAAACTGAATCTAAGATTATAGGGATAGAAGAAAGAGAACACTCCTGACTCCAAGGTCCAGGAAACATCTTCAACAAAATCATAAAAGAAAACTTCCCAAACCTAAAGAAACAAATGCCAATAAAATTCCAAGAGGCATACAGAACACCAAACAGATTAGATAAGAAAAGAAACTCCTCTCACCACAAAATAATTGAAACTCCAAATTTACAGAACAAAGAAAGAATATTAAAAGCTGTAAGAGAAAAAGGTCTAGTAACATATAATGGCAGACCCATCAGAACTACAGCTGACTTCTCAGAAACTTTAAAAGCCAGAAGGGCCTGGGCAAAAGTCCTACAAACCCTGAGAGAACATAGGTGCTGAGCCAGACTACTATAACCAGCAAAACTGCATCAACATAGATGGAGAAAACAAGATATTCCACGACAAATTCAAATATAAACAGTATCTGCCCACAAATCCAGCCCTACAGAAGATTTTAGAAGGAAAATTCCAACCCAGAGAAGATAACTACACCCAAGGAAACAGAGGAAACAAAAAACTCCACTGCAGGTAAAACAAAAGAAATACACAACCACCACCTACACCAAAATAATAGGAAATAACAACCTTTGGTCACTAATATCCATGAACATCAATGGAATCAACTCCCCAATAAAAAGTCACAGGCTTACAGATTGGATTAGCAAACAAGACCCATCATTTTGGTGCATACAAGAAAAGCATTTCACTAACAAAGGTAGACAATACCTCAGAGTAAAGGACTGGGAAAAAGTTTTCCAAGCAAATGGACCCAGGAAACAAGCTGGAGTAGCCATTTGAATATCAAATAAAATAGACTTTCAACTGAAGTTAATCAAAAAAGATAGGGAAGGGCACTACATACTCATTAAAGGAAAAATTCATCAAGATGACATTTCAGTACTGAATATCTCTGCCCCAAATACAGGGGCACCTACATTTGTAAAAAGAAACTCTTCTAAAGCTTGAACCACACATCAATCCCCACACATTAGTAGTGGGAGACTTCAACACCCCACTCACAACAATGGACAGGTCATCAAGACAGAAACCAAACAGAGAAATAATGAGTCTAACAGAGGTCATGAACCAAATGGACCTAACAGGTATCTACAGAATGTTTCACCCAAACACAAAAGAATACACTTTCTTCTCAGCACCACACGGAACCTTGTCCAAAACAGACCATATAGTTGGACACAAAGATAGTTTCAACAGATACAAGAAAATTGAAATAACCCCTTGTATCTTATCAGACCACCATGGAATAAAGCTGGACTTCAACAACAACAGAAATAACAGAAAGCCTACACACTCATGAAAACTGACCAACTCTTTACTGGATGACTACTGGGTCAGGGAAGAAATAAAGAAGGAAAACAAAGGCTTCTTAAAATCCAACAAAAATGAAGACACAACATACCCAAACCTATGGGACACAATGAAAGCTGGGCTAAGAGGAAAGTTCATTGCACTAAGTGCCTTCAAAAACAAAATAGTGACAGCTCATATTAGCAAATTAAAAGCAGATCTGGAAGAACTGGGAAAAAAAAGAAGCAAACACTCCCAAGAAGAGCAGAAGGCAAGAAATCATCAAGCTTAGAACTGAATTCAGCTACATAGAAACAAAAAGAACAATACAAAGAATCAATGAAACCAAGAGTTGGTTCTTTGAGAAAATCAACAAAATAGACAAACCCTTAGCCAAATTAACTAAAAGACAGAGGGAAAAAAAACCAAATCAACAAAATCAGAAATGAAAAGGGGGAAAAATAGACATTGAGGAAATCCAGAGATGTTTAGGTACTACTTTAAAAATCTATACTTCATCAAATATGAAAACCTAAGCAAAAAGGAAAATTTTCTTGATAGATTCCACCTTCCAAACTTAAATCAAGATCAGGTTAACAGATTAAACAGCCCTATAACCCCTAAGGAAATAGAAACAGTCATTAAAAATCTCCCAACCAATAAAAGCCCAGGGCCAGATAGTTTCAGCACAGAATTCTACCAGACCTTCAAAGAAGAGCTAATACCAATACTCTTCAAACTCTTCCACAAAATAGAATAAGAATATACACTGCCAAACTCATTCTATGAGACCACAGTCACCCTGCTTCCTAAACCACACAAACACCCAACCAAGAAAAAAAATTTCAGACCAATCTCACTCATGAACCTAGATGAAAAAATTCTTAATTAAATACTGACAAACTGAATCCAAGAAGACATCAAAAGTATCATACACCATGATCAATTAGGCTTCATCCCAGGAGTGCAGGGATGGTTCAACATACAAAAATCCACCAATGTAATTCACCATATAAACAAGTTGGAAGAAAAAAAAAACACATGATAATCTCGCTAGATGCTGAAAAAGCATTTGACAAAATCCAACACCCCTTCATGCTAAAAGTTCTGGAAAGAACAGGCATACAAGGACCATACCTAGAAACAATAAAGGCAATATCCAGCAAGCCAGTGGCCAACATCAAATTAAATGGAGAGAAAATTGAAGCATTTCCTCTAAACTCAGGGACAAGACAAGGATGTCCACTTCCCCCATATCTCTTCAACATATTACTTGAAGTTCTTGCTAGAGCAATAAGACAGCTAAAGGAGATCAAGGGGATACAAATTGGAAACAAAGAAGTCAAATTATCCCTATTTGCAGACGATATGATAGTATACATATGCGAGCCCAAAAATTCCACCAGGGAACTCTTACAGCTGATAAACATCTTCAGCAAGGTGGCTGCATACAAATTAATTCAAAAAAATCAGAAACACTTCTTTATACAACAAATAAATGGACTGAAAAAGAAATTAGGGAAACAACACCCTTCACAATAGCTACAAACAATATAAAATACCTGGGGGTAACATTAACCAAGCAAGTCAAAGACCTGTATAACAAGAGCTTCAAGTCCTTGAAGAAAGAAATTGAAGAGGCCATCAGAAGACGGAAAGATCTCCCATGCTCATGGATAGGTAGGATCAACATAATAAAGATGGTCATCCTACCAAACTCAATACACAGATTGAATGTAATTCCTATCAAAATACCAACACAATTTTTTATAGAACTGGAAAAAGCAATTCGTAACTTCATATGGAATAACAATAACCCAGAATAGCTAAATCAATCTTGTACAATAAAAAAAAAAAATCTGGAAGTATCACCATCCCTGATTTCAAGCTGTACTACAGGGCAATAATAATAAAAACAGCATGGTATTGGTATAGAAACAGACCAGTGGCTCAATGGAATAGAATTGAAGACCCAGAAATGAACCCACACAACTATGGTCACTTAATTTTTGACAAAGAAACCAAAACCACACAATGGAAAATGGCCAGTATCTTCAACAAATGGTGTTGGTCCAACTGGATGTCCACATGTAAAAGAATGAAATTAAACCAATTCTTATCACCTTATACAAAACTTAAGTCCAAGTGGATCAAAGAAAAGACCTTAACATAAGGCCACACACAAATCTATTAGAAGAGAAAGTGGGTAAAACCCTCGAACTCATCTAAACAGGTGATAACTTCCTTTACAGAATACCCACAGCTCAGGATCTAAGACCAGCAATCAATAAATGGGACCTTATGAAACTGAAAAGTTTCTGTAAGGCAAAGGATACTGTCATTCGAACAAAATGGCAGCCTACGGATTGGGAAAAAAAATCATCAATCCCACATCTGACAGAAGGCTAATATCAAAATTTTACAAAGAACTCAAGAAATTAAATGCCAAGAAACCAAATAATCCAGTCAAAAAATAGGAAACAGGGCTAAACAGAGAATTCACAAAGGATGAATCCCTAAGGACTGAGAGACATTTGAAGAAATGCTCACCATCCTTAACCATCAGAGAAATGCAACTCAAGATGACTCTAAGATTCCCTCTCACACCTGTCAGAATGGCTAAGATCAAAACCTCAAATGACAACACATGCTGGAGAGGGTATGAAGAAAGGGGAACACTCCTCCATTGCTGGTGGGAGTGCAGGCTTGTGCAACTGCTGTGTAGGTCAGTCTGGTGATATCTTAGAAAACTTGGAATGTCTCTGCCTCGGGACCCAGGTATACCACTTCTGGGTATGCATCCAAATGATTTCTCACCAAATCACAAGGAAGTTTCCTCATCTATGTTCATAGCAGCCTTATTTGTAATAGCTAGAAACTAGAACCAACCCAAATGTCCCTCAACCAACGAATGAATTAAAGAACTGTGGTACATCTACACAATGTAATATTATTCAGCTATCAGAACCAAGTAAATCATTCAGTTTGCAGCTAAATGGGTGGAACTAGAGAAGCTCATCCTGGGTGAGCTAACCCAGACTCAGAAGGATGCACATGGCATCTATTTACTTATAGTCGGATTTTAGTCATATAATACAGCATAACTATACTACAACCAATGCACCAAAAAGAACAGGAACATAGACTTTTTTTTTTCCTGTCAATGAGACACTTTGCCTAGTGGAGCTGCCTTGTAGGCCCTCATATGACTGCTTAACTGGGCTGGGGGACTGTTATGTAGGGACACTCCACTCCAGAGGAGTGTGATGGAAGGGAAAGGAGGTAGAGGTTGAGAGGGCAGGACTGCGAGGGGTCGAAAGAGGACATTGGGATGGAGATGTAACATGAAGTAATAAGTAAATATTAAAAAATTGTAAAATAAAAATAAAGCCATATTTCCACCATTCAGAAACAGTCAAAAAAAAAAAAAAGTCTATTCCAGGAGAAACTGTGTTACTGTGTTTTTAGGATTTCTTCATGGTATTGCTTAATTGAAGTTTTATTCTTTAGTTAACCCCAACAGAGAAATCCAGAAATGAACACTTCTCTTTCCTTTGTTTCAGATATTGCATGGAATAACCCTCCTTATTTCCCACAACTATTTTGATTTTGTTACAAGATCATTTTCCCTAATAAAATTCCCTCGTGTTTAATTCTGTCTTAGCATTTATTTGTTTAAGGACTCTAGTGCAAAAATAGAATTCTGAAAACAGTAGTACATTTCCTAAGATCACAGAGCTTCAAATTTTGGCAAAACCATTTATATTAAAGGTGTGGAAGCTATTCCATTCAACATATGCCTTACTGTGATTGAATTAGTATAACTGCCATTCTTCTGCGTTAAAATGGAGATAGACAGGTTGAGTATTGTACTCATTATGGATAAATAAAAACTGCAATACTTTCGATTTAAAGAAAAAACTGCAACTTATTTAATGCTGCATTACTAAATGAGAGGATAGGAAAAACTCATGGAGGTTTGCAAGCATGAAAACTATTTTTGAGACAGAGAATGGAACCATTTGGTTAGTACAGAAGAAATATGGCAGTACAGCACAAGTTGCTTTTTATGTGAGTGTGATGAGATCTGAGAAAAAGAATATGGACAAGCTTAAGAATGTTCAGGTAGGAAGTAACATACTTCTTTTTCCTGTAATTTCTGCAATGCTTTGCTTTTTAAATATCATAATTTGTTTTTGAAATATATTACTTGAAGTAATAACATTTATACTCACAATGTATTTCAACTGTTCCTTCCCCTGACTGAGATAAATTTACTCTATGAAACAGTTTCCATGAAATGTATGAATTCTCTTTTGCCTCTCAGTTAAGGCCCTCCCACTGTGATGGCATATGGTGTAAACACTATACAAAAAAATGTTGAGAGCAGAAGGATGTTCGGGTATTCTTAGAAAGGACTAATGTACACAATCTGCACATTAAATGTATATGCATAATTTTCCAATTTCATACAGTCTGTCCATCTGCTATGGTGGCATTTTGCCAAAATACAAATTGGGGAGATTATTCAACTTACATTTAGATGGCAGGTAATGGCAGGTGTTAACAGGCAACCTGGGGGTTCAATCAGGGATCATTTTACTGCCAAATCCTCTCCATTAAGACTCTGTAGGCCCTGGTGCCACACACTTAAAACTGTGGCAAGAGTTGGTGAGATGCCTCAGTGAATAAAGGCCCTTGATGCCAAGCCTGACAATCTCAGTGATCCTGGAAATCTATAAGGTAAAAGGAGAGAACCAACTCCTGCAAAATATCCTCTCCTTCCATAAAGTTGTCATGGTCCCAGCACATACATATACACATATACACACAAACTAAGTAAATAAATACATAAATGTAAAAAAAATGAAATATAGATAGCAATCCTTTGGGAAGTGACAAAGAGGATTGAAGAAATGTCAACCTCTACAAACCATAGTTATGAACAAGAAAGTGAAACTAAATATATTAGTGCATGCCTGAAATTCTACTACCTGGAAAATAAGACAGAGGATTATGTGATCAAGGCCATCCTATCTTATCAAAATAAAAACTGAATAAAAGGAAAACGTGGGCTCTGAGCCAATATCGTACTTATAACTGAGCTGTAATGGAAAACTTAAAAAGGAAACTTAAAAAACTATTAGTAGTAGACATCACTTAATAAAAAAAATGATTAAGTAGCTTCACTGAGCCAGAATGTGCTTTAGCCAGCCCACACTAGAAATCAGAAAATCCATTAGCAAAATAGTCAAGGAAGAACAAATTAAGATTTATTAAGCATCTGACCAATGAAGAACTTTGTATAAAGTTCATATAAAACATAATGGTATTGATCAAAGGAAACTGAATATGAGAAATTCAAAATGTCTTTGACTTTGAGTCTTAAATTGTTTTTGATGGGAACTTCTGATTTCAAATGTCTTTTACCTTTTTTCCCTGGTTACTAAAACCTCATTATAAGCAGTGCAAAAATCATGACCAATTGTGATGATAACAAAACAGATTGAATGCATATGTTATGTAGGAGTATTAGAATGTTTGATTTTCTTTCTTTTTTTCTTTATAAAACATTGACTACTAAAATATGAGTTCTGCCTGTAAAGATCTATGAAATGGACAACAAAGAAAAATATCTTTTGTAAGATTTTTAACTTATGCTAGTCTAGCAAATCAGCTACCACTTCAAGACAGATTCAGGATTCTAGAAAAATATTCATATAACTATAGATGTCAGATTTGAGCTGCTACAAATACTAAGTTCCATTTATCAATATAAAGTCAATATAAAGTAACTTTATGTATGTTCATTAAATGTTCTCCACAAATTCAGACAAAATCAGCATGGAGGAGGGAAAGTGCACATACAGTTCCACCTCTAGCTAAGGAACTATTGTCATTTGGATTTGGTTGCTGCCGAGAGAGAGAGAGAGAGAGAGAGAGAGAGAGAGAGAGAGAGAGAGAGAGAGAGTTTTCTTCAATGGAGTGACACCAGCATATCACCCACATTTTACAGCAGGTCCTACCCGCAGGGGTAGTTGGTCAACACAAACAAGACTCCATTTTTTAAGCAAGGGAGAGAAAGAGAGAGAGAGAGCAAGAGCATGCAAGACAAAATTTAGGTGGGCAAGGAGGAGAAAGAATCTTGGTGAAAGGGTGAATATGATAAATACATATTATATGAAATTCTTAATGAATAAATGAGAACATTCTTTAATCTTTTTCTTGGTAAGCTGTCAAACACATGACATAGGAACTATATTGAATTTAAATAAAAATAGACATTAATTTAATCCTTTAATGTATTACGTTAATTTATACTTGTAAAGCAAATTCTTTTAAAATACTTTTACAACAGCAATCCAATGACCCAAAAGCTTCTTAAATGAAAAATCAGAGTGGAAAGCATAATTTGAGAAGAAAATATGTAAAAGCTCTGGTCATAAATAGGGTTGATATGTGTGACTGCTACCGATAACTCCACAACTTCAGTCCTCTTTGCAGACAAGGTGAAATTTTAAATTAAATCTTCCTTAATGACTGCCACTTTGATGTTTTGAAGCTTATGATTCACTGTTAAAATGTATAGATATTTATAAAATCTTGTTGGCTAATCAACCACTCTGATTGCTTTGAAGCCTTCTCCACAGTTGTGAATTCATGTCTGATACTGCAAGCATAGTAAAGAAAACAAAACAAAACAGAAAGCGTATGTCTGGGAGGTGATAGGCCCTGGACTGGGTAAGCTACACTTATTGCTTATACCCATGGATCTGTGCGGCTCTCAGCCTTGGCCAGAGGACATTATTTTTATTGTAGGCAATCAGTTAATGTAAAGACTCCTAATTAGTCAGTGAGCTGAATATACGTGACTGTGGGTGGTCAGCCAAATTGGGGCATCTATAAAAAGTCTCCTTAGCGGCAAGCCTCAGGGAACATCCTAGATGAGATGGGGTCTAAAGGATGTAAGAACCATTACGGGGAGAAAAACTGTGATGAACCAGCCTGCCTCTATCTTGGGCTTAAAAGATGTGTTATAGCCAAGATAGACATGGCTCATTACTGTTTATGTTTAAATCTATTTATCAAGGATTGTGCTCTGCCCCACCTGCAACCTCAACTATGGTTAGGTACTGTTGGGCGTGGTTCTGTACTGCTTGTTCCAGGAAACAACCTCGTGTTTATTTCAAAAGTTGTTTATAACCTTCTTACAACCCTACCTTTGTTTCAGAAGGTTGTTATGACCACCTTGTTAGCACAAGCTTATCATCATGTCTTTGTTTCAGGAGGTCTTATGACTCCTGAAACATTATTATGATAATGTTCTAATCCTGTAGTCCTGCCTATTTTGCCCTCTCAATCTCCAATTTGGAAACCCCTATCTCTGGGCTAAATCTTGTCTTCTTCACAAACAATTGTGACCTCTGGAACCCTGCCTTTGGGGAAGGTAGCCCAAGTACAGGAATAAAGAAGCTTGCTTTAATTAACTGCTTCCTTAATTAATTTGTCCATGATAGTTTGAATCTGTTGTCTTTCTTCTCCCATCTTTATATTAACAAGTGTTATGAAAAACTATCTCATGGATATGACACAGCTACTGTGGGAATGAATTTACATCAGGTGTGTGTACACCAACAAAAAAAGCCTTAGCAGGATCTAGACACTCAAAATTTCAACATGAAAGGGAACTAGCTCATGAATCCCCACCACAGGTGAAGAGCTATGAAGCTGATGGCTGCCTGAGGAGGGAGAATTATTTTCTTTGGAGTGGTGGTCATTGGTACATTGCCAACACTCCAGTGGATGTCTATACTACCATGTATAAATAGGCAACATTAATTAGACTCAGTGGGATACTACAAATAAATATACATATATAATTTATTATTATATTAAATAAAATGTATAATATATATTTTAAAGGAGTATAGGAAATTTGGTGAGTCCTATGTTTAGGCAGAGTTGAGTGGAGTAGAGGATGAATATGATAACAATTCATTGTATACATGTATGAAGTTAAAAAAGAAAAAAATATTTGAAACAGTATCTGACTATGTAGCCCTGGCTGTCCTGGCATTCATTATGTAGACCAGGCTAACCTTGAACTCACATAGATGCACCTACCTCTGCCTCCCAGATGCTAAGATTGAAGGTGTGCTGGACCACACAGGTATATATAAAACTTTTAAAGAAGAAATAAAATATTAAACTTTTTGGCATAGATAGACAAATAGTTTCTGGTTTTAGACAATGTATATGTATTCCAGGCTGTCTTCAAATTCACTACCTAGCCCAGAGACTGAGAAAATTTCTTATCATCTTCCACCTCTCAGTGCTGAGCTTAAAGATGTGACACCGTGCCTGGTTTATGATATGCTAGGGATGGGTGCATGCCCAAGATTTTATCAACTCAGCTACATAGCACCCCTTATACTTATATTCTTTAAGTTATTGATAGTTATATAGTTGATGTTGTGTGTCTAAAGACAGAAAACTAATGCTCACAAAATTACTCATTATCCCTCTCAATTATTTACAAAGAAGTGTTAGATATCTAGCAAACTTTCAATATGTTCAAATATATTTTATCCCTATTTAGAATATAGATATAATTGAAGGGGCTGATAGGTTAATATAAGTTAGATTTAGTGAATACCTAAGTTTCTGATACAGTCTCTTAATTCGGGGCATGAAGATCAACTGCTGTGAGCAATTAGCTTATCAGCTTATGGATGAAGTCAGGTGAAATGAGGGGAGTCTCTTTGGACTGAAAAACAAGGTTGAAGCCAGGTGAAAGCAATGCCAGGTCATAAAGTCTTTCCTTCTTTCACCTGGCTTCAACCTTGTTTTTCAGTCCA
>CAJQZJ010032473.1:4109277-4120408 GCA_907164525.1 Lophiomys imhausi
AACTCTTATTTATTTATTACTAAATTCACTTATAACAAACACCAACTATTTCTTAACTATTAATCCTATAAATTCCTACAACCCCTTTAACCTATCCACTAAACTTTTAAATTATTATTTATTTTGATAGTTGATAATCATAACAACTACTTTCATACCCTTTTAGAATGATACAGTCTCTGGGGCAGGTCCTCAGTCGTCAGGAAACCAGTCTCGGGGGTAGACTCTTTAACGCACTTAGCAGTCCTTTTTCTGGAATATCTCAGACACAGGTTCGTCAGGGTAAATTGGCTATCGAAGTCTCACTTTAAATAAGGCTTGAGGCTTTCTTCTCTCTGGGAGACCTCAGCGTCTGTAGGCCACCTTACTTCCTTCGTATCAGCAACTCTGCCGTTCTGCCTCAGTCTTTAAAGCTGGCCACAGTTCCGTTCAGGCCACTGTTCGGACAGGTCAAACCCCTCTAGGCAAAAGCTGAGCCACAGGGTTTAGTCCTTGGCCTTTTGCTGTCTTGCCGAGGCTTTCTCTGCTCACCAGCTTCCTTCTGCCTCAGGGAGATCTGGCCATTGGTCTACCAGAACTTTCTCCAGCAGGACTCTCGGAGCTCTCTCATATCGGGGGCCCTTAGCACGCACGCGCCTCTCTGGCGTCATCCACTTGTCCTTAAATAGGATCACTCCTTGTTCCACCTGCTTCAGCTTAATTTGGGCTCTGCCCACTTAGCAGTTGAAAGCAATGCCAGGTCATAAAGTCTTTCCTTCTTTCACCTGGCTTCAACCTTGTTTTTCAGTCCAAAGAGACTCCCCTCATTTCACCTGACTTCATCCATAAGCTGATAAGCTAATTGCTCACAGCAGTTGATCTTCATGCCCCGAATTAAGAGACTGTATCAGAAACTTAGGTATTCACTAAATCTAACTTATATTAACCTATCAGCCCCTTCATATAATATCTTTATTTGTAAAACATTATTAGATGAATTGTCTAGTTCTGTCTAAGCACTAGACAGGAATTTACATATATCACAATTCTTAATGCAAGCAATTATTTGATGATTTCAAGAAGTTTGAAAATTAATGAAGACTAAATGAAAAAACTCATCATGATTTCAAGAGAATGAGAAGAAAAGGCACATACTTGGCAACTTTTATAAAATATATCTGATACAGGACCGTTTTCTGTAAGACACAAACAACTATTAAAAGCCAATGAGATAAAAAAAAAAAGCCTTTAGAAAATGTGTAGCAGGCTGGATATGGGACTTCAACAAAGAAGATATACAAGTGGGAAATAAGCCTCTGAAAGATGTTTGACAATATGTACCACCAGGGAGTTGAAAATTGAAGCAATGATGTGCCACTGTATATGCCTACTAAAATTTGAAAAATCCATACTCTTATAACACCAGACCATGAAACAACAGGAAATGTCTGTTTATCCTGGTGATTTGAATCAGCATAGCCACTTTGCAATATGACTTAATGGTTTCTTACAAAACTGAATATATTCTACCCTTAAGTGGAGAAATCATGTCTTTTTCTTTTTCTGAAATGACTCAAGGACTTGTAGTCACCATTAACCTGCACAAGGATGTTGGAAAAATGCCTTTATTCATGAGCATGATAACTCTTAAACAACTGTGATTTCGATCATGGGGAATGGGAAAACTGGTACATGTGGACAAGGGAGTGCTCACAGTGAAATACAATTGAGTGATCAAGCCATGGAAAGTAGAAGCCAAGCCAAAAGAGCTATATACATGCTCAAGCATGCATAAATCTGGTGCTAGCTAGATATTGCTTAGCTAATTATCACAGACAGGACACTAATAAATCCTCCTTCACAGGAACTGCTGACTTCTAAGCAGTCCAGAGCACAAGTAACCTGATTGCACTTTGATGAAGGATAAAGTATTGATACCCACATTTGTGGCCTCAGGGGTTAAATAAGGACTGCAAGGTAAATCACGAGCAAGGAAAAGTATTTTAAAGCCGTACATTTCCTACCACTATTCAGTTATATGTTTTAAAAATTCATTCTTGTTCTAATATCCTGGCACATTCCTATGGGTCTAGGAAGCACACCTCTTTGGGTACATCATCTCTTATAATTAAAAAGAAAATGAAGACAAAAGGTACCGACCAAGCTAGTAAAAACATTGAATGCACATACAGACTGGGGAATGAAAGGGCAATATGTTTTCACAATCAAAAGACAGTTTAAAGAGTCAGAAAAGGTCTAGCTACAGAGAGAAAAATGTGAGTGAATCCATGAGACAAATGGGGTCGAGCAGCTCACATTATGGCACAGCGAGCGATAAAGGATAGCCTACTCATTTGAGGGCAGGCTGGAAAGTGACTGTACAGAGATGGATGAGGTCTAAACTCACAATGTCATTAGACAAAACTGTGATGTCAAAACCATTCCCGTAAACCAACTGGCTCAGAAAGCCATTTTTTCTTTCCACTTGAATACATTTGATAAACTTTTTAATGTAAAAATGCATGGAGGGATGATCCACAACAAGAAAAAAAGAAAAAAAAAACTAATAAAGAACTCCCAGACTGTGAGTTGAAACTTTACCAGAACTGACACAAATGTTGGCTTTAGCTATAAGACAATTAAAACAACAATTATAAGCTATATTTTATATAATTAAACAGTAACTAGATATGGGAGAAAAATGTTCAGATCAAAATTCTACAGATTAAGGACATAGAATGTAAAACTGAAAAATATACAAGATGAAATTGTATAATTAGACAATTCAGCATAAAGGGTATAAAATCAAGGCCACAGAAATAAAAACTATTTAAAATAAACACCTGATATAATAAATGCACAAAATAAATAGAAGACATGAATCATAATATGTGAATATAAAAATAAATCATTAAAGTATCACATAGGATGTTTTTCAGCACTTTATACTAAATTAAAAACTCAGATGAAGTGTTTGAACTGCTTGCAAAAGCAAAACTAATGAAATAATTGAAGATTATATAAAAATATATGATTAAAATGATGCATGCCCAGAAAATGTGTCACATTTATCATATTCCAAAAACTTGTCAACAAAGTAAAAATATTAAGTTCACTTGTCTTAATAGTGAACTTACAAAAGAAATATTATAAATTTCCAAAAAAATTGAAAGGATGAAGAATTTCTTAGTTTTCAAGCAGAAATGAGCTTTTCCCCACAGTAATGTAAACTTATCTAATTTTTAAAAATGAAATAGGAATTACAATACAACAAACTAAAAAGAATATAAACCATCTCATACTTGGAAAAAAAAAGCATTTGACAAAAATCCAACATCTTGAAAAAGGAAGAAAAAAGTCATAGAACAATAAGTACCGAGGAGTTCTGGTCAACTTGTAAAAGTCATCCATGGAAAAATCTCAATAAACAACCTAGCAGGAAAGACTTTCCTTCCCACCATGAGCAAAGCAGGCTAGTGTGGTGTGGTCTCCTCAGCTTCGGCCTGCCTAGAGCAGATTCAGAAGTGCTTGGGAACAGGCAAGGAAAGGAGGACAGGGAACTAGTGAAAGGAAGGAAAAGGATGCTGCTTTGTATTTAACAATCCTTCTTGGTTTACTTGAACTAGCCCATTCTCCTTACTTTATGCATGCAAATGGTGTACATATATACATGCAAGTATAACAGCCATACTAAACATTAAATTAATAAATCTAACAAAAAGTTTAAAATAAAATTTACAGTGTTTTAATTTAATGAAAGTTTATTTATATGAAGTGCTATCACATGGAACATTTGTAGAATATTTACTATGTGGGAGGCATTCTTTTTCATATGTGCTGGGCATCCAACCTCCATATATCTGTAAAACAGGTAGTAACTATTGGCTTCTGGAGAATGAAGAAACTGAAACTGAGATTAAATGCATCCTTACAACCAATTACACAGGGAGAGTATCATTTGTGAGTTCAGATGCAATCATTCGGTCATCCAAGAGAAACTTAATATCACATTCATTATCTATCACTTTAAAAACACAGTTAATTCAACTCACAATGACAAAATCAAAATATGCTCTAATTCTAATCCTCTAAAATGTTCATCAACAGGTTATACTGGGGAACACATATGTATTTACTTATACATACATGAAACAATAACTGTTAAAAAAGAGGCTAGGGAATATGTAGGAGTGTTTGTAGCAAGGGAGGAAAGGGAAAGAAGAAATGTAATTAAAACACAATCTCAAAAATAAAGAAATGGAAAACATATGGATGAGGCATTCATTTCAAATTTTACAGTTGAATTTTTCCATCAGTCACAAAGATGTAGATTGTACCTACAAGTAGAGAATTATTATATCCATAGACAGATATAGAGACCAGTGCACTGACTATTCTTCCCTGAGCTCTGACTGATCTTGAATCCTGTCTGCAAGTGTTTATCTAGGGTCAGAGGAAAGACTAGCTAGGTTCCACCCCTGCATTTTAGTGAGCAAATGATTACCTCATTACAGAAAATGCTGCAACTTCCATAGGACAAACGGAAGTTTCCTATAGGAAACAATGTGAGTGTGGTCAAGTCACATTTTGATTGCCTATTCAAATCAGTTTGCAATAAAGCAATTCTATTTTGAGTCTGAATTCATACTTTTACTTTCATAGTGCTTTTAGTTCCAGGAATTTAAACGTATTGAAAAGTACAAACAAAGCTGGATAAACTCTAGAGAATGCCATTGTTTCTTTAATAGTCATTGTCCTTAATTAGACCTCTCAATCCCCAGAGAGGAACCCAACATTCGGATGGAAAATGAGTTAGGTATAGAACTTTAAACTCATATTATAATAGCTAGTATCATGTATTCATCTATTCATCTTAGGAACAACATGAGACTTCTCAAAGTCATTTGCAACATTAGAGGATTTTTAGTTACTAATACCACTTGTTCATTCACAGTCAGTTTATTGAAAAATAGAAAAAACACCCAGAGGTAAATACCCAATCAACACTAACCATCACATTTTTAAACAAATATTTATTAATGAAGGACAGTTTATTACGTGCTTATTACAGACAGCTATATAACTCATTACAAATTGTTTGATGAGTTTAAGCATGCCAATCTGTAGCTTTTCTCAGATTCCTCATTTATGAATAAAAGACTATGTATTTTCAGCTTTCTCCTTGCTGTGATATGAAAGTGCTCTGTATTAGCTATATTTCTGGTTGCCTTGATAAAATATCTGGCAGAATGACATAAAAAAAGAAGCTTGAACCATTGTCCATAATGTCAGGGGGATCGTGGAGGCAAGGAGGTTGCTGGTCACATTGTACCAAATATCAGAAAGCAAAGAGATTAACTCTAGTCCCCAGTTAGCTTTGTCCTCCTTCTTGGGTCTTGGATAGCAGCCCAGGAGTCTTGCCATTTCAATTAACTCAATCTAGAAAATCCCTTACAGATAAGACTATAGGTTCGTTTGTTATTGATTCTAAACTCCAAAGAGTTGAACTTTGAGGTAAACCACCACAAACTCCATAAACCTTTGGTTTAAACATGATCACCAACATGATAGTATTCATAAGAGATGCCTTTAGCAGCTGATAATGTAATGGGAGGCTTTCCTTTCTTTCTTGGTAAGATTAGGGCTTTTATAAGAGGGCTTGAGACAGTGGCTTCATTCTTTTGCATCTCTCCCACCATAAGAAGACAGCCTCTCATCGTTACCAGAGGCATCAGATTACAATTAGAGAGCTAACTCATTTTTATTTTTACTATAACAGCACAAGTATCTACAACATCTCCCCAATCTAGAATCCAATGACCCACCTTATCTGTTTGTAAGGACAAAGACAAAGAAAGACTAGGACAAGGCCAGGCTGGTCTAGTGGGTAATTAGCCTCTAATCCCAACAACATATGGAGCTAAGGCTTAGGGTTGTGGGATGGGGCATGAGGTTTGTACATTCAAGGCTACAGAGAAAGTTCAAGACAGTCTGGGCAACGTAGTGAAGCCATATTTGAAATTTTAAATTAAGTATGTTGGTAAGAGATACAGGTCAGTGTTAAAGTACTTGGTCAGCACATGTGAAGATCTGAGTCCATTCATAGCATCACACTAAATAAAATAAATGAATATGTAAAAGGGCAGTTTCTCATAATTGGCCATTCTTACAGGAAACGCTCAACAAATACTTTCTAATCATCATATAGTGCCAATTGTTGCCTCTTTGAATGTACTGGCACATGATAATAGGTTCAATATATCCCTAAAGAAAGTTACTTTGTGAGCTATCTGGAGGAAACTAATAGCTGTGGGAAAGTTGTGCTTTTTTTTCCAATTTCAAACTTCCTAACACATTCTGAACTCACAAATAATACAGATTTGACATGGCATTTTTCTACTCAGTTTAATAAAAATAATCTGCTAATAATTTTATGCTTACAGAAAACAGGTCCTTTTATTATTTATAACAAATACTCTCTGATTTTTCTAAATAACATGAGTTAATGACTAATTCAATCAAAATATGCATACTCAATAAAATATTTTATATGTATTTGTAGTGGTAAAAATACACTAAAATGTAATAGATACATAAGAGCATTTTTTTCCTAAGAAACCATTGAAGTACGTTCTCACTGAAAATCATTTTAAGCAAATAACACCTGGTCCCTTATATGGTATTATTTCATGACAACTGAATATCATGAATTAGAATATAGGATTACAGATCTAAGTATATCTGAATATCATTTAGTGGAATTATCAGATAACCTGATTTTTTTTTTATAGTGGATTGGCATTTTACAAAGGTTTACTTACAGAGGAAAAAAAAAGATGGGAAAAGTTGTGTATAAAAGTGCCATTGAGAGCGAAGACTCACAATTTTTTTTTTGGTTTTTCGAGACAAGGTTTCTCTGTGTAGCCCTGGCTGTCCTGGACTCACTTTATAGACCAGGCTGGCCTCGAACTCACAAAAGACTCACAATTTATGCCAACATAATTTATGTCCTTGTATACCTTGGCTTGAGAAGCTAAACACATACACACACACACACACACACACACACACACACACACACACACACACACCAAAACAAACAAACAAACAAAAAACACACCACGATGTTACCTGAAATTTCAAGTAGAAATGCAAAGAGTATTCATTGAAATTATTTTAAGGAGTTTTATCCACTCACTTATTTGGTATTAAATTCAGTTCCACAGTTATGAAAGAGCACTGTAGAACAGTCAGTTCTTTAACAAAAAGAAAGAAATCACACGGGCACATGCCGTTGTCACTGGTATATGCCACTTTACAGTACATGCCTGATACTGTCCCTTTCCTCGGTTCCACAGGAGCATGACCAGTGAGACCTATGTAATTGGAGACATATAATCTCTATTTGCTTTAAATTTTGCTGGCCTAGATAGTATACATCTTCTTGTTGAACTATAAACTTAACTTTACCAGGTTTTTTGCTTAATAGAAACTTGGTTAAGTAAGTATGCATAGCCTAGCCGATCTGATATCTAAAGTCAAGCATCACAGTTAGGACATAGTTTTTCTTTTAAGTAAACTGTTATGGCTTAACTACAACCTGAGCACTTCTAAGGTTCACTACTGGATGTTTTTGTCTTCAGTGGTGGAATCTTTACAAAGTGGAGCCTCGTGGGATGTCATTCAGTTGCTGGAGGCACTCTCCAGAGGGATTAAGGAAGTTCTTTGGGACTCCTGAATTAATTCTCATGATATACACTGTTCTAAAAACTTGAGTTCAGCCCCTGAATTCTTCTCTGGCTTCTGATGAGACAAAATGTTCTCTTTCTCTTGTATATGCTCTTGCTGCTGCGATACCTCTGCCATTCGGGCCTGAGCAAAGTTGAGCGGCCACTGCTGCTTCTGTGCCTTCAGTGTCCATTAAATATGCCTGTCTTTGGACAGTAATTTCCAGGCCAGTCCTGGGCTGCAAAGTGAGAGTCTGTCTCAAAACCAAAATAAATAAATAGATTTTTTTCCTTAAAACAAAAGAATGCTATAATATGTATTAAATTAAAAGAAATCAAAGTTCAAGTTGATAAAGACTATGTCATTGTCACCAATGAATAGAAAATGTCCTTGAATTTTCACATTGAAGCAGAAGAAACGTAAAATCCAAGAATTTTGTCAGACACATCAGAGAAAACATAAAATATTGAGGAGCAGAAATGATGTGAAAACAGATGCACAGGAGACTGAGGACAGCATAGAGGGCTACACAGACTCATTGCTCTCTCTATGAAAACTGAAGAGAGATCTTGAAGCTCATTATTGCTGCACACTGCCCTTCTAACAATATCTCTCTTTCTATCTTTTGTGGTCTCAACTTCTTTAATTCTCTCTCTAGAGGTACTCTATACCTCTATATCTGTACTGTGTGAAAATGTAGCAATAAACAGGCATAAGGCTTATAATACTTGCATGACAATTCCATTTATTCTAAAGACTACCAGCCTATCATCTATTTCTCTATAATATATATTATTAAATATTCTTGTCAATATATTAAGTAATTATATTAATTTAATTTAATTAAATATAGGACTGTTTAATTTGTTTACCTAATCTTGATTTAACTTTGGTAAGGAGGGATCAAGGGATGATGCCTGAATCTCTCTAAGTAGGGGAAATAAAATAGACATTGGAAGTGGATGGAGATAGGGAACTGGATAGCAACCTAACATAACTGCCATCTGAGAGGCTTTATCCAGCAGATAATGGCCATAGACGCAGAGACTTGCAGCCAAAATTTGGGCAAAATTCAGGGATCCTTGTGGAAGAGTTAGGGGATGGATTAAGGGAGCTAGAGGATTCAGGGACACCACAAGAAGACCTATATAGCCAATTAACTTGGGCAGAGGGGGCTCATAGGGACTGAACCACCAACCAAGGAGCTTGCATAGACTTGTCCTAGGTCTATTACACATATGAAGCTTATGGGCTGTGTGGTTCTCAAGTGGATCCCCTAAAAATTGGAGCAGGGACTATCTTAGACTTGGTCTCTATTGCCTCCCTCTGGTCCCCATTTTCCTAGCAGACCTGCACTGTTTTGCCTCATTGGAAGAGAAAACACTTAGTCCTGATACAATTTGATGTGCCAGAGTGGGTTAGTACTGGGTGGTGTGGTTGGGGTATGGGGAAGTAGGTGAGAGGGTGAGGTGGAGAGGAGGGGTGGGAGGTAGGTTGCGATTAGCATGTAAAATAAACAAATAAATAGATGTTGAAAAATAGAAAAAAATTAAATATAAAATAAATATATTAAAAAGTAAATATAAATATATTTTCTATATAAGATAAAATATATATTATATACATAGGATATTCTCAAATTCATATGGAAAAACAAAAAGCCTAGAATAGTTAATATAATCCTGTAAAATAAGATAATATCTGGAGGTATCACCATCCCTGATTTCAAGCTATACTACACAGTAGTAATAATAAAAACAGCATGGTACTGGCATAGACCAGACCATTTAATCAACAGGATTAAATAAAAGATCCAGAAATAAACCCATATAACTATGGCCTTTTAATTTTTGACAAAAAAGCCAAAAACTATACAATGGAAAAAGGAAAGCATCTTCAATAAATAGTGCTAGTCTAACTGGATGTCAACATGTGGAAGAATGCAAATAGATCCGTATTCATAATCCTGCACAAACTTAAGTCCAAGTGGAACAAAGACCTTAACATAAAGCCCAACACACTAAATCTAATAAAAGAGAAAGTGGGGAAAAGCCTCAAACTCATTGGCACAGATGTTAACTTCCTGAACAGAACACCAATAGCTCAGGCTCTAAGACCAACGATCAATAAATGGGACCTTATAAAACTGAAAAGCTTCTGTAAGGAAAAGGACACTGTCATTAGAACAAAACAGCAATGTACAGATTGGGAAAAGACCTTCACCAACCCAACATCCAACAGAGGGCTAATATACAAAATATATACTTAACTCAAGAAATTAAACACTAACAAACCAAATAATCTAATCTAAAAATGGGGGACGGAGCTAAACCTAGAATTCACAAGAAGAATCACTAATGACTGAGAGGCACTTGAAGAAATGCTCAGCATCCTTAAGCATCAGAAATGCAACTCAAGACAACTCTAAGATTCCATCTCACACCTGTCCAGATGGCTAAGATCAAAAGCTCAAATGACAGCACATGCTGGAGAGGTTGTGGAGAAAGGGGAACCCTCCTCCATTGCTGGTGGGAGTGCAGGCTTGTCCAACCACTATGGAGATCAGTATGGTGATATCTTAGAAAACTTGGAGATGTCCCTCAACTGAAGAATGGATTGAAAAACTATGGTACATCTACACAATGGAATACTACTCAGCTATCAGAAACAAGGAAATTAGGCAATTTGGAGCCAAATAGATGGAACTAGAAAAGCTCATCCTGAGTGAGCTAACCCAGACTCAGAAGGATGCACATGACATCCATTCACTTATGGTGAGATTTCAGCTATATAGTACAGGATATCTATACTACAACCAATGCACCAAAGGACTTTTTTTCTTGTTTGTTTGTTTTTGTTTTCTCTCCCTGTCATTGAGACACTTTTCCCTGGTGGTACTGCCTTGTAGGCCTCCAGTGTATGAGGAGGCTCTTGGCCCTCATGTGACTACTGAACTGGGGTGAGGGACTGTTAGGTAGGGACACTCCACTCCAGAGGAGCGGGATGGAAGGGTTAGGGGGTAGAGGGTGGGAGGGCGGGACTGGGAAGGGTGGAAAGAGGACACTATGATGGAGATGTAACTTGAAGCAATAAATAAATAAATTTAAAAGAAAAGTAAAGTTCACAATGGTCCCTTCAGATTCTTGCCTTTCAAATTTGAAAGCATCACTATTCTTGCATATTCATTCATTCATTAACTAGAAATCTTACAGACTTTCAGTAATCTTTCAGTAATTTGCCTTCAGTCAGCACCACTTCTTAAGATCTATCTGCATTGACACATCATTATATTGTGTGCCTACATTTTATCCATTATATGTTGCTCTCCCTGCTCTTTTATGTCTTTTATGAGACAGGCCTGTTTTCCTTTTCCTTCCTTCCTTCCTTCCTTCCTTCCTTCCTTCCTTCCTTCCTTCCTTCCTTC
>CAJQZJ010032473.1:4122696-4169358 GCA_907164525.1 Lophiomys imhausi
CTTCCCACTCTTCTGGTTATGGTTGAGGATAGAATGATGAAGAGTGGACCATTTTGTTGCAAGTATTTTTTAAAGGTTCAATCCCTCTGAGTTGCTGTGTTGACTGACACAGAAATATTTATAGGACAGTGATCCTTCTTTGAAATAATGTATAAGATTTTCTTAAATTGAATACTTTTTGAAATATTTTCAATATGCAGATAGCTTATGTGAACACATGTGAATGAAGGAACAATTTGGAGAAGTATGATGGGAGGAAATTAAGAGAAACAGGGATAAGTGGAGGAGGAACACACTAGTGGGTCTTGTATATGGCCTGGCCAGTATACTCTAGCTTTTCTCCTTCAACCCATCTGTAACTTTCATTTTGCCAAAGCCAGCCTGAATGTATGCCAACAGCTGGGTATTAAGGGGTTAAAGACTGAGACACAACCTTTCTGATCTTAGAACACAGAAGAAAATGAGAAAAGCTCAACAAACATCCAACTTTTAAAACTGAGTGTTTGTTTTCCCTCCAGAATTATATATTGAGGTAGGTTAAAGAATCAATAAATAGGGGAGATCCAAGATGGTGGCAATTGGCAGGAACACATTTTGAGCTGGAGGGGGCAGTTACAACATCGCAGAAATATAAACAAGCTGAGTAACATCCTGCTCCCCACTGCCTGGGTCCATGCTGTGCCTTTCACTGCTCCTGGGTCCACACTGCACCAAGGCCCAAGGCCTGGGTAGGTCTGTCTACCTGAGTGTCTGAGGGTTCCACGAGGGCCCCCCATTAGTCCCTGGGTTCGCTCTCTAATTGCAATCTGATGCCTCTGGTAAAGATGAGAGGCTGTCTTCTTATGGTGGGAGAGATGCAAAAGAATGAAGCCACTGTCTCAAGCCCTCTTATAAAAGCCCTAATCTTACCAAGAAAGAAAGGAAAGCCTCCCATTACATTATCAGCTGCTAAAGGCATCTCTTCTGAATACTATCATGTTGGTGATCATGTTTAAACCAAAGGTTGATGGAGTTTGTGGTGGTTTACCTCAAAGTTCAACTCTTTGGAGAATCGTGAACCCACAGGGTCACACATGATGGCTCACAACCAAATATTCTCTTACAACTTCAATTCTGGGGGATCTGAAATTCTCTTTTGACCTCTGTGGGCACTGGGCATGTCCAAATGTGATGCAAATACTTGTATCCAGGGAAACACTCATACACATAAATTAAGATAAATACATCTAAAAAAAGGAGTCATGAGTAAAAAAAAAAACAATTTATTTGTTCTGTTGTAAAAACTTGTAAGTTTTAAACAGGAACAAGCATAATGTCTTTATTTTCTTAAAAGAACTTATCTCAAATAGGAATGTTGAAATCTGATTGAATCTACACAGGGTATTTCATAATTATGCAGACTATCTGCTCTCTATTTCTGTTTATGCAACCACATTATCACATTAAAGCATGATGTATTTCAAAAGAAATGATAATTTAAAAATTCCTAGTTTAATAAAATTATATGTTCTCTATGCTTATACAAACATATATATGTGTATATATATATACACTATGCCTAAATTTATGTAAAATTCTGTGAACAACTGTAATTTTATTTGCATGCTTATGTCTTTGGATGAGATAATTTTGCATATTTATTAGAAATTGACTATATAAAGCTAGCATTTAATTTATATTCTCATGTATAAATATTTTGAAGTTTAAATACCCTAAAACCAAAAATCAAAACTAAAAGCACATCACACATAAAATGCTTTTCATCACAAATTCTATTAACATGTGTGAATCATGTACCGAAATCAGAACTATTATCTATAGCCATGTGCTATCAAATGATAGCAATTACTTCAGTCTGTGAAAATGTCTATGAACATGAAGCTCAAGGCCAAATGTAACATTCCATTGTGTTTGAAAACTATTAAAACCTGAAGTTAACATACTTCAAGAAAGCACATCAACAGAAAGTTATGTGCTTCTGTGACCACACAGTAGTCCTCCCTGTGGGAGAATGTCTGTCTTTGGCAAGCTTATTACATGAAAGTTGATATGCTGTCTGGGAGGACTCTCTGTGACAATGCTACCTTGTTGAATCTTAATTCTCTTTCCCTGGATACAGTACAGCTCTCTAACATGAATGTCTTGCTATTTAACAGCAAGTGCTGATGCTGAAAAATTCAATATATTACTGTGGTACAAATGGTCTCTAGAATCATTAGTGAGATCACAAACTTCCATCACTGCAGATGCTAGGAAATGCATTTGCTGGATTGTGATGGTAGAGTGCAAGTTAATAACCCAGATGTTCCCATGTTCCCAGACTCTCCCCTGACTAGGCATTCACTCACTTTCTAACTTCCTATCTCTCTCTCTATCTGTCTCATATAGAGGGAGTTACCTTCTATTTCTTCAATCAGTGATGTTGATATGATTCCGGGTTATGTGTTACTGTTTTTCATACAAATAGATGTAACATGTGCATTTTATATGTAATTCTTTTATATTGAAATATTTAGTTCAGTTCTGATGCTTCTCAGTTCCTGTTCCTCCCTGGAGAAGGATTACTTATCTTTACAAAACTGAGCATGTATAAGACATCCCATCCCTTGAGAATTTTAAGTGGCATTTCCTTTAAGTAGATTTTCCTTGAAGCAATGCTGAATGTCAAACAGTTCTCTGCACTAATTTTTGCATGTCTATAATTTTTGTTTATACAAATAATCTGAAAAATGTAATGTACCCAAATTACTTCTGGGGATGTCCATAATAATGAAAACTTCATCCTGTTGGTTCAAAACTATTTTGCAGGCACAATTATTTATTCTGTTTAAAGTATCAGCAATAATCACAGTCATACATAAATGTACAAAAGCACAGATATAATGGGTATTCTATCTTATGGATTTCTCCACCATGGACTCCAAAAAGATATGGAGGCATAGAAACTGCTTGCTGATGATATGTTGTTTCTGCTCTGCTTCATTTCTCTGAACATACACATCTTTGAAAAATAGGTAATAATAAATAAAAGAGGAACTATGACATCAATCAACCTATATCGGGGAGTTATTTTACCAAGAAAATTTTTACAGACAAAGCACCTTTAATGTAAAAAACAGAGACCTGAAATTAATAAAGAGTATCATGCCAAAAGCAGACAAATTTTCCTATGAAGAAATCTTAGAGAAATTTTTAATGGTCTTCACATACTGGAGTGAAGAAACTGAAATGCACAGTTTTTGTGCTATCGGTATACTTTTAATTGACATTAAATGATGCATTCTTGTTTCTAAGAGTCATTTATATTTATTGTAAGAATTCTTGCTACTTTGCTTACAACAGACATTTCCTAGAAGGCCCACATCTTCCTCCAAAATAATGATCAAGAATATAGAACATGTGCCCTACTGTAAGTCCTACTGTACCAGCTGTATAATAATCACTTCTGCTCACACATTCACCCAGTTCTTTAACAGTAAGCACATTCAAAGCTGGGATGAGAAAAGTCAACACACAGAGCAAATTACTGAGCAGTTTATAAGATGTGCCAATCATGGATTACTAGTCACAAAGTAACCTTGAAAGAGCTATTTGCAGCAATGCCTAAAGTGTAGTTTAAGTGGTGTGAATAAAAGGTGTTTATCCTGCCCCTAGAGGCATTGCAGATGTGACTGCTATGTCACATGTACATCAGTAGGTGGCAGAGAGAAGAGACATTATATCTACATTCAATGCTCTGACCTATGAATATCTGAATGAATAGTAGCCTAACATTCCTGGAAAAAAATAAAGCAAGCTGGCTACTAACACCACTTTGGCACCACGGGGTAGCCTGTGATGACTACCAGACGAGTAACAGGCAAGCCCTGGATGGACTCCCAGGACAGGAAACAAACCATAAACTAGAAGAACTCTTCCTGGGCCTGGATGTGGGGGTTGTGGGTGAGCCAGCCTTGAGGAAGTGAGTGTGAGAGAGCCAGTCCTGCCTTTGGTCTGCTATGTGTTGGCTAGGAAGAGATGCCCTCCCCTCTCTTTTGCCCTCACCACCATTGGCTGACAGAAGATCTGGCCCAGATGGGGTCACAAGAGCAGGAGAGCTGTCCCTGCCCCTCACATGCTGCAGCACTCAGGAGAGCAGGCCCTGCACCATTCCATAGTAGAACTGGCCATGCAAGTGGGGGTTGCAGGTCCAGAACCAGGGCTTTGAGTTGGGCCACCCCAACATCTACCCCATGGATGAACTGCTGGAGTGCAAGAAGAGGTCAGTTCCACAATCCCAGGACTTCCGGATCTCCATGACATAGGACACTTACAGCATATCTGAGAGGAGTTCTAGTGAGGTTCCAGTACTGATAGAGTAGCAGAAATGAGAGGCCTCATACCAGACCAAGCAGTCATTATAATGAACATTTGAAAGCAGAATATGTGGACAAAGGGGAATATTGTGGGACATACTGAGATACACTGCAGCTTCCACAATGAGCTGTTATTTTTTGTGCTGGGACATATTGCAAGGGTGGAGGGTGGGTCTGGGGGGAGGTGGGAGATGGAGGGAATAGTGTGCATGATGTGAAATTCACAAAACATTTTTTTTTCAATTAAAGAAAAAGGTGTTTATCACATCAGTGACTATATAAGCAATCTCTCTCTTGTGGGGGGCTATTTATTTATTTAATGCTTCAAAGAAGTTAAAAAATATATTAGAAAGGTTGTTTAATTATGATTTCAATAGCTTCACTAAAATAGAATAAAAATCATTATCTGTATAATAAAGAAAATCTGCCCTTAGACTGAGGCAAACTATTTACTAAAATTCTAAAATTATGCCCGACATATCTATTAGAAAACAATAATGTACCTTCTATCAGTGATAATAAAAATATATGTTGATTATGAATCAAGCAAAGTGCCTAATATTACACACACTGCCTCTAAACATTTTTATCTATAACTAAGAATGTACAGCCTGTCATTTTCTTTGACTATTGACTTTTACTTCTTAGTCCTTGGGAATTAAAACTCAGTTTCTCATGCATGCTAAGCAAGTGCTCTAAGTCCAATTTTGAGCAGTGATTCAAAAGAAACAATTTTTAAAGATTATTTCTTTTATTTTGTTTGATATTATAATTATATAATTTTCCTTTCTCTTTTTTCCCTCCAAACTGTCCAATATACTTCTTGCATTCTTTCAGATTCATATTTTAAACAGTGTGTCATCATGGCTTTTAACTTAAAAACTATCTGGTAAAACTCAGCAGGTTACAAAATAAACAAAAAGACATCTGTGAGAGAGAGACTTGGAGGGAGGTGTAGGGGTAGGAGTTGAGAGGTAAGGGAGGGAAGATGTGAGAGTCAAGATAAAAGCAACCAGAATTCACAATATGTCATGAATTTGAAATTCATGAAATTATCAAAGTACAAAATTAATGTAAAAAATGAAGCCGATATTGAAAAGCACAGTTGAAGTTACACAGATCAGGAACATCTTTAAAGAGAGCCTTGATGGGTAGCAGTCACTTGTCAGTCAATACATCAATGACTAGCAATGAACACTGGGATCAAAATGTTTCCTATTTCAGGTAACAATATTGCTGCAAAGAAGACATAATAATGCTTTATTATCTCAGTTCAGGCTTTTGGGACTATTTGCTGAGTGGCATCAGTATGAATTTAAAGCCAATAGGCCTCATATAGAAATTTTCATAAGCTCATGGATTCCCTGAGGACTCACATACACCCACTTGCTTTGGGGATGGCTTATTCAAGTTGTGTGCCTTTTCATCTGGATACTGACAGCACACTAAGCAACACTGGAGTACCACAAACATTGATGCCATGTTAAAATCATTCATAGTTTAAGAGAAACTTCTTAAAGTATAACCCCCAAATACCACACATTCCATTAATAATTAAACCATATAATTTACCTAGGATTTACAAAGCATATATTCTAGTTACCTTGAGATTCACAATCACCCAATGAAAAGTAGGGAAGCTCTTGTTTCTGTGTCATGGTTAAATGCTAACAATTCATTAATACATAGTCTTGATCCTAAAAGTTCAGTTTGAACTTTGAAGATTTTTTTTTTTAATTTACAGTAACATAGTTCTTGGATAGAAATATACCAGAAAACTAAGGTTTTTTTGTTTGTTTGTTTGTTTGTTTTGGTGTTTTTCCATTGCTCCTTTCTCTGCTTCATTTGTGCACTAAAATCTATGACAGCTTACAAACTCACAATGGAGAAAGGTAAACTGACATTTAGCAATATCATAACAATTCTTAAAATTTTGATATGAACCTGGATTATGCCTGCTCAGCTTTGACAGACATGTAGAATTTCAATTTATATAACTAGCTTTTACAATTTCTGCTTTCCTGCCTGAAGACAACAATGTATTTCAGTCACCAAGTAAAAATTCTGGTTTCTACAGTAATTAAGAATAGTCTCAGCCACAAAATTGTGCAAGTGAAGTGCCTGTTTATCTTCATGGGACACATTCCTCTGTAGCAAACAAAGTTCAAGTGACCCATATGTGCTCCAGAAATCACAGCAATCTGCCAATTTCATAGCAGAGAGAGCACGTGGTGGCCATTCTACCCACTCAGATGACACATGTGGCTTGAGACAGTACATTCAGAGGCTAACTCAGAATAGAAGAGCATGAGCCAGAAGCAAACAAAACCGAGACAAGACTTTACAGGTAACTCTGCAGCTAATGGAAGGGAACCTTGTGAGTAATTTTAAAGAGGACATAGATGCATTCCTCATCTGAGAAATGCAGGGTCAGGAAAGGAAATAGATGGGGATAGAAATAGCAAAAGGGACCAGGACATGATAGTCATGCTGCCACCCAGTCAAGTCTGTCAAGTAGTAACAAAAATGTTCTGGCAGAGGAAGGTTTCCTGTGCATTTTAGAGAGCCACCAGCACAACACAAGAAACACGTTTCCCTTGTGTGCACTGTTTCTGAAAACACCTGACAAGTTATGGCATTGAGTTGCTGGCTTAAACTTAGAAAAGAATGTGAAATGTGTGTGTGTGCGTGTGTGCATGTGTAAGATAATTTACTAAAAACAAGTAGCATTTACTGAGTATTTTAAGCATCAGTGACTAGCTGATGCTGAGAAGAGTCCTGTGAACTCACTATTACAATCACCTTGTCATTATCTTATCTATTTACAGATGAGACTGCTGGGGCACAGAACAGGAACCTCATCCAGTTATAATAACTAAAGAAAGGAAAAGCAGACTGGTTGTAGGCTCCATGCCTTCATATACCTTTATTAGATGTTCAAAGCATTGGATATTAATCAGTGAAGTTTCTTTGCTATAAATAATTCTGATTCCCATGAACTAATTTTATTGCATTTTCTTTGTCCTATTAACTAGTAGTACATTATGGTAAAATCATTGGTTATAAGTTAACTAACAGTTCAGGATTCATTGACAAAATTAGAGTAGAAACGTTGCCTCTCTTTTCATGTCCTTGATTTCACACATTAAAGTAGTGAAGTTTTAATTTGTCATGTCTACCATCTTCAGCTCATAAGTCTTGCTAGCCTTCAGGCTGCTGCTACATGATACTATTGGAGCCACAGTGGAAACCTTGGAATAGATCATGTGAATCCCACCAAACCTCCTATCCTCTTAGCATTCATTGAACAGTTCTCAAGGTCACGAGGCTAGTGTCAACAAAGATGAAAAGCCCATGGAACCAGGCTAATTCACCATTTTCTACATAACCCCGAATACTTTGTCACTAGACAACGGCCACCAGGTCACTAGAATTCATCAACTTTTCTGATTTCTGCAAATGACAGCTGTTTGTCAAAGTCTCCAAAACTGTAACCCCCAGCTTTGACCATGTCTTAAAATTCAGACAGTAGTACCTTGCCTGGTTGTCCTCAGGTCTGACCCAGTTACCCAGAGACACAGTCAAACAAGCAGCAAGTATCTCAGAGCCGCTCTCCCACTGTGATGGTTATTGTAATCTGACTTTATCTTCTACCCTCATCCCTGTGTTCTCACTATCTCAGTCTCCAAAGGAGCTTCTAGTTTCTCTACTCATGTCTGCACTACTGCACTGTGCATTCTAAAGTGTAGCAAAAGACACAATAGAACAAAGTTCTCTAGACTCTCAGACTTTGATGGACAAAGACTCTCTGTTCTTACTTGTAATGTGCTTCTCTACAAACTAGTATAAGCTGCTTCTATACACTGTCCCTTAGTCAGGGTCAGAAGAGAAACATGCTTCTTCTATACTCAACAATACTGCTTCCAGGCTACTACTTTTCAGTTTGAGGAATATAAATGTCCACATCCTTGAAAAAAAAAATTAAGGGCCGGAAAGATGACTCAATATTTACGAGCATCAGTTGCTCTTGAGGACTTGGGTTTGAATTCTAGAATACATGTGGTAGCTCACAATCATCTCCAGTTTGAGGGGATCAAATATTCTCTTCTGGCTTCTACATTCACAATGTAAGCATGTGGTACTCAGACATATATGGAGGTAAAACTTGCATATACATTAAATAAAAAATAATAATTAGAAAACATATTTACCACCACCTTATGCTACTGCCTGTAAGGTGCACAGTGATTTGTGCTTATGATATAAATCTTCATATATTCCAGCAAGCTGTTCATCACTATCGCCATTTTCCTATCCCTCATGTGTAGCTATTCTGATTGCCATCTTAATGGTCCTCTCCTTGATTTGCATTGATTGTAATTGCTTCCTTTTCTCAATGCTCCATTTAAATTCTATGAGCTTTGCACATAGCTTTGTTCTAAGTCCATCTTAAATACTTCCACGGCACTTGATTCATCTTCTTTCCCTTGCATACTTCTTGTCATCCATCTTTATTGACTATTCTACTGAGCATTGCCCTATGATCTATAATTCACAGATATTCTTGATAATGCCTTTAATCCTCTTGTCTCTTTGTCTTAGCCTGAGAGAAACCCAACTCTTGATCTCTTCCTGTGAGCATCTCTATTAGCTCCTTTTCATGGTATTCTAACAAAATACTTAACAAAAGCAACTTATGAGAAGATTTATTCTGAGGACAGAGCCCATCCTGCTGGGGATGGTACAGTAGTGGGATCAAGTTCTGTCTCTAGCAGCAGGATGCTGCCTGCACATCTGTGAGCAGATTCAAGAAGGATCAAGAAATAACAATTCCATCCTTTTGTCTTTCTATTCAGCCCATGACTACATTGAAGTAAATCTTTCCCCATCCATTAGCCCTCTCTAGAAGGGCTTTCAAAATACAAGCAAAAGTGTGCTTCCTTAATGCTTTAAGTTTTCATTAATTAAGTTAAGATGGCAGCTACATTAACCATTACAATAACTCTGTCTAGGCTACTGCTGGTAGCTAGAGGGGCAGAAAGATTGCATTGCACATTCTGTGGCACTACCACAACATTAGCTGCTCCCATTCCAACCACTGGTCCTTCACATGTGGGTTTCCCTAGGCTCTCAAGTGCCCTACCTGTCTTTCATCTCTCTCCATTCTTCCACCCTCACACTTGCCAGATAACATTGTCTTCTACTTCACAGAGAGTTACTGGAAAAACAATTCAGAATGCAAAATATTGATTCAGGCTAAAACATATGAAGGCACAGACCCAGTTACCACATACTGCTTGTTCAAAGAAATACTTTAAGCTACATTTAAAGTTATAAATAGTTCTTTAAATGTTTAATCTTTGATGTCATGAAATCTTAGTCAGTACAAGTAGGAAACACTGACTTGTAAAATTCTTGAATTTAAATTTTTATGGATATAACAGACACAAGAGTCTGGTAGCTCTTAATAAAGTCAGAGAATAAATTAAATTGAAAAAAAATCCCACACATTTCAGACAGATTTTCTTTGGCATTAACAAGCAGTAAAATGATCTACCACATACTGCCAAGCTGCAGAGTTCTATAGACATATTCTGAAATGCAGTATGTTGTTTGTGGCAACCATCTGCTGAAATCGCTTTATTTCCTGTCATTCAGCTCACATGAAATTAAAATATCGATAGAAACAATTTTGGCATGGAAATTGGAAAAGTTAATAGGGGAGTCAATTAAGGGTTTTAGCAGATTATACAGTCTAGTTTTTTGATACTTCCATTGTTCTTAATTATATAACAGGATGAGGAGTAAAATATCCAATGAAAGAGAAAGTAGACTCTGCCAAGTAAATGTGAAAATATAAAGACAATTATGGGGTAGGCAAAATGCAATAGAAGATTCAGTTCACCACAAAAGCTGTCTGGTTCAATGGCAGCTTTATAAGCAGAGAAAGGCTATTCGCACAACAAATCATAGTCCCATAAGGAAATACTAAAAGTGTTTAAATGACGCTGCCAGAATATCTTGACCTACTTTTGTGCAGGGCAAACTAGGTATCTGTTTGCCCTTTTCAAAAGATTTAAGATGTGGTTCTGATTTCATTTTTAAATAAATAAATAAAATCATTTTCTTAGAAAACACTATATCATTGTCAAGAACACTCTGTGAAACAGATAGGTTGGAATTTGTGCTCAGTGTCTTCACCTCTGTTGCCTACTCTTGTCAGAATCTTTCACACACCTGGTTTGGTTTCTTAGATCTCTGAAGATATCCTCAGGACCCAGATGCACCATTCTATGAAATGCCTTGTTTAAGTATTTTTCCCTCTGAGCTAACATCCTGCAGGAAGTGAGATGATTTATACACAGGCTTATTGTATCTTTTCTTTTTCTTTTATTCTAATAATTTTCCTGATTATAGATGGTCCTTAGTCCTGTAACTGCTGGATATTCTCCAACCCCTCTGCCTTTTTTGTCTCTAAAAACCTGCTTCTATTGATATAGAGAGAGCCAACAAGGCTAATTGAGGTACTCAATTCTAAAAGTGATTTATTGTGCCTTCATCTAACAACCATTAAAAAAGCACAGACTTATCAAAAGATACCAGAGAAATTCTACCCCAGGGTCAGACAGTTTGTAATTGATAATTGTATTTTAGCTCATTTATAAGATTATTTTAATTTGTTCCTTTGTATTGTCCTTAAGTTGACAGAACAACAATATATTTTAGCTTTTGAATCACAGATAGAATGTAATATTCTGTCAATATTTCCATACATGTGATAGCACAACCACATGAAGTTTAAGGAAAATGATACATGGGTGTCACTAATGACATGTACAGTCATTGACCCAGAAGATTCACTATTTCATGAAGCAAACATTAATTAACAGAGAGAAAAATATATGGACAAATATACTTAGTATATGATATTGGACAGAATTATTTGAAATTCAAATTATAATTTTGAAAATAGTCTATTAATTATAAATTAAATCTATAGTCAAAATAATGTGTATAAACTATTAGATATGTCCTTTTAGGAAGAAGATATTTAAATGTACATTTGCTAAAAATAAAACAAAAAACCTTGACATATTTGAAATTTTGTTGTTTCCTTTAATAAAAATATTGCAACATATGTACTGTGATAATTTTTTATGCTATGAAAGAATGCATATAGAACTAGAAGGTAGTCCCTTCAGGAATTAGTTTTGGATCACTGTTACAAAAGAATTTTAAAACCCAGATGTCAAAATATGATATTAAAAAATAGTAACTATCTAGACCCTTTTATTTATTTTTGGAACAATTATAAGTATGAATATTCAGGTGTTTTTTTCTTGAGTTAAGTAAGAGGGAGAAACCATATCCTCTGGATTCTTTTACCCAACTAATCAACTGTTAGCATTAACAATTATATATATAGCAAGAGAAACATTGGGCTTCAGATCAATAAAAACACAGCAAGTTTACATTGGTTAGTTTTATAAAATAATCAGGATTATATTGCTACATTTCAACAAGAAACAAGTTTTCAAGTCTAAAATGTAAAATTCACCCAAAGATAAATTATTCTGAATATCCTAATAAATATGCTGCAGGAAAATGAACAACTTTCCTCCTACACAAATTTATTTTGATAGGAATTGCATACATTGCAAAGAGGAACACAGAGATAACCTGACAGAGGATAATAGGAAATAAACACACTATACATTGTTGCTAGCACACAATGCAAGGAGCCAGCATTGGGAAACTTGACAAAGGAATCCCATCATGTGGATACAGGACAAAGGCCTGTTTGGAATACCACTGGACTGAGTGCAAGCTGACTACAGTTTTTCCTTCAGTAATTCTTAGGTCTGGACTCAGCCTTCTTTAAAGTGAGCCCCAATGAGTACCTTTCCCTTTGATCTCCTTATGGTGAGCATTCTATCATGCTGTGATAAGAGCCCTGCAGTAGGCCTTCCTGCAGGTCACCATTCAACCAGTAGTGTGTTCACTCACTGATCATGAACAGTTAGAGGGCTTGCCATGGGCAGGAGTTCAAGTGATTGTTGGTGGTAGTCGATGAATAAAGTGGAGGCCACTAGATTGAACCTTCCAAGGGGAAGCAGGCAATAAATCGCAGGGCTAATTTAAGGAAAGGGTGGTCAGAGATGTAAGTGATTTATAAAAAAAAAAATTTTTTTTTTTTTGGTTTTTACAGTTTATTATGATCATTATTTTAAAAATGTGAATCCATTAAACCATGTAGAAATAAGTCTGCACAAACAAAACACATTTTAAACATGTATAAGTAGATAGACCGTGTGAGATCTGGACTTGGCTGCCATAGCGTAAAAAATATGTGCCTGGAAAAAAAAATTTTTAAAATGAGCTGGGAGTGCTGGCAGGATGTTGTTAAAACTTGTATTTTGGGGGAAGGATTCATTGTGGGAAATGAAATCTAAGCCCCACAAAAAGATGAGGAAATCCTGCAGACCTGAAAGAGAAGGAGGAAGCTATTCATGAAGGAGGCAGAAATATCTGGTGAAAGATTCTAATGAGGAAGCAGACCTGCTTAGCCCAAGGTAAAATGAGAAGGGGAGAGTCTGGAACAGAGGGAAAGAGGAGGAAATGTGGAGGATAGAAGGCCAGAGAGAAAACCTGGGTTGGAAGAATCAATGGCTTCTCAGCATATAATAAAAAAGAAGCCTGCTGCAGGGCTTCAGGCCCAGGATCTCTATGGTCCCAGGATAGCATAAAAAGAATGACTCTGGCAGCTGTTATGGAAATAGACTACATGGAGACCATATACACAGTAATATTAACTACGGCATAGAACACTGTGCATGATGCAGTTCAGTCACACACAAACTTCTCTGTGTGGTTATGGTGCATGTGTGCATGCCTGTGTGTGTGTGTGTGTGTGTGTGTGTGTGTGTGTGTGTGTGTGTGTATGTGTGTGTGTGTGTGTGTATGTGTATGTGTGTGTATGCACAGGTTCGTCTGTATATAAGTGTGTGTATATATATAAATATATATGTATGTATATATAGGTATATACATGTATATATAGGTTTATCTATGCATGCATGAATTGGTGTGTGTGCTGTGTATTTTTGGTGCAGTCCATATGTCTGTGTGTATGTGTATAATTGTTTGTGTGTGTTTATTTGTGTATGCATAAGAGTACATGCATATGTACTTTGGGTATGTTTCATGTGTCTCTGTGTCTGTGGGTGAGTATGAGTGTGTTGTGTATGTCAATATGAGTATGTATATATATATATATATATATATATATATATATAGGTGCATGTATGTGTGTATTAGGGTATGTATATGTGTGTAAGTATGCATATGTGCAATTGTTTCTGAGTCTGTATTTGTTCTTTTCAAACATTCAATGGAGACTTGTGTTCCACAAGAAATGTTCCAGGAAATGAAATTCACAAATTCATTCATGTTCTAAAGACTAGTAAATGTTAGAGGCAGTCTTCAGTAATTATGTCTCACAAACAAACCTTGACAGGAATTGGGTGGCCAAGCATCTGAGTTTCTAATCTATGGCAGAATTTGAAGGGCAGGTTTGCTGTGTTGACAATCAAAACTTTAATCTTATACTTTGAAAGTTTACAGTCTTGTGAATAAAACCAGTTGTTACCACTATTTTGCCAATTTGTGGGTTCTTTATTCTACCATTCTCCACCCCTTTCTTCTTCCCTTTCAATCCTCTAACACTAGACAGGAGAGAAAAAAGGGAGAGAGGAGAAAGGTAGAAATATTATCATTAGACAACTTCCTGCTGATTAGGGGCATCGAGCTCCTTTGAGGCAATTTTTATCTTCACTGTAAGAATATCTTACTTCTTACTATTATTATTTCTTCTTTGCACATTAACTACATAACAAACTCTGAGCAACAGCAACCACCAAACCACTTATCAGGGTTCTAGCATTTATATACATTCTGAAAAGTCCCCAGAATTCCAAATATCACATAATTGCAGAAACTATCTGCAGCTGGCAAAACCACACTTCTGCTCAAGAACAAGGCCAATCATAGTCAACTGCTGCAAAGCAGGCACATATCCCCACACCTGGGATGAAAACAAAACATATTCTTATAATATTTCTGTGTTTTTTAAAGAATCCAAAATAGTCACTACAGCCAATCTTGTTGCTCACTGATGTAAGAGTAGTGTGTGTATCACCAATTTACATAAATGGTGCTGATGATGATACAATAAATAAGTGGTCCTCCTAGGATGTCTTCCCCAATATATGGAAGCATGGCCATTGCCCTTCTTCAGTTTATGAAGAAAAAGAAAATATAGTCAAGAACTGGTACTCTAGCACAATGACAAAGTGGCATTCATCACCCAAATCTGGCCTCCAATTCTGTGGTTTCCAGATCAAATCCTGATAAATGAGTCACATGCACATAAGGTGTAGGCATAACTTTTAAACTATTTCTTAATATCTCTAAACACCTACCAACCTACCAACCTGAGGCATATTAGAAGGATACTTCTCAAGTGTGGTTCAATGGGGCAACTCATAAGCCAATGCCTTAGGAAACACAGCAATCAGTGAAGCTGCACTCACTCAGCTCTGGAAATTGTGATGGCCTCTGTCTCACTTCCACTTGGGGTGGAGGTCTCCTCTGACAGTCTGAGACTGTCTGGGCTTGTTCAGGGCAGGTGCTGCTTTCTGCGGACTTTATTGGCCTTGGCCCTGATGCCACCAGTTAGCACCTTGTCACTTGGCACTATGGTCTCTGGCCTCTGCTTTGGGGCCATGGGCTTTTTCCTAGGCGACACCCAACTTCAGCTCCACTCAATCTCGCCCACAATCTTTCTAGCATCTTTCAAAGTGAGGCAGCAATAAGCCCGATGAGAAGCAATGCCAAACAAAAAGGCCTTCCTTTTTATATGCTCTCTCTAATTATGCATCAGAATGTTTTCTCATTGGCCAACCTTATGCCCTCCTCCTGAGGGCACCAGGACCATGAGTGCTGCCAGGTGTTCCCCACAGGTGCAAGTCTTTAGGCTGATTTCATATGCCCCTTTTGAGTCTGTTTTTCAAAAGTCTGTATTTATTCAACATAACTGTGTTTCCAAAGAAATCCAAACCTCCATTACAATAAGGGAACATGTGTATGTGTTATTGATATATATTTTCATGTAAAATTTATCTCTCCACAGATTGAAATGTATGATTGCTATACAGTTGAAGATCCATTGATTTTTCTTCACTATTAAGCATGCTTAAAATTAAAGGATGATCACAATAGGTGAAATATAATGAGCACACTTGGGAGATATTTGTTAAAACGATCCTTTTCATCATTGACTTTTATATTTTCGTGCTGCCAAAATTTAGATAGTACTGGAAATCTGTAAGGTAACTGTAACCTGTAACAATAAAATATGAAGTTTTATATAAATCACACTATAAGAATGTATATCCCACTAATTCAACCATCTCCCACTGGAGATTCTTCGATGCTTATCTTCTACTTGGAGTAGAATAGGGGGTGCTGTCAGGAGCTGACATGTCTCGATATTAAAAAATAATCTAAAGTTAAGAGGACATCTTTGACTGACATATTCTGCAGATCTCTTGAGGTTTTTGAAGAGGCCCTATCTATCTCTTATATTTAGATAAGCAAATGTTGCTTGTCTGTTAACAACTTGATTTCTGAGTAGCTTAGAAAATAACTGTGATAGACTGTCATAGTAACTAACAAAATGACACGCTTGCATGACTATGAGTTTGGATTTCTTAATTATCCTAAACAATTTATGATGGTTGGTATCAAAAGGCCAAAACTTCACATTTCATTTTTAAGCATTACGAGGTACACTACCTTTAAGAAGTGTTACTCTTAATTTTGTATCACGATACAAAGATCAATACCAATGTGGCCAAATATTCTCTTAATGTTGTATCAATATACAAAGATCATTACCAATGTAGTCCAATACAATCTTAATTTTGCATCAGTATACAAGGGTCTATACCATTGTGGCCAGGTAAAATCAGATATATTTATCCCTCTCAGGTCCCTGAGGTGGTTGAATAGATAGCTAGAGTCTCATAGTTAAATTTTGAGTTGTTTAGGAATCAAGAGGGTGTTCTGGATTTAAGAAGATGTTTTTAAAATTGTGATGAGACTTTAAACTCATGGAGATGGTTAGATGGTAGAATGTTAAAGTCAGGGGCCAAATATGTATGGACTGGACATTGGGAATGTATGCTGGGCCATTTAACTCTCATAAATGTGGCGTATTTATTTCTGTTGTTTTGTATAGTATTTACTGTTATAAGAGAAGGAACCATTTGTTGGACTGAAAGAGGAAGCTGTTGGGGGGAAGAGGGTGGAAGGGTGGGCAGGAAGGGGGAGTAGGGAAGGGATTGTGACTGAGATGTAACTTGAAGAAATAAAAAAATAAAGTATAAAAAATTGTGATGAGAGTTAATATGAAAGCTGAGTTAGATATAGAACTTTAAACTCATGGAGATGGTTAGATAGTAGAATGTTAAAGTCAGGTGCCAGATGCATATGGACTGCACATTTGGAGTGTATGCTAAGCCATATAACCCTCATAATTGTGGCATATTTGATTCTGTTGTTTTGTATTGTATTTATTGTTATAGGAGAGAGAACCATTTGTTGGACTGAAGGGGGGAGCTTCTGGGGGGAAAATGATCTACCTTAGACTAAAGAAAAAAAAGGATAGAGGATGGGGGGGTTGAGGGGGAAGTGGGTGGAAGGGTGGGACAGGAGGGGGGAGTAGGGTAGGGATTGTGACTGAGATGTAACTTGAAGAAATAAAAAATAAATTAAAAAAAATGTACATCCCACCAGCCTTCCTTGTGAAATGTTAGTTCTTGGGGCAAGCATTTAGATGTTTAATAGGCCACATTACATTTAATTCTGTCTTTTCTGAGGCTACTGTGATTATTAAGTAATCACCTTCAACCTTAAGGGTTAGCTGACCATTCAATTTTTATTTTGTAAAACAGTTAAAGCAGATTTGTGAATTATCAAATACCAGTGATTGGTGACTATTTGCTAGTAAAATAAAACATGGCAAGAAACAAATTTTGCAGACAGTCCTCATGAAGGGGATGATATATGTGAAGCAGACAGTGGTCTATATTGATTCTTCCACCAAGACAAGACTCTGAGTGTGGGAAGTAGTCACTGTTTAAGGCAATTACACATTACAGCACTCAGTGTGATGGGATATGTCCTGATAATATGAATAACCACAATATAGTGATCTGAGAACACTAATACCCTGGGATGGAGTAAATACCATGGTTTCCAAAGTCCTTTTTAAAGTTGAACTATTACTTGACATGACTATGAACTTCTCCTACAAGACTAGATTCTCTGAAGTACACTGAGAAGGAATGAAGAAACCTTCTGGGTAGAAAGATGCTTGGCCAAATTAATGTTGAACAATGATTTTTAAAAATTTTATCAGTTCTTTGAGAATTTCATGCAATGTATTTCTAGACCAACTCACGCTGCCTTGGCCATCCACAGGTGGGTGTTGAGCCACCCTTAGGTGTGCCAAACCCTTATCAGAATCTGGCTCTCCTTCTCCCAGTAGCTGGTAAGTTGGCAATAGTTCTTCAGCAAGGAGTGGGACTGTGTGCATGTCTTGCCATTCCATGCTGGGGTTTTGTCTGGCTTGAGTTTGTGCAGGCTTTATTCATTCTATCACAGCTACGGTGAGTTCATAAGAGCAACTGCCCTGGTGTGTTCAGAAAACACTTTTTTTTTTTTTGTAGTCATCCACCATATCCACCTTTTACAATCCTTCTGTCCCCTCCTTCACAATAATCCCTGAACCTTGGGAAGAGGGGGTGCGCCATGGAGGAGAAAGCTGGGTTTTAAAGGTTACTATAAGTGGTGCATTTGTGGCTCAGTCATGCAGCATTTGCTTAGCCCTGGGTCCAATTTTCAGGGCTAAGATAAAATAAAATAAACAAATAAATAAAATAAAACTGGAAGCAGTTTATTTGTGAGAGTTCTTTAACAGACTAAAATGACACAGCTTGATTTGTGGTATGACTGAAGGCCGTGTTTCTAAAGGTCATTGCCCACGTTGCTACTTTGCTCTTCCCATACTGTGGAGTGAACTGTCCGCAAAATACCCACTAAATGCCATGCTGTACGTTAAAGAACGTTCTCTGATCCCGTCATATGAAGGTACGTGTCTTTGTATTCTCCTGGCTGATTTTAACGACTATATAAGGACACCGAGAAATCCAGGTGAAAAGCTTTTTCTTGATAACAAGGGAAGATAGCACTTACAGTCTCTGCATTAGAATGATTTCTAAACTATATTTATACTCTAGCAGTGAGGGAAATACTGTTATTTCTCCTTACTATCTAGCTATTCACAGTTTTTGCACTAAAGAAAAGAAAATTGTAAGGATTCTAGTTGTGTCCTCTGGATGGCCCATTGCAATTCTGTTTCCAGCTGACTCTGTGTCCTTTAATGAGACTTCTGGTGGGGTCTAGTTTCCTGTCTGTACTCTATTCCCTTTAGTACCCCTCAGTGCAAAGTATTTCAGCACCTTGACCCTTGTGCAGTTCATATGCACACGGGTCACTTGTGGAGACGGTTAACGGTGAGGTCAAATGTCACTTAATAAAGACAGCACTGCTGCGCCCAAACTCACACGTACTATAGAAATCGTGGAAAATATAAAAATTCAGGTGAACATCCTTTAGCTGTTCCCACTATTTCTTTGAGTCAGAAGGAATGGAAGCTGATGACACAGGCAGAGGCTGGTGCCAGTGTGGTGCGTATAGGCTCTACTCCAGGTGTGCTTCGGATTTCATGAAGCTAGAGTACAGACTCTTGGCAAAGTGCTCAGGCACACCGATGCACATGCTCACCAGCATTCCCTGTTTGCACTAGCCTGACCATCACTCAGCTTTTTGATGTCTAAAGGCAGATGTTTGTAAAAAAGCAAACAAAAAATTCAAACAAACAAAAAACTAGTGTCTTGAAACCCATAGTCTATTATTACTTGCTGTGATTGGATTTTTTTTTTTTGGAATGTTTTAAAGTTACTCCTGATAAATTTAATTAGCCAATGTGATTTACAGACATTGAGCTATCAGGAAATAAATTAAGGAATCATTGTTTTGGTCTAGCTTTCAAATGACTCTGACATCTTAGTCATAACACAAATAACAGATGAATGAGCTAGGCCATAGAGGCAGAAGTCTGCTTCAAAGAAAAACCACTTAAACAGATTCTACACAGGTGTTTAGACAAAAATAGTCTGCCAGCAAGATAAAAAAAAAATCTTTAGAAAAGTACCCGTACATTTTGTTTCTGTACATGAAGAAACATCCTAGATGGTTAAAAATAGTAAGATTTTTAAAGTTTCATGATATATTGCATTTATATGTGAAACCAAACTTTTAGAAATTATTCAACATTTATTTATTAATAACTAATATTCACTTATAACAAATATAAACACTTGACTACTAACCCTATAAGTTCCTACAACCCCTATGAATGCCTACAACCCCTTTGACCTAACCACTAAACCTATTAACTATTACAACTATTTTCATAACCTTTTAGAAGGATACAGTCTCTGAGGCAGGTCCTCAGTCGTCAGGAACACAGTCTCTGTAGTAGACCCTTTAATGCACTTAGCAGTCTTTCTTCTGGAATATCTCAGACGTAGATCCATCAGGGTAAATTGACTATGGTGGTTTCACCTTAGGTAAGGCTTGAGACTTTCTTCTCTCTGGGAGACCTCAGCCATCTGTAGGCCATCTTATTTCCTTTGTATCAGCAACTCTGCCGCTCTACCTCAGTCTTTAACGCTGGCCACAGTTTCGTTTAGGCCACTGTTTGGACAGGTCAACCCTCTAGGCAAAAGCTGAGCCACAGGGTTTAGTCCTTGGCCTTTTGCTGTCTTGCTGAGGCTTTCTCTGCTCACCAGCTTCTTTCTGCCTCAGGGAGATCTGGCCATCAGTCCACCAGCACTTTCTCCATCAGAGGATACAAACTACTCATCCTTTCTAGTAGCATGCAGAATCGCTAGCATCAGAGCTCTCTAACACATGGCACCTAGCACTGGGCTCTCCAGGGCTCATCCACTTGTCCTTAAATAGGATCTCTCCTTTTTCCACCTGCTTCAGCTTAAATGGGCTCTGCCCACTTAGCAGCTGAAAACAATGCCAGGCCATAAAGTCTTTCCTTGTTTCACCTGGCTTCAATCTTGTTTTTAGTCCATAGGCTCCCCTCCTTTCAGGTGATTTTCACATGACTTCATCCTTGTTTTTAGTCCACAAGCTGATAAACTAATTGCTCACAGCCAAGTTGATCTTCGTGCCCCAGATTAAGAGACTGTATCAGAAACCTAGCTATTTACTAAATCTAATTTGTATTAATCTAACTCCCTACATATATGCATTTATATGTTATTCATGTTTTGCAGAATTTATTAGTCACTGCCCTTTGTTCAGGGCATGCTAAGTATTGTTACTGTTTATAAAAGGATAGTTTGATATTGTCTTTTTAGATTAGCGATAGAAAAAAATACAGAAAGGAATGCTGAACTAAAATCAAATGAAATCTTAAAGAGGGTCTTCCTACATCTCATGAGACTTTAGAGTGCGTAGTGTGCTAGCACCCCGGTAACCCCTAAACTCGACCTTCCAAGTCAGTAATCACTGCTCAAGGGTGGAACCCTAAAGGCCTTGCAAAGGAAAGAGAATGAAGTTCCAGATGACCTGATGCAGCCTAGAACTGGGCCTGGGAGGAAGCTGGAGATATGTTAGACGTCCCTACTCTTTTTACCATGTAAACATTTACAATAGACCACAGAAGTCAAATGGGATGTAGGAGATGCTTAGTTTTCAGGTCATCTTTACTATCCACAGATGCTTTCCTCCCCTAAAATCTGGTATTCAATCAGGGAAAGCGTGAGTAGCAAGCACGGGGCAGACACTTTCCACACTGGCTAGATGTGGACCAGAGGCAAATTTGTTATCCTAAAATCATGTGCTCTGGTTACTAAGTTATGGTAGCCATTTCCATTGTAATATCTAACAATTATCTATTATTTTCAAAGAGTCAAAGACAAATAAGCATAATTTATCAATATGGATATTCTGGACTGTGGTGAAGGTTCCTTTCTAGGGCTCAAGCTAAAGCATTTATTGCAGAAAAGGTTAGAAAACAATGAGGCTGCTGAGATTACCTAGAGCTATAGCTATATTTCATTTATTTTGGAAATTATAACATAATGACATAATTTTCCCTCTCCTTTTACTACCCTGAAGCCCCACTACATACCCTTCCTCATCCCTTTAAATTCATAGCCTCTTTCTTCATTAACTGTTGTTACATGCATATATGTATATCTCCATACACATATGGACATATATAACCTGCAGAGTCTGAATAATGTTACATATACATATGTTTTTAGCATTGATTACTTGGTATTAGTTAACCTATTGGTGTGCTATTGTATACCAAAAGGCTCATTGACATGAATGCGTAAACATGAGCTACTGATGTTTTGATAAGTGTTTAGAAATTGGAGATGTAAATTTGAGCTTCTATAATAAGTTAATCTAAATATAAAGTTTACAAACAAATTTCTTTATCTTTCTCTATACTTTTTATAATTAGCTATACATAATATTTTTATTATTTAGATGAGAAGTTTAGGGTCACTTAGCAATAAACATTAAATAAATTCTCATATTTATTTGGAATCACATACTCTCTTCCCTCATACATCAGACCAACTGGTATGATTTATACTAGGAGAAACTGCATCTCTAGTTGAAATATGTCCTAAATATACTATAGTTCATACAGCATTTATATCATGTTTAAAATAAAGTTTGCAAGTGAGAAACCGGCCTTAAGGTAATGATAAAGCTACCTCATTATGAGATAAAATATTCATTTAGTTAAATATGTAGCTGTGAGCAAATCTGATTTTCTATTGAAACTATTTCCAGGCAGTTTGAGGCAAAATGACCTATCTTTCTCAATATAGAGCATTTAATTCAAAATATAGCATAAATTTAGCAACTTTAGGCAGTTTTAGTCATGGATTTTCATACTTTCTTCTACCATGCTATGGTTGTGATACTCTTTATTTTTGGATCTGTGCATGTGAATCCACTGGATTTTTGTGTAAATGCTCTTAAAAACTTTTCAAACCTCTAATTCTATTTTAAATTAGGGTTTCCAACTTGCTTATAGAGTAGTATGTCTCAGTGTGAATCTTACTTCCTTAATTTTGGTTATCTGTCCTCCACTCCTACTCTTTTCTGTTATCTCCCACTCCCATTTCTGCTAAATGAAGGAAATTCTCTTTGGAATGTGAACAGTTCATAAAAAAACTCAGGGGTAGACAAGGTGCTGAGACAAGTGACAGTCCACCGCTCCTTGTTAAACAGGATGCCCACGTCACCCACCCCACAGCCCAGGGTATATTGCAGAAGAGGGGACAGAGAGAATGCAAGATTTGGCTGATGGGAAGGTAGCTATCTCAATGGCTTAGCATGACCGCAACAGTCATGACCTCCCATAAGCTGTCATTGAACAAGACTGTGCCCCTAAACATACTGTTATACATGGGGGTTAGGCTCATAGGATGGGTGGGAAAGATGCTGATGAGAGGAAGTCGCCGTCTTCCATAATGGCTATGGTCCAGTGCATGGTTCTATCCCTCTGTCCATTCTGTGGCCCTGGTTAAGCCCACTGGGTCATCAAGACTGGTGGCTTGAATGAGAATGGTCCCCACAGGCTCACATATTCAATGTTTAGTCATTCAAACTGCAGTTGGTAGAGTGCTTCAGAAAGATTAGGAAGTGTGTGTGGCCTTGTGGAGTAGGCCTGACACAGCCAGTGATCTTTGAGCTTTCAAAAGCCTAGACTAATCAGAAATATTTATCTTTCTCAGGTCTCCAATGTGATTGAAGACTAGATAGTTACAGTTAATATTTTAAGTTACAGTTAAATTTTAAGTCATTTAGGAATTAAAAGGATGTTCTAGATCTAAGATGTTTTTAAGTTGGTAATGCAAGTTAGGTTGGAAAATGAGTTAGGTATAGAACTTCAAACTCATGGAGACAAAGAGAAAGATAATAGAATATTAATATTAGTTGCCAAATATGTATCGAGTGGGCATTGGGAATATATGTTATACCTTATAATTTTCATAATTGTGGCCTAATTCTTTAAAAAAAAGAATTACAAGTTCTGGAAGAAGGGGGAGGGAGTGGGAGAGTGGGTTCTGGAGGGATGGAGGGAGGGGACTGTGATGGAGATGCAACTTGAAGTAATAAATAAACATTAAAAAAAAAGCCCAGACTGGGCCCAGTGTTGTTTTGCCTGTTCATCAGAGTGTAAAGCTCGTGGGTTCTGCTCCCGCATCATACTCTCTGCCTTGTTGATGGCCACTAACCCTCTGAAACTGTAATAAGAAAGCCCTTAAAAAAATGCTTCCTATAAGCTGCTGACCCTGCACTTCCTGTATAATCAGATATATTTATCCCTCTCAGGTCTCTGAGGTTGATGAAGAATAGATAGCTAGAGTCTCATAGTTAAATTTTGAGTTGTTTAGGAATTAAGAGGGTGTTCTGGATCTAAGAAGATGTTTTTAAAATTGTGATGCAAGGTAGGATGGAAACTGAGTTGGATGTAGAACTTTAAACTCATGGAGATGGTTGGATAGTAGAATGTTAAAGTCAGTTGCCAAATATGTATGGACTGGACGTTGGGAATGTATGCTAAGCCTTATAATTCTCATAATTGTGGCCTAATTATTTCTGTTGTTTTGTATTGTATTTGTTGTTACAAGAGAAAAAGCCATTTGTTGAACTGAAGGGGGGAGCTGTTGGGGGGGGGGAGATATACCTTAAACATAAAAAATAAAAATAAAAAGGAAGTGGATGGGGGGGGTTGGGGAAAAGAGGGTGGAAGCGTGGGACTAGAGGGGGTGTAGGGAGGGGAGTACGATTGAGATGTAACTTGGAGAAATGAAAAGTAAATTTAAAAAAACGAAAAAGAAAAAAATGCTTCCTTTGATAAGATTTGCTGTGACCATGGTGATTCTTCACAGCAACAGAATAGTGACTAAGACATCAAGTGAAAACAAAATCAAATCCAAAAGACACTAAGGTAGAATGGGGATTTGATGGGATGAGAGGGATTTGGTGTTAATGTGAAAGAGTAAGAGAGGTAGGAAAATGGGTGCAAATGCAATATAGAATACACATGTGGAATATAACTTATTTAAAATGTGAATATAATAACTCAAGAAAAACACAACCTACTACATATCCTTAAATAATACCACAGTGAGAGATATTCCTTTACATGCCCATTAATACCATAAGTAGGCAAATTTAATCAGCACTGGGAATGTACTAAAGCAATGCAGTAAGTAATTCCTAATATTTGTTCATTAAGTACGTGGGATAGTGCCATAAACCAAGACCTACCAAAGTCATATCTTAATTGTGATGAATTTTAAAGAAAATGATATTTGTTACTTTTCTTTAACATTTAAAATATATTTGAATCATTTATCCATTTTTATTGTACCTGTATAAAAACAAATGTAAAAATGAACAGCACAAATTGTACTTTCCTTTAAAATATATTCCAATTCAATAGACATACAATTTAATAAAAATAAATGGTTTAAACTAGCCAGTTCATTTAAAATCATATAAACACAGCACAACACAGTCAGTTAACACTTGAGACATTGGACTTGGGTGGAATTTCTTTCCTTGATGTTTATGAGAAAAGAAAGATATCAATAAAAATCATTGAAATTTGAAAAAAAAAAAGAAAAGGAAAGATGAAAGGAAGTGAGGGAACAGAATACAAAGAGTGAGTCATCTGTGTCTGTGAACCTAGAAGCAGAAATAGATTTATGGGAAAGTACTTTGAACCAAAGGCATTATTCCAAGGCATATAGCTTGAAACATAGTTCCAGATAAACACAGCTTGAGAACAAGAAACAACAATAAAATTCAAAGCCTAAAAGGAAGGAAGTAAGGCAGAAACCATGATAACTTGGGGAGTTGCTGTGGATGAAGTGCCAAGAGAGTTCAGATAAGAAATCCACATAGAAAGAACCTGCAAAGTGAGCAGGCTCACACTGAGAAGGCTGAAGTCCTTCAACACAGTGCACTACCTGTTCTCTTCCATGGAGCCACAGTGAAGTCTTCTATGAACATCTGCCTTACTGTTCCCCCAAACTCAGAAGATAGCACATATTATGTCTGTCTTTTCCTCAGTTTCTCTCTCTTTCTCTTCTCTTTAATTTCCCACTCTTTCACTCACATACATACACACAGGAACACATGGAAAGTAGGCGAAGTTGGTCCGTGCCTCCTGTTCTTTCCACAGGTATCAAATATTTATAATCTTATTATGAATGTAAGAAAATGCAAAAGTTCCAGAATAGTCATTTCCCACTACAGCATTGTTTTATTCGTTTGTTGTCAAAACAATGGAATATAAATGACTCATAAACACCAGTCTGTCTTTTTCTTCTAGGTTAGTCTCTATTGCATTTTAAAATATACTATTAAGATAATACTTTATATATTGTCAAGAAACCAAATTTGCTCCAGGAAAAATATTACCTGACCCCCCCCCCAAAAAAAAAGGTAGTGTCCCAGAGTTAGGATTAGGGCAGGGCTCTGTTCTTATCATTCCAGGAGATTTAAAGCATCCATCCAAGGAATCCAGGGACAACTAGACAACAGAAACCTCAGAAGAAAGCAGATCAGACACCAAAGAAGACAAGTAGCCCAGACGATCCAGCCTTGCAGACTTCCTCAATAGCTGTTTCCTCAAAAGTCTCCAACTGCAGGGCGATGGTGGTGCACGCCTTTAATCCCAGCACTTGGGAGGCAGAGGCAGGTGGATCTTTGTGATTTCGAGACTAGCCTGGTCTACAAAGTGAGTCCAGGACAGCCAGGCTACACAGAGAAACCCTGTCTCGAAAAACCAAAAAAAAAAAAAAAAAAAAAAAGTCTACAACCACAACCACAACAACTCAAAATCACTAAGATTGTTCAGCTCCACAGACTGCTCTAGCCAGAACTCCAGTAAAGCCCTGAAGTTCAGCTTCTGTCTACGAAATTCTTAGGACATTTAAATAGGTAAGTACAAAAGGATTGAATATCAAATGATTGTATTAACATTTTTAACCATTTTTCCATTCTTATTTGGGCCCCAAACAGGTTTACATTGTCCCAAATAATCAGGAAATCATTTTAAGAGAGCGACGTCCCATACCCAGAAGGTGGGGAGGGTGTCCCCCCCCTTTTGTCATTTGATGGATAATAGAAAATCTTGTTATTTAGTGGAAGAGACTACAAGCTGTTAAATGGTCTTGTTAAATGGGTTTTGGAGGTTAGGCCGGTTAGGCCCAGGGACTTCTCTCTTTTTCTTTTCTGTATCCTTCTTTCTCTCCTATGTAGGAGTGAACATACTTGAGAAAAAATGGGACATAGACATAGTATAGGAAAGATCAAAAAAGGGACAGATTGTTGAATATGCCTTATACCTTTGTATATTGATACAAAATTAATATTATATTTGGCTAAATTGGTATTGAGCTTTGTATATTAATGCAAAATTAAGATTGTAATGGGCTACATCGCTATTGATCTTTGTATATTGATACAAAATTAAGATTATATTTGGCTACAATGGTATTGACCCTGTATATTGATACAAAATTAAGATTGTATTGGGCTACATAAGTATTGATATTTGTATAGTGATACAAAATTAAGATTATATTTGGCCACATTGGTATTGATCTTTGTATATTGATACAAAATTAAGGGTAATGCTTTTTTTTATAAGTACTTTTTTTTTTCAAGTTACATCTCAGTCACAAACCCTTCCCTATTCCCCCTTCCTGTCCCACCCTTCCACCCTCTTCCCCCCCAACAGCTTCTCTTTTCATTCCAACAAATGGTTCTTTCTCTTATAACAGTAAATTCTATACAAAACAGCAGAATTAAATATGCCACATTTATGAGAGTTAAATGGCCCAGTATACCTTCCCAATGTCCAGTTCATACATATTTGGCCCCTGACTTTAACCTTCTACCTTCTAACCATCTCCATGAGTTTAAAGTTCTATAACTGACTTAGTTTTCATACTAACTTGCATCACTATTATAACCATCTTCTTAGATCTAGAACGCCCTCTTGATTCCTAAACAACTCAAAATTTAGCTATGAGACTCAAGCTGTCTATTCTTCAACCACCTCAGAGAGCTGAGGTATTGTACCTAGTAATGCTTAAAATGAAATGTGAAGTTTCGGCCTTTTGCTACCAACTGCCATAAAGTGTTTAGGATAATTAAGAAATGCAAACTAATAGTCATGCAAGCTTCTCATTTTGCTAGGTACTATGACAGTCTATCACAGTTATTTTCTAAGCTAATCAGAAATCAAGTTGCTAAGAGACAAGCAACATTTACTTATCTAAGTATAAGAGATAGATAGGGCATCTTCAAAAACCTGAAGAGATCTGCAGAGTATGGCATTCAAAGATGTTTTCTTAACTTAAGATTTTTTGATATTGAGACATGTCAGCTCCTGACAGCACCCCCTATTCTACTCTAAGTAGAAGATGAGCATCGCAGAATCTCCAGTGGGAGATGGTTGAGTTAGTGACAAGCCTATCTCTTGGCAAGAAAAACCCCTTGCTTCAACTGTAGACAGACTTCTGTCCAAAAAGGACAAAACTTGGTAGCAGGTAAGTCAACAGCCTAGCTCTGTCAAGACAGGATAGGTAAGCCCTTCATAATTTCTGCTCTACATAATCAATGTCTGTCAGAGAAACAGGGCCAAATGACCTAAGATTGATGCTGTAACGTATGGAGAGAAAATGGGAATTGTCAAGGTAGCCACTGGTATGTCATTTCTTAGTTTTGGAAGCTGCGGGCCCTACACTTCCTATATAATCAGATATATTTATCCCTCTCAGTTCTCTGAGGTGGTTGAAGAATAGATAGCTAGAGTCTCATAGTTAAATTTTGAGTTTTTAGGAATTAAGAGGGTGTTCTGGATCTAAGAAGATATTTTAAAATTGTGATGCAAGTTAGTATGAAAGCTGAGTTAGATATAGAACTTTAAACTCATGGAGATGATTAGATAGTAGAATGTTAAAGTCAGGTGCCAAATACATAGGGTGGGTCTGGAGGGGGGAGTAGGGAGGGGATTGTGATTGAGATGTAACTTGAAGAAATAAAAAATAAATTACAATAGAAAAAGAAAGGGAATTGGACAGGGATGTAGAATAACTGACTTCTGAGAGGCTTTATCCTGCAGATAATAGAAACACCTGCAGAGATCCACAGCCAAATATTAGGCAAAATCCAGAGAGTCTTGTGGAAGAGTTAGAGGGAAGGTTTGAGGGAGTTCAAGGAGTCAAGGACACCACAAGAAGACCTACATAGTCAATTAACTTAGATGGAGCAGGGCTCATGGAGTCTGAACGACCAACCAATGAACTTGTCTGTACTGGTCCTAGGCCCACTACACATATGAAGCTGATGGGCTGCTTAGCCCTCAAGTGGAACTCCTAACAATTGGGGCGGAGACTATCTCAGACTTGAACCCTGTTGCCTCCTTCTGAAGCTCATTTTCCTAGCAGAGCTCTTGTCTTGCCTCAGTGGAAGAGTGACACTTAGTTCTGATATAGTTTGATGTGCCAGAGTGTGTTGGTACTGGGCTGTGTGGGTGGGATGGGGGGACTGGGAGGAGGAGATGGAGAGGAATTGTGATTGGAATGCAAAATAAACAAATTATTAAATTTTTTTTTTTGGTTTTTCAAGACAGGGTTTCTCTGAATATCCTGGCTGTCCTGGACTCGCTTTGTAGAGCAGGCTGGCCTCGAACTCACAAAGATCCGCCTGCCTCTGCCTCCCAAGTGCTGGGATTAAAGGCGTGCGCCACCACCGCCGGCTTAAAAATTTTTAAATGTCAAAAAAATACTATTAACTATTGCTACCAACCAAGACTGAATACACTATAGTGAGAGAAGGCATTAGCAAGCTTCTGGAAGTAAGTAAGGAAACATAAATTCAACAAATATAAATTTTTCATGTCTACCATCAAAGGAGCTCTGCTGCACAACACAGATCTGTTTTTAAAATAACTAGAAATGTGGTTGGAGAGATGGCCCAATGGTTAAGAGCATTGTGTGCTCTTCTAGAGTTCCTGAGTTCAATTCCCAGCAACCCCTTACAACCATTTATACTTGAATCTGATGCCCTCTTCTGGCAGGCAGACATACATGCAGATAGAGCACTGGTATACGTAAAATAAATAAATCTTAAAAAAAAAAAAAGTAACCAGAAATGGCTGCCACCAAGTTGTAAGTGTATTTGTGCTATATAAACAAGAGGTCACAGACAGAAGATACATGATAACTTCATTGAATTAATGAGCATCTAACAATGTGCAAGGGAACAGTTACCTGCTTCAGTATGGAAAGTAACACCAGCAAGCATTAATGAATTACAGTAATCTCAGGTGCATCAGCTTTGACAAGAATATTGACATATTATGCTCTAAATATAAAGGAAATTTACAGTAACTACATAAACACTGCCATGATCCCATGACTTCTATGGTACTCTTCAGTAGTGTAGGGTGATCTGGTAAGATTCACACATTCACGTTTTTATATTTTTATTGGTAAAGAAGAGTTCTATGTGTCTCTGTTGCTGGCCAACCTTTGAAAATTTCAGGACACATAACTTTGAAGGAAAAGGAACCTCTCTGCATAACTAATTGTATGCCTACTAGCAAATTATTCAACCTAATACTTCTATGCACATAAGTAAATAAGAATTTTCTTACGCAGTGGATCTCCAGTGCATTGCACTGTGTGTAGAATACAATGGTGTCTGCATTCTACAAGAGAATGAGCTTCGAATGATACTTTTCCTTAGCATACCACATCTATTCTTGGGTTTAAGAAGAGTTATTACAAAAATTTTATCAGTGGGTGGTTTTTCTTTCATTTAAAAAATATCTCCCCATCTATAATTTCTACCAATGCATGTAAATTGTCTTTCTGAATCCTCTCAAATTCCTGAAATAAGACTAGCAATCAGAAGGGAAGGGTAGAAATGGGGGGTGGCATGCAGCTCATCTTGGGAAAATGTGTTAATAGCAGATGGTGTTTTTTTCTCTTCAGCATGCCCTGAAAAACACAAAGGACCTATGGGACTGGGCAAGATTAGCAAAAGGATCTACGAGCTAAAAATTTATTGTGACTGAAACAAATGTTCAACAATGGTTGGAAAATGTTAAGTCCCAGATGAGAGATGTGGTTTCAACAAACTAGAAACTCTCAAAATTATAAAATCCTACTAGTGTTCTTATATGACAACAGCTGGAATGTCTATTTACAGAATACAAATGCTCAAATTCTAAACTTAAGGATGAAGTAAAGAAAATCTGAGATATGGTAGTAAAAAACAGAAAAGACATGTTCTAAGTATCATTCCCTATGCATATACAACACCATGTGTGCAAGTATCATCATGATAGCATCACTCAATATGGACTTACACTACCTTCCATGTGGCTTGATTTTACCAATTGGAGGAAAAGTTTTTAGATTGAACAAGCACAGTAATATGTCTGTTTTTAAATAATTCCATCTTTGTGTGTATTTTGTTTCATGAGATCCTAAATAGCTCTTAATGTTATGGTTTTCTCAGTCTAATTTTCTTTTTCTATTTTGACACATTAGGTGCCAGAATATATTCTTGAAACTCGTATATCTTAGTTAGATCATAAGTACTTAACCTTTATTTTTTAACTTTTTAACCACTGTCATTTTATGCAAACAAACAAAACCAAGTTAGAACAGCTTTAAAGAGTGGTGAAGGGCAGGATCTGTTGTGGCCATCTTTGCATGCCATGTTATTAAGAAAGACTAAAATGTTCTCTGCAATAACACCCACCTTATGGGAGTAAACCATTGTTCTCTACTCATTTCTAGCCACATTCATCTCAGATTAGTATTTGAAGATAACGATAATACAAGATCAAACATGCAGATAAAATATTCCTGTATTTCATCTGAATCTATTAAACACACTCAGAAACTTTGATATTAAGAAAAGATGTCTTACTGAACTGAAAGATAACTATGTTGTTCTTCTGCTACCTAATGTAGAAAACTCTGTTATTATAAATGAACTACTAGGTTCATTTAAACAGAAGTCAGGCATGCCATGCTGTGCTATGGGACTTAAGCCATTTATGGAATTATTTATTCTTCGTACTTGCAGCCTCATTATCTATGTAAGGAATATATGTATGAAATATGTATATAAACATATGGAAATAAGAATGAAATTAAATTTTAGATTGGTCAATATCCATATGACATATTTTCTTTTTGCAATTTTGTATTTTCAAAATAAATAATTTGTAACTCATTACAAAACATTATTTTAGAAATGTCATATGGTATTTAAAAGCCCTTGAAATTTAAAATTTGTGGCACACAAAAAGTTATTTTGGATAGTTTCTCCTTAGGCTACATGTAAAGAAAGCTCAGTGAATTCAATGTGGAAGACCTTAGCACACCTGGGAAGACAGTATACTGAATGTGGCTCCCTTCCTTATATCACAAGTGTATTAGCATCTTTTGTGTCCAAAGGAGAGGAATCTTCAAAGGCTATGTGCAGTAAGCCTCAAGGGCTTCTGGGAGGTCTGAATCATAGAACTGATGGCTAGAGTCATTTTCAACATATAGGAACAAGGATATGTATGTTGGAAAAGAAATTTCAGAAGGGTGTTGGTGAAAAGAATATTTGAGAGAATTTTGCTTATAAAAGTCTATACATTGCTCATGAGCAAAGTTGACACAGACTCACTTTAGCCTATGATCTATGGCCAGAAAGAGGACAAGGCAATTATCCAAGTGTGTAGAGTGTCAAGTGCTGGATGGCTGCAGATATTGGAGAAATGGATTCACTTTTGAAGAATTCTTGGATTTGGTTGGCAAGTATTTTTTGAGTGTTTTTTTTTTTTGCATCCATGTATATAAAGGGAAATTGGTCTATAACTCTTTGTTGAGTCTTTATGTGGATCAGATATCAGGGTAACTGTGGCCTAAAGGAATAAATTGGACAGTATGCCTTCTATTTTGACTTTGTGAAATAATTTGAGGAGTGTCAGAGTTAACTCTTTAAAAGTCTTGGTAGAATTCTACTCTAAACCCATCTAATGTTGGGCTTTTTTTTGGTTGGGAGATTTATTTTATGAATTTAGTTTTTCAAGTTGCATCTCTATCAAAGTCCCCTCCAGCCTCCCCTTCAGGTCCTACCCTCTCTCCCACCTCCCCATCTCTGTCCTCTCCTTCTCCTCCGATGAGGGGAGCCCCCATATATCAACCCCCTCAGTTCCTCAGTCACATGATCGCTAAGAACTTCTTCTGGTACTAGGGCACCATATGTCAGCCCACCTAGGGTAAAGTGTCCCCCTAACAGTCAACAGGGTCCATGACTTACTGCTGAGTGGCGTTTTTCATAGGATAGTTTTGCTAGGTTCCTGTCTGTTTGTGTCTGTGGGTTGTAGGATGTTTGTCCTGTGCTATATGGTTAGTATCCACTTATAAGTGAATACATACTATGAATCTCTAATGGCTGAGAGACACTTGAAGAAATGCTCAGCATCCTTAGTCATCACCGAAATGCAAATCAAAATGTCTCTCAGATTCCATCTCACATGAGTCAGAATGACTAAGATCAGAAACTCAAGTGATAGCACATGCTGGCAAAGATGTGGAGAAAGGGGAACACTCCTCCATTGCTGGTGGGAATGCAAACTTGTACAAACATTTTAGAAATCAATCTGTCATTGTCTAAGAAAATTGGTAATAGTTCTACCTCAATACTAAGCCATACCACTCCTAGGCATATATCCAAAAGGCAGATGGGATAAAAACTGCTCTTTTCACTTAAAAACCATTATTAATGGCCTCCACCCAGTGTCCAGGATCTGCTACTTTGTGTTCTCTGGCGAGGTGGGAGGCATCTTAGTCTTGAAAGACCAGTCCCCTAAGTCTAGACTACACAATCAACCAAGGTAGTTACTGATTGAGGGATCACCACCGCTGAGAAGCCTGCAGTCTCTAGAAGGATGCTGTAGGACCTCCAATGGAGCAAGTAAGAACTGCAGAGAAGCAGGTGTGAGACACATTATTCCTGATGAGCAAAAGCCCAGCCAGCCAGATGCAAAACAACACAGGGTCAGGTCAACAGGATAGATCTGACAAGGGCTCAAACCTGAAGACCTAAGTAGATCTTTAGGGCTCACACAGTAGGATGAGCTCCTGAAAGTTGGCCCCAGCAGCGCACACCTGAAGTCCCAGAGCTGAAGAGGGAGAGACAGAAGGTTCCCTGAGGCTCACTGGCCGGTTAGTCTTGCCAAGCTCTGGAGCTCCAGGTTTAGTGATACCCTGCCTCAAAAACTAAGTTACAGAAAGATAGAAGCTACTTGCCACCAACCTCTGGCCTCTACACATACATGAATACTTACTTACACACACAAGACAGAGGGGAAAAAATGTGTCACTACAAAGGTAATGGTGCCGCCACACAAGCAGTTAGATGAAGTGTAAATTAGCCCTCCACCCACAACTCAGCAGTGATGGCAAGTTCACTGGCAGACACTGACCAGTTTCCTTATTTACAGAGAATAAAAATGATGTATATAACAGTAACTATGTACAATTCCAAGTCCCTTGTTCTCAAGTTTTTGCTTTTTCTGTGGAAGAAATAAAGAATGTGTCTATAAAAAAAAAAAAAAAGATTCTCCACCAAACCACAAGGATATTGCCTCAACTATGTTTACAGCAGCTTTATTTGTAATGGCCAGAAATTGGAAACAACCCAGATGTCCTTCAACCAAAGGATGCATAAAAACACTGTGGTAGGTGGCCTCTCCCTTGTGTGTAGGCCACCCCACAAGAGTCTGGCATGCATGTCAGACAATAAATTCCTCTTGCTTTTTGCATAAAAAGAAAAGAACCCAAAAACAATGTGGTATATTTTCACAATGGGATACTACTCAGCTGTCAGAAACAAGGAAATCATGCAATTTGCAACCAAATGGATGGAACTAGAAAGGCTCATACTGAGTGAGCCAACCCAGGCCCAGAACCCAGAAAGATACATAAGGTTGGGAGACTTTTAACAACTCTTTCTATTTCAGTAGGAGTTATTGGTCTATTTAAATTGTTGATATGATCATCAACTATAATCAAATGAGCTTTATTCCAGAAATGCAGGGATGTTTCAATATATGAAAATCAGTAAAAGTAATCAACCATTTTAATAACCTAACAGAAAAAACAAAATAAAACATGATCATCTCATTAGATACAGAAAAGGCATTTGACAAAATGCAACAATCCTTCAGATAAAAGTCCTGGAGAGATTAGGGATAGAAGGAACATACATACATGTAATAAAGACAATTTATAGTAAACCTATAGCCAACATCAAATTGTAAGGAGAGAAACTTAAAGCAATTTTACTAAAATCAGTAACAAGACAATGCTGTGGACTCTCCTTCAATATAGTACTTGAAGTCTTAGATAGAGTAATAAGACAACTGAAGGAGATCAAGGGGATAGAAAAAAGGAAGAAGAGAAGTCAAAGAATCGTTATTTGCAGATTATATGATAGTATATTTAAGTGACCTTAAAAATTCCACTGGGGTTGAGAGACATCTGGGTTGTTTCCAGTTTCTAGCTATTACAAGAAAGGCTGCTATGAAAATACATGAGGAAACTTCCTTGTGATTCGGTGAGAAATCATTTGGAGGTATACCCAGAAGTGGTATGGCTGGGTCATGAGGCAGAGTATTCCAAGTTTTCTAAGATATCGCCATACTGACCTCCATAGTGGTTGCACAAGCCTGCACTCCCACCAGCAATGGAGGAGGGTTCCACTTTCTCCACACCCTCGACAGCATGTGCTGTACTTTGAGTTATTGATCTTAGCATTCTGACAGGTGGGAGATGGAATCTTAGAGTTGTCTTGAGTTGCATTTCTCTGATGGTTAAGGATGCTGAGCATTTCTTCAAGGGTCTCTCAGCCTTTAGGAATTCCTCCTTTGTGAATTCTCTGTTTAGCTCTTTTCCCCATTTTTTTGATTGGATTATTTCTTTTCTTGGAATTTAATTTATTGTGTTCTTTGTAAATTTTGGATATTAGCTCTCTGTCAGATGTGGGGTTGGTGAAGATTTTTTTCCCAAAATGTAGGCAGCCGTTTTCCCTCAACTGAAGAATGGATTAAAAAACTTTGGCACATCTACACAATGGAATACTACTCAGCTATCAGAAACAATGAAATTATGCAATTTTCAGCCAAATGGATGGAACTAGAGAAGCTCATCCTGAGTCAGCTAACCCAGACTCAGAAGGATGCGCATGGCATTTATTCACTTATAGTTGGATTTTAGCTATATAGTACATGATATCTATTCCACAACCAATGCACCAAAGGGAACATGGACATAGACTTTTTCTTTTTCTCCCTGTCAATGAGACACTTTTCCCTAATGGTACTGCCTTGTAGGTCCCCAGTGTATGAGGAGGCTCTTGGCCCTCATATGACTGCTGAATTGGGATGGGGGACTGTTATGTAGGGACACTCCACTCCAGAGGAGTGGGATGGAAGGGACTGGGAGGGGTGTAAAGAGGACACTATGATGGAGATGTAACCTGAGGCAATAAATTAATTTTAAAAAATTCCACTGGGAAACACCTACAGCTGATAAACACGTTCAATAAAGTAGCTGGATACAAGATTAACTCAAAAGAAAAAGAAAGAAAAAAAGAAAGAAAGAAAGAAAGAAAGAAAGAAAGAAAGAAAGAAAAAAAGAAAGAAAGAAAACCCATAATCAGTAGCTCTCCCATATACAAAGAACAAACCTAATGAGAAAAAATGCAGGGATATAACATGTTTTGCGGTAGCTTCAAGTAATTAAATATATTTTGGGGTAGCCATAACAAAGCAAGTGAAAGACTTGTTTGATAAAAATTTCAAGTCTTTGAAGAAAGAAATTGAAGAAAATATCAGAAGATGGAGAAATCTCTCATGCTGATGGATATGCATGGTTAACAGAGTAAAAATGGTTATCTTACCAAAAGCAATATACAGATTAAATGCAATTTTCAACAAAATTCAACTACAATTCTTTACAGACATTGACAAGAATTGTCTTGTCTTCATATGGAAAAACAAAAAACCCAAGATAGTGAAAACAATCTTTTACATTAAAAGAATGTCTGGCAGTAGCACCATTCCTGATTTCATATTGTACTAAAGAGGTGTAGTAAGAAAACACACATAGTATTGGCATAAAAACAGACATATTGCTCAATGGAATAAAACTGAAGTTTCATACATAAACATACAAAACAATGAACAGCTGGATTTTGATAAAGAAGCCAGAAATTCACACTGGAAAAAAAAAAAGCATCTTAAACAAATGATATGAGTAAAACCAGATGTTTGTATGTAGAGGAGTGTAAACAGGTCCATATTTGTCACACTGCATAAAACTCAAGTCCAAGTGGATCAAAGACTTCAACCGAGAACTGAATCTGATAGAAGAGAATGTGGGAATATCCTTGAATATATTGGTATAGAAGATGACTAACTGAACAGAACACAAATAGTGCAGGTATAAAATCAGCAGTTGATAAATGGCACCTCAGGAAACTGAAAGACTTCTGTAAGGCAAAGGACACTGTCAACTGGACAAAGTAAAGGTCTACAGAACAGGAAAAGATTTTTACTAACTCTACATCCGAGAGAAGACTAATATCCAAAATATTTAAGGAATTTAAGCAAGAAATCCATTTAAAAATGATGTACAGATCTAAGCAAAGAATCCTTAATAGAGGGGTCTAAAATGGCTGAGAAACACTCAAAGAAATATTCAACATCCTTAGCCATCAGGGAAATGTAAATCACAACTACTTTGAGATTTCATCTTCCACCTGTAAGAATGACCAAGATCAACAACACAAGGAACAGCTCATGTTGGCAAGAATATGGAGCAATGGGAACACTCCTTCTTTGCTGGTGTGAGTGCAAACTTATACAGCCATGATGGAAATCAATACAGTAGTTCCTCAGAAAGTTGGGAATCGATTTACCTTAATTATATATTCAACTATACTACTTCTGGGCAAAAACCAAAGGCTTCTCCATCCTACCACAAGGACACTTGTTCAATAATATTCAGTGATGCTTTGTTCATAATAGCCAGGAACTGGAAGCAATGTAGATGTCCCTCAATGGAGGAACGGATAAAGGAAATGTAATTAAACAATGGAGTATTATTCGACTGTTAAAAAAAAAAGTTTGCAGGATAATGGATGAAATTAGAAAAAGATCATCCTGAGTGAGGTAAACCAGACCCAGAAAGATAAATATGGTATGTATTCACTTATAAGAGGATATTAGCTGATAAGTAAATGATAAGCAAGCTACATTCCATAAACTCAGAGAACTTAGGTAAAGAGGAGTCTGAGGGAATGCATGGATGTCCCTGTGAGAGGAAAATAATAGATCTCATGGGTAGGCTGTGGATGGGAGGGAACAGGAACCCAGGATGTAGAATGGGGGTTGGGGTGCAGGGAGAAACTGCGGGAACTGGGGAAGAATGTGGAGAGTGGTCTGGAAAAGTGCAATAGAAACTTCCTGGAATCTGTGAAGGTGATCCTAATGAGGATGCCTAGTAATGGGGGACATGGAGTCTTAGCTGGCCATCTCTTGTAGCGAGGTGAGGTTCACAGTGTTGGGACAGGATTTCATTCAATTGAGTTGTTGGCCAAGGGAGTCTCATCAAGTTGCATCCCCATCACAGCCCCCTCCATCCACCCTTCTTGGTCCTACCCACCCAACCTCTATCCCCACTCCCACCTATCCTACTCCTCCAGTGTGGGGTTCTCCCCACATGTCAGCCTCCCTTAGTTCATCAGTCATATGAGGGCTAACGGCTTCCTCTTGCACTGGGGGCCTACATAGTAGCTCCACTAGAGCAAAGTGTCCCACTAGCAGTTAAAAAGTCCATGTTGCTGTTCTTTTTGGTGCATTGGTTGTATGATAGGTATCTTGTATGGCTGAAATCCAATTATAAGTGAATACATCCTATGTGCATCTTTCTGAGTCTGGGTTATCTCACTCAGGATGAGCTTTTCTAGTTCCATTCATCTGGATGCAAATTGCATGATTTTCTTGTTTCTGATAGCTGAGTAGTATTCTGTTGTGTAAATGTACCACAGGTTTTTGGTTTTTGTTTTTTATCTATTCTTCAGTAGAGGGACATCTGGGTTGTTTCCAGTTTCTATCTATTACAAATAAGGCTGCTATGACCATAGATAAGGAGGTCTCCTTGTGGATTGGTTAGGAATCATTTGGGTGGATACCCAGAAGTGGTATGGCTGGGTCTTGAGGTAGGGTTATTCCAAGTTTTCTAAGATATCCCCAGACTGATTTCCATAGTGGTTGTACAAATCTGCACTCCCACCAGTGACGTCATTTGAGTTTTTGATTGTAGTCATTCTTACAGGTGTGAGATGGAATCTCTGGGTCATCTTGAGTTACAATTCTATGTTGATTAAAGATGTTGAACATCTTCTTCATGTGTCTCTTGTCCATTAGAGAGTCCTGCTTTGTGAATTCTCAGTTTAGCTCTGTACTCCATTTTTTATAGGATTATTTGCTTTCTTGGGGTTTAATTTCTTAATTTATTTATAAATATTGGATATTAGCCCATCGTGTCCAATAAAAAACATCTGGAGGTATCACCATCCCTGATTTTAAGTTATACTACAGAACAAGAGTAATAAAAACAGCATGGTACTATTATAGAAACAGACCATCTGATCAATGGAATAGAATCAAAGGACCAGAAATAAACCCATACATCTATGGTCACTTAATTTTTGACAAAGAAGTCAAAACTGTACAATGGAAAAGGGACAGCATCTTCAATAAATGGTTCTAGTCTAACTGGATGTCAACATGTAAAAGAATGAAATTAGACCCATATTTATCACTTGCACAAAGCTTAAGTCAAGTGGATCAAAGACCTTAACATAAAGATGGTCACACTAAATATATTAGAAGAGAAAGTGGGGAAAAGCCTCAAACTCATTGGCACAGGTGATAACTTCCTGAATAGAACACCAATAGCTCAGGTTCTAAGACCAACAATCAACAAATGGGACCTTATGAAACTGAAAAGCTTCTCTAAGGCAAAGACACTGTCAGTAGAATGAAATGGCAACCTACAGATTGGGTAAAGATATTTACCAACCTCACATCTGACAGAAGCCTGTCCTTTTTTAATGAAAGACAGAATGGAGGCTATTCCAGATTGTAGGGGAGGGAGGAGGTTAGAGATGTGGGCAGAGAAGAAACTATAGTCAGTATATATCATATGTGAAAATAATCTACTTTCAATAAAAGGAAAAATTCAAACTACAACTCTTCTTTTTTTTTCCTTTATTTTTTATTTCTTCAAGTTACATCTCAATCGCAGTCCCCTCCCTATTCCCCCTCCAGTCCCACCTTCCCACCCTCAACCCTCCATCATCTTCCCTTTTTTTTTTTCTTTTAAGTTTAAGGTATATCTTATTTCTCCCTACAGTTTCCCCTTTCAGTCCAACAAATGGCTCTTTCTCTTATAATAATAAATACAATACAGTACAACAGAGGTAATTAGGCCACAGTTATGAGGGTTATATGTCTTAGCGTACATTCCCAATGACCAGTCCATATGTATTTGGTACCTGACTTTAACATTCTATTATCTAAACATCTCCATGAGTTTAAAGTTCTATATCTGACTCAACATTCATACTAACTTGCAACACAATTTTAAAAGTATCTTCTTAGATCTATAACACTCTCTTGACTCCTAAACAACTCAAAATTTAATTATGACACTCTAGCTATCTGTTCTTCAACCACCTCAGAGACCTGAGAGGGATAAATATATCTGATTTTATAGGAAGTACAGGGCCTGCAGCTTCCAAAACTAAGAAATGACATACCAGTTTGGCCCCGTTTCTCTGACAGACATTGATTGTAGAGCAGGGATTATGAAGGACTTACCTACCCTGTCTTGGCAGAGCTAAGCTGTCAAATTACCTGCTTCCAGGTTTTGTCCTTTTTGGACAGCATTCTGTCTACAGTTGGGGCAAGGGACTTTTCCTATCAAGAGATAGGCTTGCGACTAATTCAATCATCTCCCACTGGAGATTCTTCGATGCACATTTTCTACTTGGAGGAGAATAGGGGGTGCTCTCAGGAGTTGATATGTCTTGATATAAAAAAATCTAAAGTTACGAAAACATCTTTGAATGCCATATTCTGCAGATCTTGAGGTTTTTGAAGAGGCCCTATCTATCTCTTATATTAGGGTAAGCAGATGTTGCTTGTCTCTTGCCGGTTTATTTCTGATTAGCTTAGAAAGTAACTATAATAGGTTGTCATAGTACCTAACTGAATGACCGGCTTTCATAACCATTAGTTTGCATTTCTTAATTACCCTAAAAAGTTTATGACAATTAGTAGTAAAAGGCCGAAACATCACATTTCATTTTTTTTCTTTACCTCCTAACCCTTCCATCCCATTTCTCTGGGGTGGGGTGTCCTTATATAACAGTCCCTCATCTCAGTTGAGAGGTCGTATGAGGGCCAAGAGCCTCTTCATTCATTGGGGATCTATGAAGCAGTACCATCAGTGAAAAGTGTCTCGTTGCCCGGGAGAGAGAACTACTAAACAAACAAACCAATAAGCATACAATAGATAAAAAAGACTGAAAAATAGAAAAAATATAACTAATATATAAAAAATAAATAAAGAATAAAAATTAAAAATAAGAAGTCTATGTCCAATTTCCCTTTGGTGTGTTAGTTGTAATATCGATACCTTCCACTATATAGCTAAAATCCTATTATAAGTTAATAGATGCCATATGCGTCCTTCTGAGTCTGGGTTAGTTCACTCAGGATGAGCTTTTCTAGTTCCATCCATTTGGCTGCAAATTGCATAATTTCATTGTTCCTGATAGCTGAATAATATTCCATTGTATAGATGTACCACAGTTTTTTGACCCATTCTTTGATTGAGGGACATCTGGGTTGTTTCCAGTTTCTACAGGTGACAACTTCCTGAACAGAACACCAACAGCTCAGGACTTGAGACCAACAATCAATAAGTGGGACCTCATGAAACTGAAAAGCTTCTGTAAGGCAAAGGACACTGTCATTCGAACAAAACGGCAGCCTACAGACTGGGAGAAAATATTCACCAACCCCACATCTGAAAGACAGCTACTATACAAAATCTACAAAGAACTCAAGAAATTAAATGCCAAGAAACCAAATAATCCAATCAAAAAATGGGGGACAGAGCTAAATAGAGAATTCACAAAGGAGGAATCCCTAATGGCTGAGAGACACTTGAAGAAATGCTCAACATCCTTAATCATCAGAGAAATGCTACTCAAGATGACTCTGAGAGATTCCATCTCACACCTGTCAGAATGGCTAAGATCAAAAACTGAAATGACAGCACATGCTGGCGAGGGTGTGGAGAAAGGGGTACCCTACTCCATTGCTGGTGGGAATGCAGGCTTGTGCAACCACTATGGAGGTCAGTCTGGCGATATCTTAAAAAACTTGGTATAGCTCTGCCTCAGGACCCAGCCATACCACTTCTGGGTATACACCCAAATGCCTCTTCACGGAATCATAAGGAAGTTTCCTGATCTATGTTTATAGCAGCCTTATTTGTAATAGCTACAACTCTTCTTTAAATATGCTAACAAATAACAATGAGGATTATTAGCTACCTGGGAGAAATAGTCTTAACCAGGGAACATTATACCAATTGCTTATCCAGTACCAAATGATTAGATCTGAAAATATACTTCCAAGTAACATACAGACTAAGCAGGTTATATTTATTTATTTAGGAGTATATATGTATGTAACAGCAGTTAGTGAAGAAGTCACTGATTTGAAATATAACAACAAGGTGTATCTGTTATGTTCTGGAGGGAGGAAAGGGAATGGAGAAATGATGTAATTATATTGTAATGTTAAAAAATAAAAAGGAAAGAAAAAAGAATTCTCACCAAGTTGTCAATGGCATTTTTGCTTCTTTATTTTTCACTTCTGGGGGAATGATTCTTCACATTGAAAGGTGTAAGGTGACTAGTAGTTTCGGGCAGGTGTAAGTGGATAACACTTTTATAGTAGGTGCCAAGTTCTGGTTCAATTCCCCAACTACATGATGAACCATAAGTTTGATGTGTGGGTCATGTATGGAATGCTAGCATTTAGGAGACTGAGTTAGGAGGGTTTTGAGCTAAAAGTCTGTCTGTGCTATACAGAGTGTCTGAGACCTTTGTAGGATATTTAGAGATATCTTGCCTCAAAAACAAAAGAGGAAAAAGAGAAAGGTAGGAATAGAAATGAAAAAGAGAAGAAATTTAAACATAATGTAATATTTACATCAATTCTCTAAAGCAGTGGTTCTCTAACTGTAGGTTGCAATTCCTTTGGTGGTGAATAATACTTTTACAAGGATAACATATCAGTTATCCTGCATATTAGATACTTATGTTACAATTAATTACAGTAACAAAAGTACAGTTATGGAGTAGCAATGAAAATAATTTTATGGTTGGGGACTATCACTGTAAAAGTAGTCTTCTATTCTCCTACAGTAATTGTGATCTCCTAGGCTTACTGCCTCTGCCAACTCTGTCTCGTCCTGGAAGCTTCTAGCCTCAGTAAAATCTAATCTAGCTCTAGAATGTTTTCAGTCTTTGAGACTTACTGCTGAATAAGGTCATTCTTTTTAGTTCTTTCTGAACTCTAGCTGGCTGATTCAACTCAACTGTTCTGATTCAAACTCCTCTCCAAGCTGACTGATTCAATCTGTTTTCTCTGTTTATCACTGAATTGTTCTACTTGGCCTCAAATTAACTCTAGCAATCTGTTCTAATCTTCAGGTTCAATCTCATTCTCTAGCTCTTTGGTCTTCATCTGTGTCTAGTTTGTTCTCTCTACAACCTGTCTCTGTAAAATTCTCCTGGTAAAACTGCGTCTGAATTCCACAAACTGAACTGCCATGAACTCTAGTCCACTACACTGTCTCTCAACTTTCTGTCTCAACAAAAACTGAATAGAACTCAGAGATCTACATGCTTCTGTTTCCTGAGTACTGAAATTAAGGCTGTGTACACCATACCTGGACTTAAGCTTTTCTTTACCTGAAACTTACTCTATACCAGACTGGCCTTCAGTCAGAGATATGCCTGCCTCTGTCTCCTGGGATTAAGGCAGCCACTGGTATGTCATTTTTTAGTTTTGGAAGCTGCAGGCCCTGCACTTCCTATATAATCAGATATATTTATCCCTCTCAGGTCTCTGAGGTGGTTGAAGAATAGATACCTAGAGTCTCATAGTTAAATTTTGAGTTGTTTAGGAATCAAGAGGGTGTTCTGGATCTAAGAAGATATTTTTAAAATTATGAGGCAAGTTAGTATGAAAGCTGAGTTAGATATAGAACTTTAAACTCATGGAGATGGTTAGATAGTAGAATGTTAAAGTCAGGTGCCAAATACATATGGACTGGACATTGGGAATGTATGCTAAGCCATATAACTCTTATAATCGTGGCCTATTTATTTCTGTTGTTTTGTATTGTATTTATAGTTATAAGAAAAAGAACCATTATTTGGACTGAAAGGGAGAGCTGTTGGGGGGAGTAGGGAGGGGATTGTGATTGAGATGTAACTTGAAGAAATAAAAAATAAATTATTAAAAAAAAACATGTATTCCAGCCCCAGTAGCCTTGTTGATGGATTAAAATTCCTCTGCACACCACAACATGATGAATTGTATTAAAGAGTTACAGCATTAGGAAGGTTGAAAATCACTGATCTAAAGGGTTTCTTGCATATATAATAATACTAACAAGTGAGATTCTTGCATTGCAGATTGAAACTGTTCGCTAGGATCAATAGGTCTTTGGCAACACTGACAACATTTTAAGGGTGCAGTGAAGTGTTTGTGTTGGGGGACTAACAGAACTATAGAAGCAATTATACTGAATATAATACTAACTTGTATGACAGAAGTAACTTATGAGGACATGTCTATGGCCCTGATGGAAACAAAAAAATGAGGGCTGGTGTTGGAGATGGGCTCATTCAGCATATGCTTCTTGTCTATCCATGAGGATTTGGATTTGCTTGATAGGAAGGTAAGCAGGAAGATTTTCTGGTCAACTAATCTAGCCAAATTAGGGAGCTCCTGGTTCAGTAAGAGACCATGTCTCAAAAGGTAAGACACAGAACAACTAAGAAATGAAACCAATCATTCCAGACATCTAAAAATCAATAGGAACTCTTATAGATTGTCTTGGGAATTTCAAAACTCTAGGTTGTCACAAGTAAAAACAGGCATACCTAGTGGAAACATTGTTTCTACGCATGGAATGCCATGCTAACTCTGCATTCATCAATTACAAAGTGAGCATTTGACTGTATGGACACATGTTTTGTATCTTGTGAGAAAAAGCCTCTTATTTATTAGTTATTCACTGCTTCTTTTGTTGTGTGTTCTATGCTATATCAATGAATTAGGAATGCTAATTCCTAATTCAATTTCCACAATGAGAAACATACTATTAATACATCTCTGACTATTCAGAGAATAGAAGATTCTATTATTAGATGATAATAATTTTTTTTCTTCAAGTTACATCTCAATGTCAATCTCTTCCCTACTCCCCCCTCTGGTCCCACCCTTCCACCATTTCCCCCCACAACACCCCCCATCCACTTCCTTTTTTTAATTTTAAGTTTACAGTATATCTTTTTACCCCCAAGAGTTCCCCCTTTCAGTCCAACAAATGGCTCTTTCTATTATAACAACAAATACAATATAAAACAACAGAAATCATTAGGCCACGATTATGAGAATTATAAGGCTTAGCATACATTTGCAATGTCCAGTCCATATGTATTTGACAACTGACTTTAACATTTTACTATGCAACCATCTCCAGGTCAAAGACCTCAACCTAAATCTGGACACACTAACATTAATAGAAGAGAAAGCGGGAAAAGCCTAGAACTCATTGGCACAGGTTACAACTTCCTGAACAGAACACCAATAACTCAGGAGCTAAAACAAACAATCAATATATGGGACCTTATAAAATTGAAAAGCTTCAATAATATTTTTTAAAATAAGATGAAAATAGGATCATAGTACCATAGCAAATGAGGAAGAATTCTTGAGCAGGTAACAATTACACAGATACCTGCAGCTCTTTGCTTACTTCCATGAACTCCCATGTGCTTATATTAAGATTACTTACAGAAAAAGGGAGTGCTTTTCACAACATCAGCCAGAGGAAGTTCTAGGTAATATTTGACAGTCATGGCATTGAAGGACTGGTGTCAGCTTATGGGTTGCTTTCCTTACTGTACCTATTGCTACGTCACATTTTGGAGCTGCTCACACTCTTGTTTGTAGGCTGAGGTTGCTGTGCAATGCTGGTCCCCTCAGTGAGTGAACAGGCATCTGCTACCTCCCATCGTCTATGTCGTCCCACATACTAATGTCACTTGTGTTGGATTGTGGGTTGTTTAATACGTTATTTCTTCTACATGTTCACCTGCATAAAACACTGGTGTAACTTGCTTTTCACATAAAAATGTAGTATGAAACTCACTGTAACACTACTTATTGTAGGAGTTAGATAAATTAGATTTAGGAAATATATAGGAGTTTCTGATACTGTCTCTTAATTCGGGACCTGAAGAGCATTATCAGCATGAAGTCAGCAAAAACAGGAAAGACTCAATAGACTGAAAAACAAGTTTGAAGTCAGCAAAAACAGGAAAGACTCAATAGACTGAAAAACAAGTTTGAAGTCAGGAAAACAGGAAAGACTCAATAGACTTGAAACAAAGTATCTGGCCTGACATTGTTTTCAGCTGCTAAGTGGGCGGAGCCCAAATTAAGCTGAAACAGAGTTCCTCCTATCTCAGGACAGTGCGTGGAGCCCAGAAGAGAAGAGGCCCCTGATGCTAGAGAGCTCCAAGAGTCCTGCTGAAAAAATGGCTGGCCATTGATGGCCAGCTCTCTCCCTGAAGCAGAAAGAAGCCG
>CAJQZJ010032473.1:4169368-4201992 GCA_907164525.1 Lophiomys imhausi
GAAGAAAGCATGAAGCCTTATTTAAGGTGAGACTGCAATAACCAACTACCCTGACGAACCTGCATCTGAGAGATCCAGAAGAAGGACTGCTAAGTGTGTTAAAGAATCTACAACAAAGACTGTGTTCCTGACGACTGAGGACCTGCCCCAGAGACTGTATCATTCTAAAAGGTTATGAAAGTAGTTGTTATAATTATCAATAGGTTTAGTGGATAGGTTAAAGGGGTTGTAGGAATTTGTAGGATTAATAGCTAAGAAATTGTTGGTGTTTTTTATAAGTGAATTTAGTAATAAATAAATAAGTGTTAAATAATAATTTGAAAGTTCGGTTACAACTTATGGAACTTTATATAAGTAAGCATATTTGCATGAAATATTTCTGGGCAATGCCCCAAAATATATTAAGATTTTTAGTACAGGAAAATCCAGATTCCTCTCAACTCTATACTGAAACTGTTTTCCTATTTTTCTAGTTCTTGAACATCTACTTACATTCCTGTGTGACAGTGTCCTATTCCAATTTCAGCAGCAGGACCATCCTCTGATAAAGACAAAGTGATATTTCCTCTACTTGCATTTATCATAAATAAGAAAAAACTACTTATTTCTATATTCAAGTTCTCTATATTTATTCAATATGGCTTTCCAATATATCAAATTGAAATTAATGACCTTAAATGCTCCGTAATATGAAGGATGACTATCAATATGATAGTCCAATATAATGGAGGAAAGAAAGAAACTGGAATGGTCCATGCATATATGTATCTATATACAGATTTATATATTAAAGTTCAACTTTCTACCTTATACAAGTGTATAAATAATGAGAAATACCACAATAGCAATATTATTTAATGTTTTTTGATAAATCCTCAAAACATAGTTCTTAGACAATACATAGTCTTCTGTAATTCAGAATATATTTCTACACATTCTTTTTCATCTTTCCACACTGTTATTTTTCATTATTATTTATTTGAGAATTTAATATAATTTTTATTGATAATCACAGCCTACTACTGTTATTCTGCTAAATGCACATATATTTCACTGACTTATAATAAATTATCTTTATAATCATAGATTAATTCATCTCTCAGTCTTCATCAGAGAAGCTTCTATCTGTAGCAGATGGTAATTAATACAGCCTCCTACAACTAGCAAAAGTGCAAGTAATAAGATTCTGTGAAATGTTCAGTCCTAAGTGATTTACCCCCCTCCTAAGGGGAGGAGTTCATTATGTAAGAGAAGACAGAAAGAGTGCAAAGACTGGAGGCAGCTTATAACCACAAGAAATAGTGTCTTCCAGACCCAGGAGGGCAGATGCACATATGAATTCAGTGGTTATGAGAGTATGTACAAGACCCTTGAAAGGTCAAGCCAGACATAGGTCTAGGTAGCATGGAGAAGGGAGATGAGCATGAGGTCTTTTCCTTAGCTGAGGAGCTATTGGCCGCTGACAGCAGCTGAGAGAGAAGCAGTCAATTTTCTTTTAGAGTACAGATCCTGGTGAACTGACAACACTCCAGTGGAAGGCCACAGATACATGCTTTTCTCTGTATCAAACTAACTTAAAGGTCTTATTATGAGACTAGTAAAAGTGATATACATCTATACAAAGGCAAAAATTAAATGTGCATACATATGCATGAGCCTACGTACCTATATATATGCATGTACATCTACCTCTTTTCTTCACACAGAATTCCGGTTGGGACCATATGAAGCTTAAACTAAGCAAGATAGTTGTCAAGTTTGTAGATTCTGATAACGTGCTCTATTATGACATCTTATTTAGGTAACATCACTTGTTGGAGAAGGCAACAAAATTGTCTATTTTTTTGTTATATAAGACTAATTTCATGTTTGTATGGAAACTCATTTTTCATTACTTCTATGGAAAATGTATGAACACACACTAATTGATATTGAATTATTATTAGCTACTTTTCGGTGCATGATGTGTATATGGACATACGACAACATATATTTGGAGGTCAGGGGACCATTTTTGTGGAGTTGATTCTCTTCTTCCACCTTTATGTTGGTTCCAGGGATGGAACTCAAGTTTCTAAGGAAAGTGCCTTTAACTGGCAAGCCATGCCACGGCCCCTATGAACCGGATTTTGAATGCTTTACACTTTCTAGTTAGGAGGCAATGTCTTATGTTTCAGTCATGAGTTAATGATTAAGTGTTAGCAAACTGATCAATTCTTAATGCAAACTGAGACTTAGTCAATTTAACAACATAGAAGACTATCCTTTTGATTTATCATTCTGACTAGAGTTATTTATATATAATATATACATAAGTATTTTATATATATATATCGAAACAACAACAAAAAGGATATATTACTGTATCTAACACATTTTACCTCAGAAGTCATCCATAGGTCTCTCTACTATTATAGATTTAAAAAAGATCAATTTCTACAGTATCTTATTTCTAATACCTTTTGCATGCTTTATCCTGTTTAATATCCATAATACTTGTGACTGAATAAGTTATGATCATTTTCATAATCCATAAACTGATGCTCTGAACATTTAAGTAACTTTGCTAAAGCTATACAATGAGTTTGTGCTAAAAGCAGATCTGGTCTCACTACACAGAATGTTTATCCTGTCCTTACTAAGTAGGCTAAGATGCCCTATTCAGATTAGCACCGCATATTTCCTTGGAAAACCAAAGGAATAAAGAACGCAGAATCATCAATCCTAAGAATGCATCTATTCTGGAAGGTTTCCAGAGAGGCTCAAATAGTCACTGTGCACATGCAGTTAAGAAATACTCAACTTAGTGTGGCATTAGTCTATAATTGTGTCCTGACAAAATTTATATCAGTCATATAACTAGAAAATGTGGCTAGATCTTAATAGTTGTACAGTTAAATTCTCTGATTTTTTTTACTTTCAACCCCTACTCTTCAATGAATCTTATCTGCCACATTCTTTGAACTTTCATTTTTGTTTTCTGAGTACACAAATCTCCAGTGTTTTCATTTGCAGATTAATCTCAGCTATCCATTCTCTGGGCTGAGGACTTTTTCTAAGATCAACTAGGAAACTTTACTCAGCAGTCTTTCAATATCTCAGCCCTAAGATTTCTATTGAAGGACCTCATCCTAAAATGCTCAATTGTCAACCTCAAGACGTCATACATTTACCTTCTGTTTCTTAGGGTTAGGGTTAGTGTTTGCGGCTAAATTTGCCACCTTACTAAATAAGAATTCTCTATTATTCTTACATTGTGTGTTAAGTTTGTATTTCTAACTTTTTATATTAACATTTATCTGCCTTTATTAATATTATCTTATACTATATTTTGTACCAGCCAGCACCTACCATACTGTCATATAAACAGCATTTGTTATTTATTTTATTTTATTTTTTTACTTTGAAAAACATTTTATTTTAACATGGATTTTAAAGATACATTTCTTAGAAGCATTTTGATTAACATAAAGCATTTTATGCTATATATTTCTTATTATTTTTCATAATATTTTTATTGATTATTTGGGAATCAGACATCATGAAACGTGAGTACTGAAAAAATATTTTTTTTTTGCTAAAAGATCATTATTTATTGATGCATGATTCAATCACCAGTAAAATTCTTTTTTTTTAATTTCTTCAAGTTACATCTCAATGGCAATCCCCTCCCTACTCCCCCCTCCCGTCCCACCCTTCCACCCTCAAACCCCCATCCTCTTCCCTTCTTTTTTTTAAAGTTTAAGGTATATCTTATTTCCCCCAACAGCTCCCCCTTTCACTCCAACAAATGGTTCTTTCTCTTATAATAATAGATACAATACAAAACAACAGAGGTAATTAGGCCACAGTTATGAGGGTTATATGGCTTAGCGTACATTCCCAATGTCCAGTCCATATGTATTTGGCACCTGACTTTAACTTTCTACTATCTAAACATCTCCATGAGTTTAAAGTTCTATATCTAACTCAACATTCATACTAACTTGCAACACAATTTTAAAAGCATCTTCCTAGATCTATAACACTCTCTTGACTCCTAAACAACTCAGAATTTAATTATGAGACTCTAGCTATTCTTCAACCACCTCAGAGACCTGAAAGGGATAAATATATCTGATTTTATAGGAAGTGCAGGGCCTGCAGCTTCCAAAACTAAGAAATGACATACCAGTGGCTTCCTGGACAGTTCCCATTTTCTCTCCATACATTACAGCATCGATCTTCAGTCGTTTAGCCCCGTTTCTCTGACAGACATTGATTGTAGAGCAGGGGTTATGAAGGACTTGCCTACCCTGTCTTGGCAGAGCTAGGCTGTTGACTTACCTGCTTCCAAGTTTTGTCCTTTTTGGACAGCATTCTATGTACAGTTGGAGCAAGGGGCTTTTCCTACCAAGAGATAGGCTTGCGACTAATTCAATCATCTCCCACTGGAGATTCTTCGATGCTCATCTTGTACTTGGAGTAGAATAGGTGGTACTGTCAAGAGTTGATATGTCTCGATATCAAAAAAATCTAAAGTTAAGAAAACATCTTTGAATGCCTTATTCTGCAGATCTCTTGAGGTTTTTGAACAGGCCCTATCTATCTCTTATATTAGGATAAGCAGATGTTGCTTGTCTCTTAGCAGCTTTATTTCTGATTAGCTTAGAAAATAACTATAATAGACTGTGATAGTACCTAACACAATGATCGGCTTGCATGACTATTAGTTTACATTTCTTAATTATCCTAAACGGTTTATGACAATTAGTAGCAAAAGGCCGAAACTTCACATTTCATTTTTTTTCTATACCCCCTAATCCTTCCATCCCATTTCTCTGGGGTGGAGTGTTCCTATATAACAGTCCCTCACCTCAGTTCAGAGGTCGGATGAGGGCCAAGAGCCTCCTCATTCATTGGGGGTCTACGAGGCAGTACCACCAGTGAAAAGTGTCTCATTGCCTGGGAGAGAGAACTAAAAAACAAACAGACAAATAAGCAGACAAACAGATAAAAAAGGATAAAAAATAGAAAATATAAAAATAAAAAATAAAAAGTCTATGTCCATGTTCCCTTTGGTGTGTTAGTTGTAGTATTGGTATCCTCTACTATACAGCTAAAATCCTACTATAAGTGAATAGATGCCATATGCGTCCTTCTGAGTCTGGGTTAGCTCACTCAGGATGAGCTTTTCTATTTCCATCCATTTGGCCGCAAATTGCATAATCTCATTGTTCCTGATAGCTGAATAATATTCCATTGTGTAGATGTACCAATTTTTTAACCCATTCTTCGGTTGAGGGACATCTGGGTTTCTTCCAGTTTCTAGCTATTACAAATAAGGCTGCTATGAACATAGATGAGGAAACTTCCTTATGATTCCGTGAAGAGGCATTTGGGTGTATACCCAGAATTGGTATGGCTGGGTCCTGAGGCAAAGCTATTCCAAGTTTTTTAAGATATTGCCAGACTGACCTCCATAGTGGTTGCACAAGCCTGCACTCCCACCAGCAATGGAGTAGGGTTCCCCTTTCTCCACACCCTTGCCAGCATGTGCTGTCATTTGAGCTTTTGATCTTAGCCATTCTGACAGGTGTGAGATGGAATCTCAGAGTGGTCTTGAGTTGCTTTTCTCTGATGATTAAAGATGTTGAGCATTTCTTCAAGTGTCTCTCAGCCATTAGGATTTCAACCTTTGTGAATTCTCTATTTAGCTCTGTCCCCCATTTTTTGATTGGATTATTTGGTTTCTTGGCATTTAATTTCTTGAGTTCTTTGTAGATTTTGTATAGTAGCTGTCTTTCAGATGTGGGGTTGGTGAATATTTTCTCCCAGTCTGTAGGCTGTCATTTTGTTCACATTTGTTATTTTCAAATACTATTATTGGTTGTTGGTCTGGTGCTATGTATTGTAATGCTAATTACTGGCCCCCCAAGATCTGGTTGCTTGCCAGCTGAGCACATTGTCACTTATACTTGTCTTTGTTGTGTAAACCTTGCTTTATGTATTTTAAAGTTGATGTTAATAAAGTTACCTTGGCCTTCACCAGTCTTTGTTGTGTAAACCTTGCTTTATGTATTTTAAAGTTGATGTTAATAAAGTTACCTTGGCCTTCACCAGGACACAGAGAGGGGTAGGCAGGGCCAAGGTTTGTGGGCTTGGAGGTAACAGAGTGTAAGTCTACAGGCATTTCCACTAGCCTGACTTCAGGGGTCCTTCAGGATCCTAATTGCTTACATCATCAGCTGCCACCAGGTATGCAACACTTGGCAGGATAAAAGCTTCAGTCCCTCTCTTTCCCATTCTCTTTTCTCCATTTGTCTTCCCCAGTGTCTTTATAGTTCTCCCTCTGCCCTCCATATCCCCCTTTTCTTTCTCTCTCTCCTCATGGCTCTGCCCTTAATTTTCTACCTTAATAAACCTTATACCAGACCGTTGGGTAGTATGGTGTGATTTACTCGCCGCAATATCATATCATTTGTTGGCCAGTACTCGGATAGGCTCTCCTGGCAAGGTGCTCTAATGCATGCAATGGGACCCTATTCTACCTGCTTCATTTAAGTCACCTGTCCACAGGGTTTCCTTCACACTTCCCTGATGGTTAGGTTTCTGCATCCATCAAGGGCCAATCGGTGAGTCCTTTCATCCTCTACCATCAAGGTCATACTTTCTTAACAGGGCACTTTGCCTCGTCTAACCTTGTGACAACCTGGTTAAAAAGCTTCTACTGACTTTTCTGGCCCTGGTGGCTTCTTCACATTTGTCCCTGGCTGTATCTGCTTGGGCATTTTGCCCTGGTCCCTGCCTAATCTCATCATGACCTGATGAGATAGTTTGTACCTCCAGTACTGTCTTTGCCTCTGGAACATCTTGGAGTTGGCCTGGACTTTTCCCCTCCCCCTGGGAACTGTGTCTACCTTCTAAAATTATTAAATTATACTGCCCAGGCGATCTAAGGAACATGAAATATTCTCCTCTTCTGAGCCCTGTTTCTCTTTCTCTTCCATTGCTCTTTGCTGATTGGAAACAAGGGTACCTGCTCCCACCAATGACTGCTTAGAACCAAGACCATTTGCTGCTCCAAACCAACTGGTGATCTACAGGCAGCTGATTTAACCACTTCTGAGTTATGTGCGGACCATTTGCCTGTGGATTTGGTTCCAAATTCTACTTAGAGTCTGATTCCTCCACATGGCTCCTACTCTCGGCCTCCCATGTGGACCCATTCTTCCCTCCCCTATCCTGCAGCCTTATTGCCAGAAGCATGTTCCCTCTTCCCTTCATGGACTCAGACTAACTTGGCAAACATTGGCCAGAAATTGGCAAAACTGATTTCAGTTTCTCACTGCTACAGACAGGTGATTCCCAAATACTTTACACATAAGGTCACCTTGCTTTATACTCCCAAAACTTATGTCCCAGGCCCTTCTTTTCTCCACTCTTAAAAAATCTTTTATCTCTAATCAACCATGTTTCTTCACCATCTTACATGACCATAAGAAACAACTGAAACTTCTTAGTCCTAATAAACTCTGTTTATTATTGTTACCTCCTTTTAGACTAAGAAACCAACAAATCACATATTTTAGATTGTTAGTGGAATTTTTTATATGATGATAGAAATTCAAAGTTATATTTTTACAACATACTGTGTGATGATTCGACCCTGGTTTATATGTCTAACTACTTATGTCTTTCCTAGTTATTACATATGGTTAAAACTCATGACTCAGGGCTAGTAATTAAAAGCTTGTGCTTAGATAATCTTAAGCCATATGACACAATTACAAAGATACTCTCAAGTTGAGTTATTGAGATATACTAATTCTAAAGACATTGAATAAAGTTGTTTACACTACTGTTCAAACTTGACTTTATGGTTATGCTCTATGTCTTTTTTTTAAATTATGATTATGTCTCTATGTCTCCAGTCTCAAAAAGTTTAAAAATCACTGCCTTAGAATATTCTTAGCCTTGTTTTTGATAATGTTCTTAAGACTTATGTAAGGAGATAGATTAATATAAATTAGATTTAGAAATATCCAGGGGTTTCTGATATAGTCTCTTAATTCGGGGCATGAATATCAAATTGGCTGTGGGCAATTAGCTTATCAGCTTATAGACTAAAAACAAGGTTGAAGCCAGGTGAAACAAGGAAAGACTTTATGGACTAACAACAAGGTTTTTGGCCTGGCATTGTTTTCAGCTGCTAAGTGGGCAAAGCCCAAATTAAGCTGAAGCAGGTGGAACAAGGAGTGATCCTATTTAAGGACAAGTGGATGGAGCCAAGGGGGCCCAATGCAAGAGAGCCACATGCTAGAGGGCTGCATGCTAGAGAGCTCCGATGCTAGCGTTTTCTCATGCTAGAAAGGACAAGGAGTAGTTTGTATCCTCTGATGGAGAAAGTGCTGGTGGACTGATGACCAGATCTCCCTGAGGCAGAAAGAAGCTGGTGAGCAGAGAAAGCCTCAGCAAGACAGCAAAAGGCCAAGGACTAAACCCTGTGGCTCAGCTTTTGCCTAGAGGGATTTGACCTGTCCAAACAGTGGCCTGAACAAAACTGTGGCCGGCTTTAAAGACTGAGGCAGAGCGGCAGAGTTACTGATACAAAGGAAGTAAGTTTGCCTACAGACAGCTGAGGTCTCTCAGAGAGAAGAAATCCTAAAGCCTTATTTAAGGTGAAGTCACCATAGCCAATTTATACTGACTGATCAACGTCTGAGATATTCCAGAAGAAAGACTGCTAAGTGCATTAAAGAGTCTACCAAAGAGACTGTGTTTCTGACAACTGAGGACCTGCCGCAGAGACTGTATCCTTCTAAAAGGTTATGAAAATGTTGTAATAGTTATCAATAGGTTTAGTGGTTAGGTCATAGGGGTTGTAGGCATTCATACGGTTAGTAGTTAAGTAAGTGTTTATATTTGTTTATAAGTAAATATAGTTACTAGTAAATAAGAGTTGAATAATTTTAAAAAGTTCAGTTACAGACTTAACATAGCTTTAGACATTTGTAAGCTAAAGACTTTTTATAAACTAAATCATACAGGATGCCATAGAAAGGTCATAAAGTTCCCAGTGTCTTTAAGAACTCTGTTTAATGATTAAAAGCTTTTATTTTGATAATAGAAGAGCTTAAATTCAGAATTGTGATTTTTAGGACTCTAAACCTAACAGGGATAAAACCTAAAATCCCAGTCATTAATAACAGGATGAAGAGGATCACAGGAGAGAGGAGAAAGATGGAAGATGAAGGAGACGCCATGGGATATAGCGTGACGAGAAGCATGTGGCAGAGAACAGCTTGTTCTGAGAATTATCTGATGGAAAAGATCCATCCCAGAAAGGATAACTTGTGGCTAAATAAATTGGGTTGTGTAGCTGAGTGGTAGCTAAATCGTTTAGAGGGCTAAGATCTGCCCAGCACCAGTGGTTAAGGCATATTAAAATCCAACAGGTTTCTGTGTGTATATTTATAAATTGTGGGCTAAGGAATACCATCACTGCCCTAGTAATCATAAGTATCAATTGTAAATATTAATAATTTGTGCAATATAATATCCTTGCCTTACTATAAATAGTACATATTCAATCTCATCCTTTAAAAAAAACTATACTTTTTGTACTAATTATAAAGTATAAAATACATGTCAGGGGCTTAAAACAGGGGAAATGACATAAATAACTTATTTTTGCTTGTATGTTTTTCTTTTTATTCTTTCTGTCTGTGGACTGGTGTATACTATGCAACAGGCTGGTGATGAATCCTTTTGTCGGGTTAGTAGAAAGTGCCAACAAGCCAGGGCCTTGTGTGCCCTATTTGTTTAAGCTTTATATCAAATCTACATATAGCTAACTAATATTCAAAATGAATTTTCTTTCAAAACCCAATGGAGACCAAAGGCAAATATTAAAATAGAAACTGATAAGAAACTTTTGGTAAAATGAAAAGTCACTTACAGGAACCAAGAATTTTTTAATTTCTTCCAGGGCATGACTCATCCGTGAATAAGCTTCCCCGGGTGGAGCAAATACTTCAATTAATACATGGAGTTCATCACTAAGGTGCGCATACTTGGCCTCCCCGCTCTTCCTCAGCTCTTCTTCCTGTGAAGAGGTTATACTTAGAATTATGGATTCACTCATTTTGCATTGATTTAACATTTCTTGAGAATATGACACAGGGCCAAAATCTAAGCACGTTTTCCAAAAGTAGAAAGTCTCTGAGAAATAAAAATCTGCTTCAAGACAGTTAACAATCTTCAGATCATTCTTCAAAGTTGGATTTTTAAAAGAACCTGCCTCATCCATTTGTTCCAATGTTATTGAAAAATCCTCATCCATAACATTATATCATCCACAACAGATTTTAATCAGCTAGAAGAAATGTTAACCTTTTGAAGCCAAGAAACATAAATGCTGTCAATTCTTGTACATACATCATTATGCTTTTGAAGGGCAAAGTTCTTTTTGTGTCTGGTATATAGTGCTTTTCAAATAATAAATAAATTACCATTGACTTCTGCAGGGAAATCAGATGTTAAATATTTGTAGCAGGTTATAAAAAAAATGGTGAGAAACAAGGGCTATCTTTTAGACAGTTCTTCCATTGTCAAGAGTATCACAGAGGAAAAAAAGCCCCCCCCCCCAAAAAAAATCAAAACAAACAAAACCCTCATAGTTTTAGAATGTCAATTGTTTAAGAAATACAAGTAGCTAAGAAAACAGTTTTAAAATTACTCCCACCCTGTTCAGCTCTGTTCCCCATTTTTTTGATTAGATTATTTGGTTTCTTGGCATTTAATTTCTTGAGTTCTTTGTGAATTATGGATATTAGCCCTCTGTCCTATGTGGGGTTGGTGAAGATCTTTTTCCAATCTATAGGTTACTGTCTTGTTCGAATGACAGTGTCTTTTGCCTTACAGAAGCTTCTCAGTTTCATGAGATCCCATTTATTGATTGTTGGACTTAGAGCTGGAGAAATCCCTAATGGCTGAGAGACACTTGAAGAAATGCTCAGCATCCTTAATTATCAGAGAAATGCAACTCAAGACAACTCTGAGATTCCATCTCACACCTGTCAGAATGGCTAAGATCAAAAACTCAAATGACAGCACATGCTGGCAAGATTGTGGAGAAAGGGGTCACTCTTCCATTGCTGGTGGGAGTGAAAGCTTGTACAACCACTATGGAGGTCAGTCTGTCGATATCTTAGATATCTTAGAAAACTTGGAATAGCTCTACCTCAAGACCCAGACATACCACTTCTGTGTATACATTAAAAAGATTTTGCACCAAACCACTAGGACGTTTCCTCATATATGTTCACAGCATCTTTTTTTGTAATAGCTAGAAACTGGAAACAACCTGACGTTCCTCAACCGAGGAATGGATAAAAAAAAAAACAAAAAACAAAAAACTGTGGTAATCTACACAATGGAATACTACTCAGCCATCAGAAACAATGAAACCATACAATTTTCAGCCAAATGGATGGAACTAGAGAAGCTCATCCTGAGTGAGCTAACCCAGGCTCAGAAGGATGCACATGGCATCTATTCACTTATAATCAGATTTTAGCCACATAGTACAGGATAACTACACTACAGCCAATGTACCAAAGGGAACAGGAACATAGACTTTTTTTTACCTGTCCATGAGACACTTTGCCCTAGTGGTGCTGCCTTGTAGGCCCCCAGTGTATGAGGAGCCTCTTGGCCCTCATATGATAGCTGAACTAGGACGGGGAACTGTTATGTAGGGACACTCCAGTCCAGAGGAGTGAGATGGAAGGGATGGGGGTAGAGGGTAGAAGTGTGGGACTGGGAATGGTGGAAAGAGGACACTGTGATGGAGATGTAACAGATTGATTTCTGTGATGTATTTCCAGGACAACAGACACTGAAAAGTAGAGTAGGTAAAAGGAGAGAATATTGGAGACTGAAGCAATCTAGATATGAATTAACAGCCATGGTGTTTTCTTTTCTACATGTGGTATTTGAGCCTAGAAGTTTAATTGTGTGAGCTTTAATACTTCATCCCAGAAACAAGACAACCTAACTATCTGTGATGATGCATGTTGGCCATCCTGGCTACCTTGGAGCGAAAAGCAAGAGAAGCCAGATTTCAAGACCCAAATGGGCACAATAGTGAACTCTTCTCCCACCTCACACAAATATTAAGCCTCTAGAAGAGGTGCTCTAATCTGTTTCAATTCACACTGGAGCATTACCAGTGCCAGCAATCAGAAGAGGCAATCCAAGTTGAGTGCCTTCAAATATTCCAATTGAACACATGCCAACTGAGCTAAAAGAGGAAAATACAAATACTTAAATAATAATAATAATAATACAAATGATAAATGAGTAAGTCAACTTTAGATTTTCATGTGAAGATGATGCTTGATAATGTAGAGAAGTTTCAAGAATAAGTCCCTGGTATATTTTTAATACCAGAAAAGTTAAAGGTATTTTCCTACCCTCGAAAGGAGCAAATCACTTGATTATCATTTTGTTTTAAGGGTTTGAATACTGGAATGTGGTCTGCCTGACTATAAAGACACATTTTTAGGTCAATTGTATATTTTTAACATTTAATTCTCTTGAGAGAATATTATCTCAAAAGTTACAAATAAAATCTTGCTTTGATGAAAGGACGAATGTGTGAGTTAGATGTTAATTTAGTTATCAGGCTAACTCAATGAATAACATATTAAGGGGTTATATTCTTGAATAATATTTTAAAATCAAAAGTTCAAACGCTTTGGGAAAGTAAGGAAAATTATTACAATTTTGTGTCTTAGATGTTTCAGCTTTAAATAGTACAAGGCCATAAGCTGAGGGACTCAAACAACCGACTACTGACCCTATGGGCAAGGCAGTCTACAAGGGTTACAGACAGCCATGTTCTGTATTTTTGGGTGACAGTAAGAAGGCTGTGGTTTCTTCTTTTGCTAATAAGAACACTGATCCCAGCATAGAAGTTTTGAACTTATGCACCCTGTTTAGGTCCTGTACTCTTAACCAACCAGAGTAGGGATCTATGCCTTCTGTTCAAGAAAATACAACATACACATATCACCCATTGTACTAAGTTCACTGTCCTAAGCTGGTAAAGTTCAAATGATTTATAAGGCTATCATCTACAGAATGTTAGGACATGGTCATGTTATGATGAAAGAAGAAATTGTGTGGCAGTTAACCCACCCAATTTGTGTTATGATAACCAGGGTTAATAACTCTAGTTTTTTCCATGCATTAGCATATAAATTTGGCAAATTTTGATTCACTATTTGGAGTGTCCAACTGCTTACCCCCAAAGATCAGAAAGTGGTAAGAAGAATCACACAGCAAGTAGTAATTACACATCATGGTTGCTAAATGTTTCATCATCCACATCTCATGTTCAAAACAACATACTAAATCATATATGAACCAAGAATTTCATGCCTTCCAAGATCACAATTAATCCCCCACAGTACCTTTTCCAGTGATACAAACAAACTAAATAATAGAAAAGTTGAAATGCATTATGTACAGTATATGAAGTTTTATACTTTGGTTTTTACTTTAGCAATCATTATTGTCATATTTTATCCTAAGAGTTATAATTTACTAAAGTGATTTTTGTAGGCATTTTCTTCTTAATGCCCAAGGGATCTTTCTTCTAACATAAATCTTTTTCAGAAATAAGACCATTGTCTGCAGGACTTTCACCATCAAGAATTTCATATAAACACACATTTATTATTCATATTGTGGCCAGAATGGGATTTATCTAAATCCCTGGCTTAAAAGCATTTTTAAATAGGCATATGTAGAAAACTTTTAAATCAGTATAAATAAGTAATACAAATTATATAAACACAAAATAGATACATGTAAGTACACAGTAGAGAAGCAATGGCTGGATGCTAAGCAATTTCTCAGCTCTGGTTCTCTGTACTTCCAAATACCTGGTCCCTTTGTACTGAATGTAGTAAGAGTTCTCCTGAGCTAAAGTTTTCAGTGTTGTAAATGGTCAGCTCTATGAAGGGAATCTTTTCTAAATGGTTACAAATTTCACATTCAATAGGTTTTCAAAAGGTACAGTTTGAGAAGATGTTGAAGAGAGGCACAGCTATCTGGCAGTCTTAAGGTTTCTACTGCTTCGATGAAACAAGCCACAAGTTGACCAAAATACAAGGTTGGGAGGAAAGGGTTTATTCTGCTCATGCTTCCATATTGCTATTCATCACCAAAGGAAGGCAGGACAGGAACTCAACGAACCTGGAAGCAGGAGGAGATGGAGGGATGCTGCTTACTGGCTTGTTCCAAATGGACTGCTCAGCCTGCATTCTTATAGAAGCCAGGACCACCATCCCAAGAAAGTCATCAACCACAATGGGCTGGGCCCACCTGCATCAATCCCTAATTAAGAACATGTGGTAGAAGTTAGGCCTTTTTAGTGAAATTAGTAGGCAGTTCAGCTTAGCATAGGGATTTGGAATGGCATCCTTTGAGGTTGCTGAGATGGAAACATGAACTACCCTGTTGAAGGGTGCGTGGCTACAAAACCATGAAAACCAGGAGGCGACCTTGGTTGTCATGACAACAGAACTGCTGGGAAATCATGACTTTGGACCCTCTGCCAGTGATCTCAAGATGATAAGACAGACTCTAGCCTGCTTTTCTCTTCCTCCTGCCCTCACCATCTGAGCACTCATGCTGAAGAAGAGCACAGCAAGGTGCACCATTAACAGAGTTTATACTGCTATAGTCCAAGGCAAAGGCCTGACATAAAACCTGCTGAGAGTTCCTTGAAGGCATCTGTTTGTGTTGGGACCCAGAGCACTGGAAAGTGAGCGAGGTAAATGGAGTTCGAAAGCTGCTTGGAGAGGCTTGCCTTGGTCAAAGAGACCAGAGGCAAGTCTCAGCTATAGAAATGGCTGTCCTTAATTTGGTGGTTGGAATAGATTGATTTTATAAACCGGCCACAATTTGTTGGTGGAAATAAACTGGTCTTACAAACTGGCAAAGTAAGGTCCAATGGACTGTAAGCTTAAAAGATGTTATCTGATGGTATTAGGACCATAGTTCACTTGAACAAACTTTAGTCAGGCTTCAGAAGCCTGGGAATTTTGAGTAGGCCCTGTGCTCCAGGTCAACTCACCCCAGAAACTAACAACATTAACCCCCAAAGCTTGGATGCTCTAATGGTTATCAGGAGGCCAAGTTCCCAATTGGGTATGGTTGGTTCCCAGAGCAACAGGGAGAACAATAGAAACCCCAGGTTGCCAACAGTAATGAGTTTAGAAATCTTTACCTCGTTTCCTAGGTTACCTATGCTAGCCAATCAAAGTACTGTTGCTTGATGATGCTTGATTTTGCCTTGCTAAAACATATATATTCTGTTTGGGGTCTCCACCCTCTCCTTGCATGGAGAGTCTGTGAGGGAGATCCCAGCATGCTGGCCAATAAAATCCTCTTGCATTTGCAATGTTCTCAAGTTCCTGGTGATTCTGTGGTTGCCCCACATTCAGGTTCAGAAATCCATTTCTTGAACCTAACAATGGAACTGGCGGTAAACCAAGCCACCCTGCATGGACCTATGCTAAGAATATTAATATCCTTTTAAGAAAGTTAAAATAGTGCTAATTAAGGGTTTTAGATAGGTATTAGAGTGTTCTTAGATAATAGGGTGTTCTTAGACTTGAAATTTTAGAATATAGGTTTTGGAATATAGGATTAGGTATATTATAGGTGATTGATGAGTATTAATAAATATAAGTGTGATAAATAAAAATATTCTGTTATAAGAAAAATGCCTTGCGGGCTTGCCTAAGACCCAGTCTTATGGAGGCAACTTTCTTAATTGTGGTTTTCTCATATCAGATGATTCCAGTTTGTGTCATGCTGACATAAAACTATCCATAACACTGGCCTAAGTAACTACATCTTGAACCCTTGATCATCAGGGAAGATGTTTTCCTTCTTAACCACTCCTCTTGAGGAACTTTGGGGAGCAAAACTAATAAGACCTGTACACTTTTATGAAAATGGACTTAAACTACCTCCAACTAGTGGAGAACATCCAAGTCTCACTTTACCCATGCCAGGGTAATTATGCCTGGTGGTAAGGTTGCACAAGAGGAAGTCACAATCTCAAGAAAACCAATGTGGTTCCCTTGAGAGAAGACAGTGATAACAACATCAATAATGATTTCTTGGGCCCTGACTAGAAGACCCAGAAACTGACATGATTATCAAATGGTCCACATCTTGACCAGGGATTCTTATCATACAGACCACATGCCTTCATGCCTCCATTACTCCTCTATGTTAATCCAAAGCTCATATCAGTACCCAGGAGTCAAACTTTCAGTCACTAGACCCTCCATTTGCTCTTCTTGGCATTAGTGAAATTATTTACCCTTCAACTTTCCAATGCACTGATTGTATCTAATGCTTGTGCTTTTTACCATTATGTGGTCCTGATTGGCATAATAGGATGGTTGGACAAGTCTTGATTGTGGAGACCCCTGGAGCTAGATTGTTGCTAAGGTTATATAATCAGTGGAACTAGGAATGACACCGAAAAAACAGTCCAGGATTTTGACATAGACAAATCAGTGTTGCAATACTGAAATTTACGATTGTAGCCTTCCTCAATGGTAACAACACTGACTGGGAAATATCAAATCATACACTGTAGGTTACAGAAAGGGTACTCTTACTCTCAAAGCATACAACAGTCTTGCTATTAGAAATTGTGCCCTGATAAAATAAAAAAAGTGCTGTTAGCTCCTCAAGGAAAGCAAGGGAAAAATCTTGACCTAAGGGAATTTAGTGGACAGTTTTTGGACAGTTTTTTCAGCCCTCCTCAAGAATTGGACTTCTGTTGATATATTGTATCTGAAAGCCAAATACTAAGGATATTCATGAATATTTAGTGGGAACAAGATATTTAAGAACAATATTATTTAGTATTATCACTTCTGTGACAAAAGCAACTCAAGAAAGGTTTGGTTTTCCTCGCAGTTTGAAGGGGCAAGCCATCAGAGGATAATACATGGAATCAGGGAGTCTGAGGCAACTTGTCACATTGCATTCACGCAGAAAGAGGAAAGTGATGAATGTTGGCAAATTCCTGTTGTTTTAATCCATATTAGTTCTTCCAGAACCCAAACCCATGGAGTGGTGCTGCCTACATGTATGATGTGCTCCCCTATTTCAAGTTACCCAATGTAGAGAGTTCCTCAAAGAAATTTAGCTCTAGAAACTACTAAAGACAATCAAATTAACTCGATATTAAGCCTCTAGAAGACCTTCTCTAATCTGTTTCAGTTCCCACTGGAGCATTACCAGTGAAGCCGAGTGCCTTCAGATATACCAATTGAACACGTCAGTCAAGTTACAAGAGGAAAATACAAATACTTGAATAATGATGATGATGAACACTTTTTAGAAGGAGAAGGAGAGATAAAACGCAGTTATCAAACTGTTTGATACAACAATGGCTGTCTGGATACTCCTGGCCTAGACCTGCTTGTTAACACCTGTAACCACAATCCTTGAAGAGATCTCTACAACTAAGCCTACCCCTGCCAGCTCCACACTCCTAGCTCCAGATGATGCATAGCTCCTACACTGACTATCTTTTGTTAACTTCCCAGAACATCACCTGCCAGAACCATCCTCATATTCCTGGGTCAGCACTGTTGATAGCACCTGCATTCCATTTCTATAGTGAGCTTCCCCAGGACCAAGCCCTCTCCTGGCACCTCTACACTCCCAGGTCAAGCTCTGGTCACTCAGCTCTTGTATCCACTGACCCAGTGAAAGACTTATACAAAGCAAACTCTAAATCTCAGAAGAGATTGCCGGAAGACACTGGAAAATAGAAAGCTCTCCCATGCTCATGAAACCATAGAATTAACATTATGAAAATTACCATTCTAAAAAAAGCAATTTAGAACTAATATAATCCCAAAAAAATCCCTGTGACATTCTTCACACAAATAGAAAAGTACATCCTATAGTTCATATTGAACTACAAAATAATCCTGTGGAGCTAAAGCAAATTTGAGGGAAAAGGGGGAAAAATACTTAAAGGACTACTATGCCAGATTTCGAGCTATATTACAGAGTGATACTAATAAATGTAGCATAGTACCATCACTAGATAAGATTAATAGAATAAAACAATACCAAACATGGTGCATGTAACTACAGACATGTTTATACTGATATTTAACAAAGATGCAAAAAATACCCACTGGAGAAAATACAGAATCTTTTACAAATGGTGCTAGGAAAACTGGATATCTACATGGAGAAAATTAAATTAGAACTATGTTCATCTCCCTGCACAAAGTGGATCAGAGGCCTCAATGTGAAACCTGAAGCATTAAAACTTCTAGAAGAAAATATAGGCAGTAAGCTACATGATAAAGGTATAAGAAAGGACGTTCTGAATAGTACTCCATTTGCTCAGTAAAAAGGCCAATAATTGACAATTGTTCCTCAGAAAAGGAAACAATTAATTGGAAGAAGCAGAAGCCCGAAGAGTGGGAGAGAATCTTTGCCAGCTATACATTTGACAGATGATTAATAACTAGCATATATAAATCATTTTCAAAATGTCAAGAAAACAAATGACCCAATTAAAAAGTAGGCTATGCATTAGAAGAGTTATTTTTCAAAAGAAGAAATGAAAATGGCTAAGAAATGTCTTTAAAATGTTCAGTAGTGCCTGGGAATACAGTAGCAGCTGAGAAAGCTTACTGCTTGTTCTGAAATCTGGGTTTTAATTCTAGCACCCATATAAGGTAGATAACAACCTCTGATAATTCCAGCTCCACACAACCCAACACCCTCTTCTGGAATCCATAGGCATCTGCATGCATGTGGTACACAAAAATTCATGCAAGAACACAGGCATAAACATAAATAAAAAATATTTTTGAAACAATGTGTTTAACATCCTTAGTAATAGAGAAATCCAAATTTAAAATATTTTGAGCTTTTATCTTACTCCAGTCAAAATGGTTAAAATCAAGAAAGCATTTGACAATATATGCTGGGGTGGATATGGGGAAAAGCAAGCCATATTTACCGTTGGTGAGATTGTAAAGTAGAAGGACTTAAGCTGATATCAACCAGTAGATTAAACTAAAACAATGACTGACATCAGGCAGACATTCAAAAAAGCTAACTATGAAGGAAACTCCACAAACATTAAAAGCAAAAGGTAAGAGAGGTAGAGGACAGAAGTTCTAACTAACTATCGGGTGAGCAATCCTAATGGAGTCATCTACAGCTCAGCTCCTACAGGAGGCTCAGAGACCATCATGGAAGTGGGAGGGGCAGAAAGGATACAAGAGGCAGAGAACCAGGTTGCCTGGTGTGAGAGAATGTGTTCTCTATATGACAGGGAATCTGCCTTCATGAAATTTCAAAATTATGGTTACTTAAGCAAAAAGGAGCAATGACAACAGCTATTGACAAACAAATGTGAATAGAGGAAATGTCACAAGGCCCTACTCTAACATGAAGAGTTCCAGACAAGCAATGATGCCCACAGAGGGAGAATCTAGTCTCTCCCAGTACAAGCTCCCTTATAGGTTATCCAATTTCAAGTAGTTAGCCCTAAAATCTGACTACAGTTCTACACAAAGAACTACACTGAAGAATCAGCAAACTATATTTAAATGTACATATGTATACACACACACGCACGCACACACACACACACACACACACACGCACGCACATACAGGGGCACTACACACATCTATATGTAAATGTATGTAAAAATAAGTTAAAAAGAGGTAATGGATTTGCTAGGAATTCGGTGAGTTCAGTAGGAATTGAAAGGGGAAGAGGAAGGAACATAAATAATTTAATGAAGCTCTCATATATCAAATTCTCAAAAAATGAATTAAAAAATGAATCTTACCACAGTGTTTTTTTTCTGGGAGTACATAAGCTGATACCATTCAACAAATTAAATTAAGAAAGCAATGACTGAAGTCAGGAAGACTTCTAAAAAAGTTAAATGTAAAGGAAATTTCATAAACAAAAATAAGAGACAAGAGATGTGAAGGCAGGCCCAAGAATGTGAATATCTAAGTGGTAGGCTTTCTATGGTGAAATCAGATTGTGGGAGAATAAGAGCAACTTAAGATTTAAATTTTTTATTTCATTATGTCAGTGGTACTGGACTAAATGAAGTCTCAGAAGTAATCTTATTTTTGATTTGAAATAGTGTCTGCTTAGGTAACCTAGGTTGGCTTGGAATCCACTTTGTAGCCCAGGCTGGTCTCTAATTCACGATCATCTTATTTTAGCCTCCATGAATATTGGTATTTATAGGTCTGTGCCACAGTGCCTGGCTTAAAATCTCTGAATAAATAAAGTCAAACAAAACATCATAAAGATTATAGAAACGTTCCCAGGAGAATGATCTAAGTGGCATAGGATTTCTAAATTAAGTTGAACTTCAAAAGAGAGAAAATAAACACCTACCAGATTATGTAACAGAGCAAATTTTTATTTACTATTCAGAAATGCCACCCAGCATTTAATTATCCTTCTTCATTTTTAAAAGATATTATTTTTATTTTATGTGCATTAGTATTTTGCTTGCATGTGTGTCTGTGCCCCATGTATGTGGTTAGCCTAAGAGAGCCAGAGAGAGAGTTGGATCTCATAAATCTGTAGTTACAGGTTTGTGAGCCAATATGCAGATATTGAAAATCAAACCCAGGTACTGTGGATGAGGAGCCAGTATTCCTCACCACTGAGCAAATTCTCCAACCTCTAGAATTATTTTGTAACTGATATTGTGTGTGTGTGTGTGTGTGCGTGTGTGTGTGTATGTGTGTGTGTGTACATGAGTCCCAAAGCATAGGTGTGCCAGCGAGTATGTGTAAACAGTAAGAGGACAACTTTTGGAGTATGGGTTTCTCCTTCCACTGTAACAGAATCTGTGCCCATAAGCAAAAGAAATGCTGCTTACCTAGAACGAGGGTAAATTTGGAAAGTACAGCTGACTCTCAGAGGATCTGAGAGTTTGTTTTGCATTCCAAGAAGAGATATCCTCAAGGAAGGAAAGACTAAAGGAAGTCTGAGAGTGGCATTTTGTAAACTGGAATATGGCCCAGACAGGTATTCTGGAAAGAAGATTATGAACCAATTAAGCGAATATAGCTAGCAAGCTAGCAAGGGGATCTAAGCGAAGCCTCTGGAAGCGGATCTGCAGGGCTGGAAATTCCTTATCAGATGCTGACAGGGCAAGTCATCACCACCAATCACCAACAGAAAAGCAAATACTGTGAGTCCCAAATGGCAAAAGGCCAGTCCCTGCTTCTCAAAGACGTTTTGGAGACAGGATGTCAATTTTGGAAAGAAAGGAAAAAAAAAAAAACCAAAAAACTTGTGCAAACAGACATATCTGTGGAGGAGATAGAAGTTGGATACAGAATGAGATGTGATCCGCTGGGCTCAAGTACAGCGACTGAGATAGGCAGGGGAAGTAACAAGAGCACAACCTAACGTTTTGCAGGGTTGTTTAGATGTTCCCCCACAGGGACGGTGACAGCTGCAGACAGATCAATTTGGCTCTTGAGATGTCATATGGAGCGCTGTACTTTGATCAAATACATTACGTTGTTTATCAGACAAGCAGACTGAGAAGCAAACGCCACTAGGACCTATAAAGTGGGTAACCACCTACTAGAATATCCCTGGTATTGGTGTGAAAGGGCATGTACATTTTAGTATAGACTCAAGGTCAAGCAGTAACAGGAGGAGAAGAATATATGCTTTTACTTCAAGCTTATGAAAATCAAACTTGATCATATCAGTTCCCTCATAAAGCCTCTACTGACAATTCCTTTACCTAAAGTTAATAATTTTAACATGGAATTCACCTCTATCATCCAACACTAGCTTAGCCAGTTAGCCAGTTTTATCTTCTGTCACACCTTTGTAGACACCATTTTCAACTGGAAGTCAATTCTCACCCATCTCTGAAGTAATTATTGTTTTTCAAGTCCATATTGACCTTTGCTCTTGCAAGGTTCAGAGCAAATCTATTCATCTGGACTCTGGAGACAGCTGAAACAATTGGTTCTTGGAGTCCTAAGTAGACCATCTCCTAAAATGATGGTATGCCATTAATGTTTGGAAATGTCTTAGCAATATGGGTTATTGGGGAGGAAGGGACTCTGGAATCAGAGCTGGAAAGTCAAGCATCAGAGGAAGGAGCCAGCGGTGGTGGGCTGTGTCTGACAGCCTGACTCCAGGATGGATTGGATGGTCTCAGCTGTCAGAGATGACGTAGCCTGAAAGGCAATGTGAAAACCATAGTTGGACAGAAGCTGAGCTCCATCAGGCTGCAGCCTAAAAGTATGCTGAAGATCAGCTGTCTCAACAGCAGCAGGACAACTCTCAGCAAAACCCAGCCACAGCTCCAGAGGAGGAAGTCTGATCAGAATGTCCATAGCAACTGGAAACAATAGAAACTCCCCAAAGTCCTTTTGACAGCTGAGCACCTGCATGGCTAAGTAACTTGAGGATCTGATTGGAAACATCCCTTTTTTTTATGTTTATTCATTGCACCAAGTTACATCTCCATCACAGTGCCCTCCCTCCACTGTGGCTTAGCCATGTTCCCTTCCATATCCAGGCCTAACAGCTCATAGCTGATTGGTCCCTTCTTACTCCTAATTCAATCGGTTGTAATGTAACTGCCTCTGTATAAGAAAGTGTGCACACTCTGGACAGTAAGACTCATGGGGTTCATCCAGAGAAGGAAAAAAAAGAATGCTGTCTTCAAGACTCACTGGAGACAGTCTCATTGGGGGCTTTCTGAGCCTGAAGCTTCTACTTCATTCAGGGAACTTAGTCATTCAGGGAACTTGGTATCAGGACATTTTATCACATCAACAGAAAAGTAACTAATATAGCAGGTAAGGGAAAAATATATATCCATATCAAATTCCAATTTCATATATATATGAAAATTTCAAATAAAATTATAATAAAAAAGAAGACTTTGGCCTTTCAAACATTGTCTTATTGCATGAATTTCCCATTTCTGTTCTGAGCTTTTCTTTAACAAAAGTAGCTGGAATTATTTAGTAAAAAGTATTTTTATGCAGGTGGCAAAAAGAGATGCAAAAATGTAATCAAATTCAAGTATATCAATAACTTAGAATAGAATATACTTGCATTACATTATTTTTCTGGTATGTTCACCTCTGATTTTTGTTATGGACTGACTGAGTGTTCTATAGATGCTGGCACATACACACAAGGCCCCCGAGAACATGGAAGAGTGAAAATCCTTGGAATACGTATGACATCTGAAACAAAGCTTCAAGTGCTACATCTTACCAGGAGGGTGAATGTGAACATGGCACTGGAGCAGCTACAAAAGTTCTGTCTGTCTGAAAAAATGTGTTTGAACAAAAAAAAAGTCTTTGAAATTCATTTTACATTGGAAGAAGTATAAGGCAGTGTGTAAGAACTCAGACCTACATGTAGGTTCCTCAGAATACTTCATTCTTTCTGAATGTCTTTCTTCACATAGCCCAGAAATATCCCTTTTCTCAGAAGAGCAACATGGACTTTTCCAGGTTTTATTCACTCATTCTGTTCTAGGAAGTGAGCATCTGAAGATACAATGTGAATAGAATTAAACAAAGGAATCATAATAGTTTAAAATGTTAGATGTCTATTACATAGGACTGACAATTAGAAATCAGATACCAAAAAGAATCTACTGCCACTACCCACCCCTGCTTCTACTAAACCCTTACTCATCCCTGCCCAGTAGATCCAACAGAAGGGCATGAACAGTCACACAGTTCAGCAGTGATGAATAAATATTGAAGGTGAACATGAAGGGCAGGAAAGATACAACTTTCTCTTACTAATTTTTTTGTGTAAAACCATAAATAGGATTGTGTGTGTGTGTGTTTGTGACAGAGGGGAGAAAGAGAAAGAGAGAGAGAGAGAGAGAGAACATGTTTTCACCTGCTTGCTCCTGCCAGTAGTAACATTGATAGTTCAACCTTTGAATATGAATATATGAACTCCCAAAAGGATACTTGTATCACAAGAATAGAACACTGAGTCAAGCTGGAGTGTGGATTCAGATATTAATGGTGCTTTGCTATTTCCCTTCCTGCCACCTATTCAGGGAAGTCATTATGAAGATTATAATGTAGAAGAAACTTTCCTTAGTGAGATAACTATAATGCACAAGGTGAATTACAGTCCCTCTTCGGGATGGTCACCAAAATTCCAAGAAAGCCTTAGTAGTAAAGGAAGGTTTTCTAAAAATAAAGGTTATCTAACGTCACAAGCTACATCAGTCTTAAAAGCTGGAATGAGAATAGCATCACGATATAGCTCACATTGAAGCAGCATCTCTCAAGCCAGCCCAGACTGGCAGTGGAGGTCATCCATTTCAAAGGTTAACTACCAATAGAGGGAATTTAAGCACTTGTACAGCGATTCTCTTTCAGCCAATACAATCTGGGTCTTCTTGGAAAATAAACAGCAGGTAGTCCACTTCATGGCTCTACTCTGGTCAATAACCTCACACTCACCATGTGAAGACAGTGCATTATGAGTTTCTGGATAGACACTGACCTGAAAAGCTCATTATTTATGTGGATACCTAAAGTATCTACTGATAAAGAGTCTGCTCTGTGAAACAGGCCAGAAGAAAGATTGCAAGAGTTTGCTAATAGACACCATGTACATGTTCAGCCATTTATGTTGGTCCACAATGACTTATTTTGGGATAAGGTAATAACTAACACGCTGTCTACTGAGTTACTAAGTTAGCATTTTGTGGAAGAAGATGAAAATAGATCCAAAATATCCAATAAGGAACTAAAGTTACAAAATAGACAGTAGGGGTCTCCTGCAGGGGTGATAGATTGGAAAGTGTGATCTGGAGACAACTTAGTGCTGAGCCGGATGCAGAGCTCCGGCTGGAAGGTAGGTCCCATGGTAAGAGATGAAAAGAATGATAGATATAGTATATTAAGAAGGAAGAAGAAAATCAACAAGTCTGAGAAACAGAGCTAGCCGATGCAGTTTAAACACAGGAAAATAGAATCAAAATGAGGTGGGAGATGCAGGAGGCATGGCCCAGATGTATGGATTCTGTGGCCACACAGAGTTTGGAAAGAGGAGGGCTGTTTCTTATTGTGGATGTGCACACTTGGGGAGAGTACCCTTTGTTTCTGAATTTTGCAAGATTCAACAGATATATTGCCAAAAACACAGTTAAAGGAGAATAGTGGTAACTTGTTTAGTTTTAGAGTGATGGATTGCTGAAATAATATTTTAAAACATAAAATATAATATTTTAAATAGAAGTGTATTATTATTATATTTTTAACAAGTGATTAGTTAGTTTTTAATTTTAATTAAGTGATTAGTGTCTACTTTCCTAACTATAAGAAGTATAGAAGAAGAGGCACCCCATTGGCTGTGCTTTGAAGAATGACAAGGGTTTGACTACGAGGAATGGGAGTATTGAAAAGGAATAGCGTTAAAGTGATCTCACTCACCTTGTTTCAGAGAGACCCTTTACATCAGTTTCCTACCACTGTAATAAATGGTACCTTCTTCCACTATTGAAAATGACCATGTTTAGCAAGAGATGGTTTGTGCTAATAACAAGCAAAGTTTTACAGGTAGGGTAACATGCCTTTTGGTCAAAAATTAACAAAAGTTCCTTATTTCATGGGCAAATGTCAGAAAAGCTAAGAACAGAGGCCCAGTTGACATAATTGAGAATTGGACTCTCCATTATTTAAATGTTCGGTTGCCGTATCTGCATTTGCTTTTCATGCATCCAGAGGCTGACATGTTTTAAACCTGTTTCCCACCATTATTGAGAAGTAATATGTCTTTAAGAGTCAGTTGTCATGAAAGGTTATTTGATCACTGTAATTCAAGAAAAGGATTCTATGGTTCTTGTATGATAAGTTAGTTCTTGAGAGACTAGTTTTTCATAAAGCTATCCTGTGTTCTTGGTCCCTTTCTGACTCCCTTCTACTTTTCAGTATTGTTATGATGTAGCCATTGAAGTCAAGAATGGTGTAGAAATGATACTGTTTCAAATTCCCCATTACATAAACTTTAAGCCAAAATAACCTTTCTCAGTAAAAAACAAATCAAGTCTCACCGATATGCACTTTCAGTATAGTAACACAAAGTGAACTAATTCAGGAAGGTATTTTAGACACATTATGAAGAAAAATGGCAATTAATACCATGTTTCCATAAGTGGAAGGCGCCCAGCATTTATGAAACATTACATCTGACTAGGTTCAAGTTGACTCGCCCTTCACCATTCTTTACCCCATAGAGAGATGTCTCACAACATGCCTTTGAGTTTCATATTACAAATTCATTGATTTCTTGACTTTAAAAAATTCAATTTGTAACAGGAATGCTAATCTATGAAATATTTCCATCAATGCATCTACAGATTAACTAATAACACTGGTCAAAAAATAAGAGGTCAATTAACTGAACAAAAGAGCTGTTGAGATGCAGACTGCAGTTGGCTAAGTGCACAATATAGATGCACAAATAAAGATCACATTCAGAAGCAACACTAGTATGTTTCCTCTGACTTAAGAAAAAATGCAGAAATAGTTTTACTGTTGAATAACGGAGTACCTGTGACATACAATGAAATTCCCAATTGAAGTAGTAAGGTGTTGTGATTTGGATTTGAAGCAGACCCTGCCAAAGCCTACATGCTAAAGACTTGGTGGAGTTGGCGAATCTAACCTCTGAGCAGTAACTTGTGCATGAGGGCTAAGCCTTCCTCAGCTGATTAGCACATTGGTGGGTGCATACTGTCAAGGGGTTATACAGAGTTGGTAGAAAGTGCCTTAGTTGTAGAAAGCAGGTCACTACAGCCATGCCTTGGAGAGATGTGTTCTATCATCTCCCTTTTTCTCCCTCCCCCCTTCCTCCAACCCTTCTATTTCTGGTGCAACAGCAAAGTGAGAAACTTTGATTCACCATAATCTTCATCACGGATATCCTATCCTACACACACAGAAAAAAGGAACCCCAGTATATATTTCTTCCTTTAAACTGTTTCTCTTGAGTATCTGTCAAAGGGAAAATAAACTAACACATTGTATCACAAACACCAAACTGAAAATGAAAACAATATGTTAACAGAAGCATTTTAATTACCCAAAGTCTGGCTAAAGAAGATGCTGTTGTCAAGACATTGATAGATTCATTAAATATATGAATAGAATGAAAAAGATAACATTCTTTAAATATACCTATACCTAATATGGTTAACATTACAGTAGAGCTTGGAACATTTATCTATATTCCTTATTGTCTTCATGATTACGTGTGTCAAGTGCCTTGTATATGCTTTAGCATTAGGATCAGGTGTTCATTTTATGGTCTAGATGGTTAATTAGTAATTGAAAAATGAAAATGCCTCACCTGTAAGGAAGTAAGGGAAAAAAAAGCTTATTCCAATTCAGAGTCCAATTTGTTTAATGAAAATTTCCAAATGGAGTTAACTGTTAGAACTTTTTCCTTCTGCTATTGTTACTTTTGTTACCTTGTATCACACAGAATCATGGCCTTTTAAAGAACAACAACAACAACAATAACAACAAAATGGACAAGCACAGGAATTTTCAGCAACTCAGCCTGATGTGTTTTCTGATTAAGAAGTGCATTGTGTTGCCGGGCATGGGCGTGGTGGCTCGTGCCTTTAATCCCAGCACTTGGGAAGCAGAGGCAGGTGGATCTCTGTGAGATCGAGGGCAGCCTGGTCTACAAAGTGAGTCCAAGACAGCCAAGGATACACAGAGAAACCCTGTCTCGAAAAACCAAAAAAAAAAAAAGAAAAAAAAGTTGTGTTGTGTCTGTCATTGAGCTTACGAAGCCCAGCTTGATAATTCTCCTCTTAAACAGTATCTACAAGTTTAAGATAGTTTTACTCAAAAACAAGAGAAAAATAAGTATTGTTTTGTTTCTGAGTAAAGGTACATGGATTAGCATTTTGAGGGTGTGATGGTCAAAAAATGTCCCTGTCACCATTAAAGCTCTTAAGGAATGATTTATTACTGACTCTGAGCTTCAATGAATAGTCTCTAAAGGCTCTTACAGCTAACTGTCAGAGTCATATGTCTCATGCAGCCTGTGTATCTTGTATAAGGAAGTGATAGGACAATTTTGGAGAAAATTACAATATTCAGAATACATCAGACTTTTAAAGCCACCTCATTAAAAATTCTTTAGGCAAACATGGTCCTCATACCAGGTGGAAATAAAGTTTAGTATTCTGTACATCAAAGTAAGTCAATCTCATGATGAGGCAGTCATAATTTTATGATGAAAATATAGATATAAATATTATCACAATCTTGTGCTTACAGTAGTACCAGGAATGAAATATATTTACTTAACTATATGTTTAAATTCAAAGTTAAATTAATAAATCTCTTCAAAATTTCAAAGCATTTTGGAGATGATTAATGAAATTTTAAAAAGTCGTAAGGGCAATTAAACCAATTTTTAAAAAAGAATCATTTTAACTCATTGCACATATACTTTAATTGAACATGGTAAACATAGTTCATTGACACCATTTTATCTAAAATACACGCGGTCATCATTTCCTATGCTCTTAAAAAATTCCAGTCAAAGTTCCTGGAAGATAACAAGTTCCCTCTAATGAAGTGAATCATCTTGTCATTAGGTCTTTCTTTCCTTAAAGGATCATTGTCTCACCAATATTCTCTACTGTTTATAATCTTCAGGTCATGATTTAAATCTAAATACATAGACAGCAACATCAGTATGGATTGTCTTAGTCTTCCTTTCTGAGATCTCTTTAATATTAATTGTCCACTTGTTTTTTCTTTGCTTGTGATATCTAAAGTCACACCAAAAATTTTAGTTTGAAATAAAGAAAATATTAAGATGAAAATAATGGCATTGTATTTTAATTCATTTGCAAGAGTAAGATACACATTGTCCTTGATATTTTCTAACTTCAAATCACAAATAATACTGTGAGTTCATCTCATAACTCTACTTTGTATCAGTATATGTGTCTCTATGGACATATTTTAATTGAATCTAATAAGCTTTGGGATTTGTCATAGGTCTAAAATGTATATTACTTATAATCTATTTTTCTCATTTTCTTTTTGCTAAACTCTCTACCAATATAGATTTATAATATGACTAAACTTCTTTCACTAAGGCAACTACAGATGATTTTGAAAATTTTCAGCAGGTGGTGTGGAGGAAACTAATGGCTTGGTCTAGACAATGATTTGTCACATTGACACTAACATCATTGCTTAGCCAACAAACTCCACTGCTCATTTTCCCACAATATTGAGATAATCATCTTTAGCATCAATGAGACTAGTCTCAGGTAAATTTTGAAGTTCTTGTGGGTATCACACTTGCATGTACATTAGCAAACAAGCAATTCTGTGACGAAAACTTGCAATCAGATTTTCATATTCACTGTGTATAGTTTGTTGAACAGCTTAATGTTTGGTTATATATAATTTTAATTTGGAAGCACCTTAATGCCAGTTAATAAAGAATGTCCTTTTTCTTTATAAACTATAGTGTATATAAAGTGTATATTGCTTTTATGAATACATAGAATTACCACTATTCTGAAATTTTATAGTTTTTCTTGTGAGTACTTAATAATATTATTTTCATTATTTCCTTAATTGCATCTACATTGGACAACCAACTCAAACTAGATAACAAACTGTTAGTCAAAAGGTTTTTGCTGACACAAACTGAAGTGTAAAGCCAGTTATAGAAGCTTCTCACAAAACTAAAGCTAGGACCAGGGAGATAATCCATAAATAAAGTGGTAAAGTGTCTGTTCTAATCACAAAGATCTGAGATTGGATCTGTAGCACCCATATACAGTGCTACATATCTACAACCCTAGTGCTGAGTGTAGGTGTTGGAGACAAACTGACCTATGGAGATCACTGGGCAATCAGTTTATCTTTATCAAAGAACTACAGGTTCAGTGAGTTTCCTTTCCAAAATATAGGTAAAGAGCAACAGAGAAAGATGCCTGACTTTATCCTCTGACCTCTACACTCATGCACATGTATGGGTCTGTGACCCATAAACAAAAACACAGTACATACACAAACCAAAAATAATCAATTAATGAACTAATTAATTAACTAATTTATTGATAGAAACTAAATTATCAGGAATATATCCAAAGGGAATTTAATCAGTATATGAAAGAGATATTTTTAATTCCAATTTTCACTGCAGCATATTTTACAATAGTAAGAAATAGAAAAGGTTAAATGTCTGTCACCTGGTGAACAAATTAACAGAACGTGGTATCACACAAAGGACAACCACTCTGACAGAAAATGTGAATGAAATTCTGACAGTTTAGACAATATGGAAGTGGAAATCACTATACTATGTGTAGTAAATTGTGCCTTTAAATTGTATGTCTCACACTGACCAATCTGAAGGCTGAAATATTATGAGAATGTTTCTTCCTATTAGACATCAAATGTCATTTTAAAAGTGCAATTGATAAAGTGCAAGGTATACGATTTGTAAGTTCTCCAAAGGAACATGGCTTCACTTGCCTCAATAGTTGGCTAGGTTTTCCGTATCAGGCATGATTTCCCTCTTGTTGAGTTGGTCTTAAGTACAATTAGAGAACTATTGGTTAGCAACAAGGTATGTGTGCCATTATTGCACCATTAAGTTTATCATACCATGCTGGACCTTGTTGTGCTTCATAGGCATTATAGGGTAAGACTCCTGGTTACTTCTCTACAATGGAAATTTGAATGGTGTCTTCTGGCACCATGAACACTAATTCTTGGGAAGGAGACATTTCAATCAGTTCCAGTGCAGGAGCCTCTGTGTCCTGTGTCTGAAATTCATGGTTTTTCAGTAATAGGGTCTTAACCTCTACCTTGGAGGGCAACCAAGGGCAACAGCCATAGAATATAATGTTTTGGGAGTCTCACGAACATCCCTGACCATTAACTTAAAAGAATGTCTCTCATGCCTGATGCTGGGTTTTTTGTTAGATTTTCTTTGGCTCTTGAAGGATGCATTATAAGTTCAGAAGGGAAATTTTAATTTAAACTATATACATATACATATATATATATATATATATATATATATATGCTCCATCACTGAAAATTGTGTTGCTACTGAAGCTTATTGTCTTAATTAGTTTTCTATTGGTATGAGAAGACATCATCATCAAGGCAGGTTATAGAAGGAAAGGTTTAATTTAGGGTTATGGTTTTGAAGGATTAGGATTCATGATGGTGGAGCAAAGACATGGCTACAGGAACTGCTGAGAGCTTAAATCGTGATCCACAAGTGGAAGGCAATGAAAGAGACACTGGGAATAGCTCCCATCTTTTGAAACCTTAAAGTCTGCCCCACACTTTCTCCAACATCTCCTAATCCTTCTCAAGCAGTTCTACTAACTGGGGACCAAGCATTCAAATATATGAGACTATAAGGGCCATTCTCATTCAAACCACCAAATTCCTAACCCTAACCCTGAGTATATGGGGGCTAGAGGTTCGTCTTTAGCCTTTGCAATTTTTGCATTCTGTCCTTTGAGATGCTTTTGGATTATTTTTGTGTCTTCAATCAAAATTATGAATGCAGAATCATCATAATGTAAAAAAAAAATAGGTTTGGAAAATTGTTTAGCAGGTAAGGAGCTTCTCGCCAAGCCTGAAGACCCAAGGGTTTGATCCTTGGGATCTGCACAGAGGAAGAAGAAGATCTGTTCCGGGTACTGTTCTCTGTCCTCTTGCTCCCCCCCCCAACAGAAATAAATAAACAAAACAAAAACTGACCACCTTCTGATTGGATTTAAGGCTCATTCCATAAGATGGAACTCTAATTTGACACCTTTCAAAAGGTGAAGAACATGTAGATAAATAGGTAAAAAGCCATGGGAGAGAGGCTTTTAATATTATTCTGTTAAATGTGCACAGCATTAAAGAACTCGTTAATGATTTTTTGTGTTAGCCATTGAGATGTTAAGAATGAAAATGGTCTCCAGAGGCTCATATGTTTGAAAGTTTCTTCCCCAGTTGGTGGAACTATTTAATAAGGATTAGGAATTGTGGCCTTGATGAGGGAGGTTTATCACTGGAGGTGGATTTTGAGGTTTTAGAGCTCACACCATTCTGAGTTAGCTCTTTCTCTCTTTCTGCCTCCAACTTGAAGATATGATGTAAGTTCTCAGCTGCTTCTGCTCCATGTCTGCCTGCTTGCTACCTTGCTAACTGCACTATTATTATGAATTTACTCTCTGAGACTGTAATCAAGTCACCAATTAAATGCCTTCTTTTGTAAGCTGCCTTGGCTATATGGCTACACAAAATAAAAATTTAAGACATCCATAGATCTGACCTTCTCTCAATTTCTCATCAGGCAATCTTCTCCTGGCAGTAGATGCCAATTAAAACAGGTTTTATTTCTGTTGTTTTGTATTGTATTTATAGTTATAAGAAAAAGAACCATGCCGGGCGGTGGTGGCGCACGCCTTTAATCCCAGCACTTGGGAGGCAGAGGCAGGC
>CAJQZJ010032473.1:4211386-4225101 GCA_907164525.1 Lophiomys imhausi
CTGGGTATATTAGTCTGGCTGGGCACCTATGTTCTCTCAGGGCTTGTCGGACATCTGTCCAGGCCCTTCTAGCTTTTAAAGTTTCTGAGGAGAAGTCAGGTATGATTCTGATGGGTCTGCCATTGTATGTGACTTGGCCTTTTTCTCTTACAGCTTTTAATATCCTTTCTTTGTTCTCTACATTTGGAGTTTCTATTATTATGTGGCGTGAGGAGTTTCTTTTCTGATCTAATCTGTTTGGTGTTCTGTAAGCCTCTTGGATTTTTACTGGCATCTCCATCTTTAGGTTTGTTCCCAAACCTAAAGTTTTCTTCTATGATTTTTTTGAAGATATTTCCTGGACCATGGAGTCAGGAGTCTTCTCTTTCCTCTATGCCTATAATTCTTAGGTTCCATCTTTTCATTGAGTCCTTGGTTGCTTGGATGTTGTGGGTGAGAGATTTTTTAGCCTTCTCATTTTCTTTGGATGTTGTACTGATTTCTTCCATCGAAACTTCCATGCCTGAGATCCTGTCTTCCATCTCTTGCACCCTATTTTTCATACTCACATCCGTAGTTCCTATTCTCTTCTCTTGATTCTCCATTTCCTCTTTTAACTCTGACTGTGTTTCCTTTATTGTTTCCATTTCTATTTTCATGTCTTGAATGGTAGTGTTCGTTTTGTACATTTCCTTCTCCAGTTTGCTTGTTTTTGTCTGGAGATCTTTCATTGCTTTATCCTTTTCCTGTTCAAGCTGGGTCACCTTGGCTTGGAGCTCTTTAATGATGTTATTCGTTGTTTTGACTTGTAGAATTGTGGCTTCTTTGAATTCCTTCATAGTTTTAAGTTCTTCTTGAAGGGACTTCAAGAAGGGACTTCACTTTCCATAATGTAGAATTGTCATCGTTTTCATGTGTTTCAGTTGTGGTGAGGTGGTTCGGGCTGGACGGAATAGCGTTGCTTTCTTTTGTTGGCGACATTTCTCTCTGTTTTTTTTTTTGTCTCGGGCCTCTGGCCATGAGGAATTTTTTTTTTTTTTTTTGCTGTCTTCTGGACTTGGGTCCAAAGGGGGCACTGTGGTGTAGAAGTTGCCTTACTCCACCCCTATAAGGTGAGTCATTCAGTCCCGCCTCCCAGGTGGGGACCTAATTAATTCAGGTGGTGGAGCTGTTTACAAGTATGCTCTTATTCCTTGCTGGAAGGGCCTGTACTAGTACATAAGACCGATATACGACCATTTCAAATATCTTGCAGTTGTCGGGGTTGGTTCCTGTAGCGGGTATGTCTACAGTTCAGCTGCAGTAGCCTTGCTGCTCCCGCGGCTTGGAAACTGGCCAGTGATGTCACTGACTGCGATTGGTGGTCTGAAGGCACTTTGCAGGGGATCTCCCACTCACTTCCAAGGGTCGCAACCTTTTGCTAGATAATTGGATTGTCTGTGTGAGACCTGGGAGTGCCCAGCAGGGTCAGGATTATCTCTGCGTGGTTTTTGAATCTGCCGGCTGGGTATTAGGTTGGAACTTACCGGAGATTTCTACTTTTGGGGGGATGGGTTATCCCGATTCCTGAGTCCAGAGGCTTCCTAGCGTGTCTGAGAGTTGGAAGGGGCGTCCTGCCCAGGCATCTTCCGTGGTCCCTGTGTAGCTGGGTGAGATTTAGAAGGGGTCGTGCCCTTTGTACAGCATCCTGCAACACTTGCCGCCTTGTGACTGTTGACCCCGAAATCAAAATACGCCCGCACCGGCCGCCGCCATCTTGGATCCCCCAACCCATCAAGTCTTATCAGTGAACTTCAGGTCCAATGAAAGACGCTTCCTCAAAAAATGTAGGGAGCCTTTGATGAAGAAAGCTGAGGCCCACAAATATCCTCCATAGGTTTACACATAGTACACACACACACACACACACACACACACACACACACACACACACAAATATAAATTCTCTAAATGGCAGGAACTGTTTGAATTGAGTTGAATTTATTCTTTTAATCCACCTTTACTTTATTCATCATGTGGACTATAAAGTCATATTAATATTAATATGACTTATAATATTGAGTATCATAAATCAATTATTAATATTGAGTGTCAAAATAAGTGGGAAAGTGACAGACAGCATTAACTAACATAGAATTTAATGTCCCTATGTAAGTAAGGGGTGAAGTGAAAACTTGTTTTTGATTGGGATGCTTACTTCACTATGGTCATTGTCATCACAGGGGTGGGAAGACTGTCGAGATAGAATTCATGTGAAGCCTTTGTGTCCACTGACACACTGACTCTCTTCTACCCTCGGATTGCTGGTAAATAACTTCCAGCACCTATAAGCAGTTACGTCATTTCAATCTTGTCCCTACTTTATAAGCAAGGTTTGTTGGAAGCAACCTCATCATACCTCTATCACTCAAAGTGCAAAGGAAAATTAGGTTTACAACTCTTATATTTTGGCCTTGTTAAAAAAATCATAAAGTAAATCTACTTTACCTGGTTCTTTAACAATGTGTGAATTTAATTTCCATCCTAACCCACTGATGTATCAAATTGATGCCACACATCATAGTTTATTTACAACTGATTCGAAGGAAAACTTTAGTTTGCTAAATTAGTTATTGGCTCTTGAAAACAAAATGTGATTTTGTCAAATGCTTTTTCTGCATCTAGCGAGATTATCATGTGGTTTTTTTCTTTCATCTTGTTTATGTGGTGAATTACATTGATAGACTTTCGGATATTGAACCATCCCTGCATTCCAGGGATGAAGCCTACTTGATCATGGTGTATGATACTTTTGATGTGTTCTTGAATTCGGTTTGCTAGTATTTTATTAAGTATTTTTGCATCTATGTTCATGAGGGAGATTGGTCTGAAGTTCTCTTTCTTTGTTGGGTCTTTGTGTGGTTTAGGAATCAGAATGACAGTGGCCTCATAGAATGAGTTTGGCAGTGATCTTTCTGTTTCTATGTGGTGGAAGAGTTTGAAAAGTAATGGTGTTAGTTCCTCTTTGAAGGTCCGGTAGAATTCCGTGCTAAAGCCATCTGACCCTGGGCTTTTTTTGGTTGGGAGATTATTAATGACTGTTTCTATTTCCTTGGGTGTTATTGGGCTGTTTAAGCTGTTAATCTGATTTTGATTTAGTTTTGGTAGGTGTAATTTATCGAGGAAATTGTCCATTTCACTTAGGTTTTCAAATTTAGTGGAATATAGATTTTTAAAGTAATGCCTGAATATTTTCTGGATCTCCTCAATGTCTGTTGTTATTTCTCCCTTTTCATTTCTGATTTTGTTGATTTGGGTTCTTTCCCTTTCCCTTTTAGTTAATTTGGCTAGGTGTCTGTCTATTTTGTTGATTTTCTCAAAGAACCAACTCTTGGTCAAAATGTGAAACTTAAAGTATAATGAATATTTTGATGAAAACCATTAAAATGCAGATTTCTTAATCAGAATCAAGGGTACATCATATCTCCGCTATCTAGGGAGTACCAACAATATTGTATCAGTTGGCTGACAGGAAAGTAGTTAATTCGAACCTTCAACTGTTTAGCTATCTAAAAAGCATCAAGTCTGCTGCATTATCTTCAAAACTATATGTCCTATGCTTCAAGGTATATTGAACACTGGAAGAACAACAAAATTAGCATTCACATAAGCTGTCTCTATTATCAAATGACATAATCCAGTACTGAGGACTCTAAAAGAGGGAAAAACAAAAACAATTACAAGGAATTCCTATCTTCTTACATAATAGCATGTAGAGTGTGGGTCAGGGTCAGACTCTGAACTCCTTCCATGAAACAGCAGGAAAAAGTAACACATTGTCATTGATTTTCACATAGATTCAATGTATGTTTTATCATAAAAGTTCTAAATAACAACATCTCGAGTCACTGAAAACAAATGAGCACAAATTTGCCCCAGTGAGAAGTGCATCCAGTACCTTAGGTGCTTTCATTCATCAGAACTGACCCAAGGTGATGCCGGACAACTTGCTTACCATTTTAAAAGACGTAACTACTTCCCTTGCAAGCATTCTGACCATCACCCTTCCTGTGAAGGGTGGTCTACACAGCTACATGGAGGGGAGTTTCTGGAACACAGCAAGCACTGAAAATGGCAGGAGCTTCTTCTCAGTGTCTTCATTACATCAACACTACAATCCAGAAAGATGGAAGGTAACAGGGTTGCAGCCTATTGGCTACTGGCCCCATGACATAGTCCTGAAATGAGGAATCCCCTGTATTCTTTCCCACATTAAATACAAGCCTGTTTCAGGCTTATTGCTACAGACTGTCATTTAAATTGTCATTTTTTATCACCTATAAGCTGGTAACATTACTTTAAAAATAATACAAAGCAACTGAGGACAAAGGTAAGAGGGATAACATAGGAGGTTATGGAGAAAAAGGAACCAGTGGTGTTAATAGAAATTTGAATTAAGCCGACAATAATGGAAAATAGTATGGAAAGTGTATTATACAATTATAATGCAGCCTAGAAATTCCTGTACTACATTCATATGCAGAGGATATGAAATCAGCATCTTGGAGACAAATAAAAATATGCATATGTAGAGTTGCTCACAATATCTAAGGAATGGAAAAAAATCTATGTGTCTATCAACTGTTGTATGGAAAGAATATATGTTATATATTCACAAGGAAATACTACTCACCCCTAATTAATACAGATGCAGAAATTCTAAATAAAATACTTGCGAACTGACTCCAAGAACACATAAAAAAGATCATTCACCATGATCAAGTAGGCTTCATTCCAGAGAAGCAGGGATGGTTCAACATATACAAATCAATTAAAGTAATCATTTATTGATATGTAAATCAATATACGTAACCATATAAACAAAATGAAAGATGACAATCTCACAATCATCTCTTTAAATGCAAGAAACATCTTTCACAAAATCTAACACACCTTCAGGATAAAACTCCTAGAGACATTAGAGAAAAGGGAAACACCTTAACATAATAAAGGCAGTTTACAGCAAGCCCATAGCCAACATCAACTTAAATGAAGAGAAAGTAAAAACAATTCCACCAAAATCAGGAACAAGTCAAGATTGTCTACCCTCTCTACTCAAAATATTACTTTAAGTCTTAGCTAGAGAAATAACACAACTGAAGGTGATCAACAGGATTAAAAATTGGAAAAGAAGAAGTCAAAGTATCTTTATTTGCAGATTATATGAGTTTGTTTATAAATTGAACCTAAAAATTTTGCCTGGAAACTACTACAACTGATAAGCACTTTCAGCAATTAGCTGAATACCCAATTAACTCACAAAAATCAGTAGCCTTTCTATATACATATGACAGACTTAAAAAAGAAATCAGGGAAACAACATCTTTCATAATAGCCTCAATGTAAAATATCTTTTGGTAACTCTAACCAAGCAAGTTTAAGATTTGTATGATAAAACATTTAAGACACTGAAGACAGAAATTAAAGAAGATACCAGAAGGAGAGATTTCATGATGCTGGAGAGACAGCACAGTACTTAATTGGTGCTAACAACCATCTAATTTCAGTTCCAAGGGATCCCAGGCACTCTGCTGACCTCTGTAAGCACCAGACATGCAGGTGGTACAAACAAGGTCAGAATAGTCATAGACATAAACAATTAAAATAAAACTTTAAAAACAAAAACATTGAGAGATTTTAACACATTGTTGATTACCTAATAAAAGTATTCAGCAAACATGAGAACATATGACTTTGATAAAGGTCTAGAAAAAGAAAATATATACATTGTATACAAATATATACTGTAATTACATGTGCATAAATATATTTATGTAAATATACATTGATGTACTATAAATATTTGTATAATATGTAACATTTATGTAATATATAACTAATATTTATATACACACATATAATACAATATGTCAACATATGTGCATATGTAATGGGTAATGGCTGGAAGATAATGACATTTAAAGTATTCAAGAGTAAGTAATAATGAATCAATGGTGTTCATTGGCCAAATGTTCCAAATACCCACTGAGCAAACCAAAGTGATGCTGAACTCCAAACACTGGCGTATTCCTTAATAAATAGCCATGGGTGAAGGTCACCAAGTCTAAGGTGGTCTCTGCAGTCCCAACCTGTGAAGGGGACAGAAAGCACACACTACTCTTGTTCACGTTTTTTTTTTTTTTTTTTTTTGAAGGATTAAGTCCCAATAAGAAATAGTCAGCAAACTACAGCGTGATTAAATGAAACACATGAATCTTTTTATTTTTTTAAGGAAGTAAACTTATTTCTATCACCTATTTTCATTTTCTCATTACTGGAAACTTAACAACAAATGCAAAAGTGAACAGGAGTCACTTTTTTCACTCCCTAGATTGCCCTGAACCTCTGCTGAGAGGATCTGGCAATGGTCATGTCTGTCAGTCCTCTAGATTCATTGCAGGTCAATAAAAACTGCTTTGGGTAAGTCAGGAAGAAACTTAAACATAGACTAATCAGACTTTCCACCAAAACATAACAACATGCTCTAATGGGGACATTAATACAAAATCTTAATACAAAAGAGAAACAAATTCATGATTCAAATGTGAACTGAAGACAAAAAAAATTGAACATTCCTTTAAAGAAACCATGAAATTTTAAATTAATTGTACTGTGAGATGAGAAAAATATTATTTGTGCTGTCTCTTCAAAACCTCTGAAAATGAATGTCATAAAATACTGCATTCTGATCAAGAGGTATCTTTGTCTAATAATTGAGTTAGCCAAATTCTAAAACAAAATGAGTTGATACTTTTACATTATATTTTATTAAAAGGGAAATCCACAAAGTCAACACTAGACTTTACCTCATTTAGTGCAATGTTGATAAATTTTGAGCTGAACTGCTTTAAAGTTAATTTAAAATACTAAATTTAGATAACAATTTACACTGTGATAACTTTTCTTGTAAAAGGTAAATAAGTAATGAAATAACAACACTTTCCAAGTGTGAGCATGTTCAGAACAGCACTTCATTTGAATTGTAAAATTATACAGGGCAAGGGCATACCTATTTTAATACATTAATTTCTATATTTTGTTTTCTATATTTGTGATATAAAATCTTCATTCCTAGTACAAGTTTCTGAAGGAACACAATTTTATTCCATTGTTTATTAAACCTAAAACAAATTTTACTTAAAACTCCATCACTTGGTCATGGTACAAACACTCACTCTAAAAAACATCATCTTCTTCAAGGGATGAAATATTTTGGTTGTGGCTGTTTTTCTATCAAACATTAGTTTATTGTGTCTTCATCATTAAAAATTGGGAATGTCAGAGATGAAACCAATATTTTAGTTTTAGAACAGTGTGGGGCAGGTGAGCCATGCAACTGGGTGAGGCTGAGATGGACACAAACCCTGAAAATCTCATCTTGAGACTGGCAAGAGTAAGAACTGTTCCCTCCCTGTTCTGGGCCTACATGCCCTAGGTGCATATAGCCTTACAACCCTCATCTCTGCTACCTTTGAGATAGTCTCTTAGCCTTCTGGCCAGGTTTCAGGTTAAAACTTCCTATTTCCTTATAAGGACATCTCCAGCTAGCACCTGGAATTTCTCTCCATGCAAATGAAGCATTTCCAACACCACAGCACCAGCCAATGATGTACCGTCACCCTGAAAACCCCTCACTTACTCATGGTTTATGTAGCTCTATGCCTCTCAATAAAGGATAGCTGTTTCACTGAATACCATATGAGAGAAGGCTTTTCTCCCCACACTAGCATTCACCACAGGACCAAGATTTGGCTAATCTACCTGTGCAACTAAGTTTCATTCATTTCAGTTCAGTCCCAGTGTAAGAAGGTATCTATCTATCTGGACACCTCAAGGGCAGAAGCAGAATACAAGCAGGGCTGTAAGAATAGAGGCTATATGTAATAACATAGTCATAATATAAAAAGAAAACCCATAGGAACATCCTTAGGAGTACAATGTTTCAACAAGCTTAGATTACAACCACACACATGGGTTGTGTTTTTGATTTTTGCTTCTCCAAAAAAAAAAAATTAGTAAATGAGAGGAAAATATTTTAAGAAGGAAAGGAGTTTAAAATAATCTGAAATTAACAATTGATTCTTCTCTTTCTATTACTTACCCTGAAAGTGTTTGGCTTCTTTCTTCCTAAATTTAAAGGTCATGGTAACTCAAATTAACAGTGATGAAAGCTGAGTTAGATATAGAACTTTAAACTCATAAAGATGGTTAGATAGTAGAATGTTAAAGTCAGGTGCCAAATACGCATGGACTGGACATTGAGAATGTATGCTAAGCCATATAACTGTCATAATTGTGGCCTATTTATTTCTGTTGTTCTGTATTGTATTTATTGTTATAAGAGAAAGAACCATTTGTTGGACTGAAAGGGGGAGCTGTTGGGGGGAAAAAAGATAAACCTTAAACTAAAAAAAAAAAAGGGGTAGAGGATGGGGGTTTGAGGGGGAAGAGGGTGGAAGGGTGGGACTGGAGGGGGGAGTAGGGAGGTGACTGTGATTGAGATGTAACTTGAAGAAATAAAAAATAAATTATAAAAAATCTAATAAAACAAAATAATTATTTTAAAAAACAGTGATGAAAATTAAAAGAAAATAATCTAAATCTTACACAAAGGATCCCTCTGCCATGTAGTATTGGAGATGTTTCATTAAAATGGATTTAGTTATAGTTTTGGTATCCTATAATGTTAGTTAACAATATTAGAGGAATTTTGTACATGGTGAAACAGTGGTAAAAGTGTTAGATTTTGAATAGAATGGTGTTGTATTGACCAGTGTGGATAACATTGAATTTTATATTATTTCTCTTCACTCATAAAAGCTGTGTATTTCTTGATTTACTCAATTTTGCTTTCATTTTATTTATTCAGTATTATTTTATAATTTTCTGTGTATAGTTTTTTGATGAGACATACTGCTAAACATTTTTCTTATACATTTGAAAATAGGTTGTTTCCTCATTTAAATAACTACAAATTATATAAAATATTATTAGTTAATAGTTTATCTTGAAAAAACTTGCAAATGAAAGGTAATCTTGGAGGTACAAGAGTGTGAGAGTACAGTAACAGAGGGGACCTTCTCCACATTCATCTACTACCCACCACAGTGTAGACCTATCTTATAAGCAGCTGATTCAGCTCCACATTGCACAGCACCCAGGGTGAAAGGTCATGACTTAGAAGTATCACTCATTAAAGAAGCCCCTGCACAAAGCTGAGATGAAGACACTGTCCTTCTGCAGGTGGTGAGGAAGGACCTAGAGGATGTCATCCTGCCAGAAGTGGTAGCAACCTGTTTGTGGGCACTGTTATATCAACTTGATAAAGACTAGTGTCATTTGGGCAGAGGGATGCCCAATTGAGAAAATGCCTCCATAAGACTGGGCTGTAGGAAAACCTGTAGAGCATTTTTTTAAACTAATTATTGATTTGGAGGGTACAGAACATTGTGGGAAGTACTACATTGGGGCATTGTCCTGGGTTCTATAGGAAATCAGGCTGAGAAAGCTATGGAGAGCAAGTGAGCAAGCAGCACTCTTCTATGGTCTCTGCATCAGCTTCTGCCTCCAGGTTCCTGCCCTCTTTGGGTTTCTGCTCTTATTTTCCTCACTGAAAGATTGTTATCTGGAAGTGTAAGCTGAAATAAACCCTTTCTTCCCCAAGTTGATTTGGTTATGGTGTTTCATCAAAGCAATAGTAACCCTAAGTAGGTCAGTGGACTATCTACGAAGTCTAGATTTGAATCATGTCACAGCCAATCAGCTTCAACCAGGGTGAATGTTCCAAATCATATAATACCTCAAGGTATGTCCAGCCCAGCGTGGGGCTGATCACTCCTCCTGCTTTCTTGATCACAAATAAAACTACATAGTACTACAAAATATAGTGAACACAAATAATATTACATACTATCTTCATAATTATTTAGTTATATTTATTTAATTACATTTTATAATGTATATTTAAGGACATACATTGAGATACAAATAATGACACAATTCTACACAGCTAGTAACATTACTAGCAATGAAGTCTACTTCTTTTCAATTTAGTATAAATGTCTATTAGAGACTATGCACAAATGACATAGTACAATTAACTTTACATCCATACTGTAAAGGAAGGTAACCCATAGCTAGTGCATTGTGCTAGTGACTAATGTGGAAAACTGCTGACAGTTGTAAACGCAAAGGTTTGCTTGTATCATCAAACTATTCTTAAGTGTAGGATTAAGACGAAATACGTGCATTATAATTTATCAAGGAGGATGAAACCTTGTTCTATAGCATTTACAACTCTGAATTTCTGAATTAAATCACATGAATGTTACAGGATAACTTCTTGTTTTTATAAATATTGTTATTAAAATAATAAAACTTGCATTATTATCCTTAAGGAAATTCAACGTATTCCTTCCATTCAATGAGAATCTAAAGGTTCTCTCTTTGTCTTGTGAAAAGTCATTAAGGAGAACAAGGGAACTAAAAATAGACAAAACATAAATTTCCAACAATTTAAAAATGATTGAATTTGACAAATAATGATGTACCTTGCAACTCTTGAATAAGAAGAACTAAATTCTATTTTGTAAGACTTGTAATTTATTTAATCATGAAAACCAGTACTGAGGATTTATGATTCACACTATGAACAGAGAAGATGCGAAGCTTTTTATTTATTGAGATGGTGTGTTTCCTTCATGATTAACTGCACTTGTCTACTTCCAAATATACAATGTTATATACATACTATATAATAGAACTATATTTCTCCTGTCACCAATATGATATTGCCATCAATATATTAATACACAACATTTGTACTTTTTAGTTTGAAAACTGTGTGTAAACAAGCAAAACTATAAAATAGATGAAAACTGCATACCATACGAAGCTGTAAACATTTCATTTAGACAGGAATGTACTACTGATTATGTAGAAACAAAAATATACACATTAATAAAAATAATCATTCGATGAAACAAAAGGAATGGAAAAGCATTTTTTTTCCTTTGAAGAGGACTGGCCTTGAGACTTGTAAACAGCTGAATGGCACTTGGAAACATGGAATAGAGAGGTGTGCTCTGTGGAGGACTTTTGTTTTTCTTTTTTCTTTCTTTTGTTTTCTTTCCTCTATATTGAATCAGGTATACAGAGCTTGCTCCATTGTCAGGGAATTAACTTAAAATCTCATTGTAGGGGCTGCAGAGTTGGCTTAGCGCTTAAGAGTACTGGCTGTTCTTCCAAAGGACCTGGGTTCAAATCCCAGCACCCACATGGCAGTTCACAGCTGTCTGTAATTTCTGGGTGTGGTTGTACACAACTTTAATCCCAACACTCAGGAGGCAGAGGCAGGTGGATCTCTGTGCTTTCAAGGCCAGCCTAGTCTAAAAAGTGAGTCCAGGAGAGTCAGGGCTACACAGAGAAACCCTATCTCAAAAAAAAAAACATAAATAAATAAAGTTTATTGTAGATGCCAAATAAGTTTTATTAAGGAAAAAAGTTTAAGGAATCAATGCAGTGAAGATTTATCATATACCTTGTTGGGAATGAGCAGAAGAAACTTATTCTAAATACTACCATTTTGTTTTAAGACTCTGTTTAATTATAGGGAGAAACTAAGACCAAGATCCAAGGCCTTGGACAGCTGGGGATTTCCCAATAGCTGAACAGCTTCTGTTGCAAGGAAAAAGTTGTCTGAGTCCAGAGACTCAAGGACAACTTCCCCATCTTCCTGACAGAGTCAAACAAGTTCATGTTCCCAGGCCTAGGGACCTACTCCTAATCTGATTGATGGAAACTCCCTTGCTCAACCCCATTAGTCAAAATATGATGGGACAATGCTACAACCCATTCTGCTCTCCTTTGCTTCATGGTTTTATCCTTTAAATATGCTGTAGACCATCATTTCAGAGGTGTAGTAGTTCAGTTCCATCTGTTGTGTGGCCCTGATCACTCAGTAGCAGTTTGATTACAATAAATGTTTGTCATCTGCATTGACCTGGTATTTAAATTATATTGGATTTATTTTAGGTTAAGCAGACCCCAGAACACTTGGCACATCTGGCAGGAATCCAATCACTCTACCTAGGTCCCTAGTTTGTAATCTTTCACAGACTTTATTTTGAAGTCTAAAACCTGTAACCTGTTTTGGGGATCCCCACCAGCAATTCTGACTCTGATCTGTTCTTTGGCACCAATCTGTGTCCCAAAAGAGGAGAATATGTACACAGCAAGGCTGCTAGTGTCAGAGGAGGTCAGGAGATGTAGAGCTTCCTCTCTGGTTCCAACTGGGAGAACACTTGTTTCTGATTATGGGTCCAGTCGGCAGGACACCTGAGTCCCTTTGGTGGGACATCTGAGTCCTGCAGCTGGGACATCTGCTTCTCTACCCTCACTTCCCTCATCTATTGGCTGTCCTTGGGACACCAGTCTGTCTGTGTCTGTTAGTTTATGTCTGTAGTTTTGGTATTTTTTTTGCTTGATTGCTGCTCTGTTTCATATTCAGAGAAAAGGGCCAAACTTAATCTGCTGACCATTTGCCTCTCGACTTAGTTTTAACTCAATACTATGATTGTTCAGAAAAAAAAAAAAAAAACATCTGAGCTTGGACAAAACTGACAAACAGTTTCTGCTCTTGGACCCCTGTACCAGCAGCTAGGAGTCTAGCATTGTTGGAGAAACCCTGGACAGCAAGAGCTCAGGGATGGGGGGGGGCAGGTCAAGGAGTGGAGTCTGCCTGATCTGTACAAGCTGCTCTTAAAGGAGGCACCAGCAGCTTCTCAGGTTCTCTGCTAAGGAAGCTAATGGCTAGTACTACTACAGAACCTCTGTGCCCATGAAAGTTGGATTCAGCAGGTAGCAAGGTGCTCTTCCGTTGAAATTACAGCTGGAGGAATATGGAAATTTTTGTCTGTTTTAAATATATAAATGTATATTGCCAATATATATATTTGTTTCTGACTAGCCTTGAATGCATGCATTTTCTATGTTCTGTACATCTTAGTTATAAATTATTCGCTTATAAATTATTGGATATAGTTAAATATATGTAACATCTACAACAAACAGTTAGCTTAAACTCATTACTCAGGGTTGAAGCCATTCTGGGAAGTAACACATGATATGAGCCAACCAAAGAAACAGGTCTCCAAAGACACTTTTAAAAAGGGATAAGATTTTACATAATTACTCTCCTGCGTTAAAAAACAGGTTTATAAAAAATAAGATTTAAAACTATGCTTGATTAATGAGATATTAAAACTGCACCTCCATGCATTCATATACAAGAAATTTTCTTGCTAGCAGTAAATTTTGTAACAAAATAATAATCTTGATATTGATTTTAGAGACGCTAAATTGTTTACACTCTTAAAATTTGTTTTGTCTTCTAAAAATTATGGTTATGCACTGTGATTTGACTCTTTAAAGAGGTACTTAATTTTGATGTTGCAAAAACAACTTTAAAAAAATATTTAACTTGCCTCATAATTTTAAAAATATCTTCTTAGATCCAGAACACCCTCTTGATTCCTAAACAACTCAAAATTTAACTATGAGACTCTAGCTATCTATTCTTCAACCACCTCAGAGACCTGAGAGGGATAAATATATCTGATTATATAGGAAGTGCAGGGCCTGCAGCTTCCAAAACTAAAAAATGACATACCAGTGGCTGCCTGGACTGTTCCCATTTT